>OU015500.1:114141386-114290719 GCA_907164885.2 Dolomedes plantarius
TCAATGACTCCCCCTCACTTTGAGTACGACCCCCGACGAATCAGAGTCAGGAGTTTGTAGGGAACCGGTTTCTCGTCTAATGACCTGCTGGACACGTTTTGCTGTCCTGGGTTGGCAACAATAGTAGGGAGAGGAGATTTTTCAGTTTTGCTTTGTACTACTTTAAAATTGGTGTCTGGTCATTACATGTGCTGTTCGTTAAGCTAGAAAGTTTGTTCCGAAGTTAATGGAATTAATAAACTTATAAACGAGTCGATTTCTGTCTGGAATCCAAATCACGATATCTATAAATAAATAAATAAATAAATATATATATATATATATATATATATATATATATATATATATATATATATATATATATATATATATATAAGACAAGTAATAATTACACAGATTAATTGGTCCAGAATTGAATTAATAACATTCAATAAATAACATTCTGCAAATATTAACGTGCGAAAACTTATTTTGTTATGTTAAATTATTTTCAACTCTTTTGTAGACCATATACAACCGAACAACAGAAATAATTCTAGTTCTAAATGTGATAGTTGCAATATTTCCGTTCCGATTAACATTTAGTAAATTAAATTTTTAATCAATTGAACGGTACTCACTCTATCCGTATAGATAAATTCAGTTTGAAATATGAATGCACCCATTCAAAACAACGCAGTCTGGAATTCTTTATGACTCTATTCTGCATTCCTGGAGAATTTCTATTGATTCGATGAAATTTTATTCCTCTGTTCAAAAGAGACGCATTTCTATGAGTCAACTGTATATTAATTCCCCACTGCACACCTCTTATGAACATTTGTATCGATAATTTAATCAGGTCTCCCCACGGACACCGAATTCTAAAAGCAGTGCGCTGCGACACTTCACAATGACACTCGAATATGGCACTAAGCAGCTCCTGAAATGTTATTTAAAATATATTGCTTTTCTCTTTAGAGGAAAAGTTCGCAATTTTATAGATCATTCAATTTGCATTTTTCGTTTTATTTTACGTGCTTGCAAAAGCATTAATTTTATCTCAAGAGAAATACTGAATTACAGGTTTGTTAATGTTTATTATGCTCTTATTATATCGTCAAAAAGGCAATAAATTTGAATTAAATTTCCCTTTAGTATCGAACCCGCATTCCTCGTTGGAAATTTTTGAAAAGATATTTTCTACAGTTCAAGAGTTATGTGCCATATAAATAACGAAACTACAGTCTCCTTTATTTTTATTCGGCCCCAATCGTACCTTATATAAGTATCATTATTGAGTATGATATTCATGTAAATAAGGAAAATGTAACAATTTGTCCTTAGTCCATGGTTTCAGTTTATAATTACAGAGAAATCAACTCTAGAAAATATCCTTTCAAAAAATTCCATATTTTCCAAAATATGGCACATAACTCCATTTTTATGGAGTTATGTGCCATATAAATAACGAAACTACAGTCTCCTTTATTTTTATTCGGCCCCAATCGTACCTTATATAAGTATCATTATTGAGTATGATATTCATGTAAATAAGGAAAATGTAACAATTTGTCCTTAGTCCATCGTTTCAGTTTATAATTAAAGAGAAATCAACTCTAGAAAATATCCTTTCAAAAATTTAAGAGTTACGTGCCATATAAATAACGAAACTGCAGTCTCCTTTATTTTTATTCGGCCCCAATCGTACCTTATATAAATATAATTATTGAGTATGATATTCATGTAAATAAAGAAAATGTAACAATGTCCTTAGTCCATGGTTTTAGTTTAAATAATTACAGAGAGATATTGAAGAATGGCTTAAACAATCCGAACGTGAAAGTAATGACATGGGAGCCATTTGTATTAAAATGCACCTTTTTTCGTGCAATTTCATTCGTTGCTACTTAACTCTCTCTTAATTCTCAACACTACAATTCTTTTATGTAACCGTTATAAATTGAACGTCGAAGAGTTACCTAAGCTAAGATTGAAAATAGGGGAAACTGATATGAAGGAAGTAAGAGCAAATTATACAACTTATCTATAACTGACTGACTGACTGACTGACAGACAACGCACAGACCAAACCGCTGGACCTAAAGAGCTGAAATTTGCATGGCGATTCTTCTTATAATAGTGTAGGGGTGAACTAAGAAAGAAGATTTTAAAACTTCTTAGATTTTTTTAAAATTAAATTTTTAAGCTGTTTTAGTGTACTTTTTTTAAGTTTCCATTTAAAATAATAATTTGAGGGTTATAAAATTTATACCATGAGAAAGATCATAAAAATTCCTTTAAAATGAAATCTTTTTAGAATCTTTACCTCCATTTTCTGACTTTTGGTGAATTTTTAAATATTAAATTTTAGAATTTAATTTATTAAATTCTGATCACGTGATTTCTTTTTTCTGGTACTTTAAATTAGTTCATCGTCACGTGCATAACAACGAAATAGACAAAAATTTTTTTTCCTTTCTTATGCGGTAGACGATTGGGAATTATCCAAAAAATATTAAAATACAGTAAAAAATATGTTCCTCAAACTTTACTATATTAACTGTACTATATTCTTTAGTATGTTCTATTAGATTTAATTTGAATATTTTCTTCTACATTATTTAGTTTATAAAAATATCCCTTACGATTATTTTATAAATATATTTTATGTTTTTTTTACATCAATTGCATACATAGATCTTTGTAGTTATTATAAATACAAATATAGATATTTATTTATTTTTTTGCCTTAATTACATACATTGACCGTTGTATTTAATTGGAATGTACTCCGCAGCGAAGTGCGGGTTTTCAGCTAGTTAAACATAAGCCTCTCGTCACATCTCTAAAGACTCTTTCTCGTTTGTTTAAGTACAAAGGACATTCTTTGAGAATCCTGTGTAATGGGAACGCATCCTTTAGACGGAAACCCAGGTACCCTATGACACTGATGAACTATTGCAGTGTTGCGGAAACTATGGGACCCAACCCACTGGGGGGTCGTGAAAAATCCTGGATGATTCGCTGATAGTTTAAAGAAAATTTGTCATATTGAATTAGTTATTTTTTTAAAAAATGCTTTACATTTTCTAAAATTACATTTTTAAAATTTTCTCTTTTATATGTTAAAAAATGATATGGAATTGTAAAATAAGGTGTCAAACAGTTTTACCAAAAACAAGTCCAGATGGTAAGTAAGACATTTTTATATTGTTATTAAGTAAAATAAAGTATATACCCCAAAGTTACAGTTTCTTTTTTTTAACGTAGGATTACTTTCCTCCATAACGGTCCTCCGGAAAGGAAAATGTCAGAAGTTAAAACCGTCCGTTGTCGCGAGTTATGATTTTTGCAGCGCCTCAAACCCAGTCTGTATAGCTTAGGCAAGCAGTAAACAATTAACCCTTTCAGATGCAACAACATTTCCACGGTGTAGATTTTCCGCCCGATTATTTTAACCTAAAAAATCTTGAAAAATAGTCTATTTAAGGTTGCAAAATGTTTTTACTTCTATAAACTGATAACAGATGACAGTACTAGCCTCTTTTCTGCTCATTTAACTGCAATACATTGAATGCAAGTGAAAAAAGGCTAGTTTTAGGCATTTGCACTGTTCAAACGGTGTCCCTCAAATGGTTAAATAGAAAAGTACCAAAATGCGTCAACATTTTGGTATATATATATATATATATATATATATATATATATATATATATATATATATATATATATATATATATATGCAGCAAGGAATTTAAAGCTACTGTTAATGTGTGTTAATGAAGCCAAGATGGCGGCTAGGGAGGATGACGTGTTTTACGAAGCTCTTGAACAACAATGTAAAATAATTGATTCAGCTCTTCAGTCAAATTGTAATATGAACAAACAAGTGCGAGAGGAGGCCAGACAGGCTTTGGGTGAGTTAAAATCCTTTATTTATAAGAATTTCGAGAGAATCAAAGCTGTTAATTTTATGGAGGCTTGTAGAGAAAGTTTGAAGGACGCTATTTCAAAGCCAAGCTACGCTAGTGTAGTGGCGCCACCTAGTGTCACAAATGTTAAAGAAAAGTCTTCGGATTTTTGTCTTGTTGTTGATTCGGAAAATTGTTCTTCAGATGATGTCAAGAAGATTATTAAACTCAAGATAAATCCAACAGAGGCTAAGCTTGGTGTACGCAATTTGAAAAACATTGGAGGAAACAAAGTTTTGGTTAAGTGCTTTTCCGAAAATGATCGGTTTCGACTTCAAACCGAACTTGGGGAAAAATCTCCGGAATTAAATATATCCATGCCAAAGAGAAAGAATCCTACCATCCTTGTTAAAAATGTGCCAAACGAAATAACTAATGAAGTTCTTATGAATGTGATTTTTGAACAAAATCCTAAAATCCTTGAATCTGATGAGAACGCGAATTTCTGCAGAGTTCGTTTTACTTTAAAGAACTTTCAATATACGAGGCACGTTGTTATTGAAACGCACCCTATGGTTCGTAAATGCATTCTTCGTCAAGCCGGGTTAAAAATTAATTGGAGTGTGTGTGAAGTAGATGATTTTCTTGTTATCAATAGATGTTTTAATTGTCTTGGGTACAATCATCGTGCTGCTGAATGTGTTAGACCATTAGCTTGTTTCAACTGCTCTGAAGAACACAAAGCGAAAGATTGTCTAAAGAGAAATGTAAAAGTTTGTGTAAATTGTATCCGCTTCAATCATAATACAAATAATGCTCGTAATAAAGTTGATGTCTATCACGAGCCCTTTTCTGATTGTTGTCCTAGTCATATCTTTGTGAAGAAGAACATTCAGTCTCGAACTCATTATGGATAATTCTGCTAAACATGTTCTTAAGTGTGTGCAGTTAAACCTTCACAAATCTAAGGTTGCGACACAGCAGCTTATTTTAAATATGGAAACTGATGATATTGACTGTGCTCTTGTTCAGGAACCCCATTGCTACAAAGGTTCCCTTCCTGGTTATCCTAGTACTTATAGACTTTACTATGGTTCTAATTCCGGCGTTGTTAAGGCGGCCATTATCGTTCGTTCGCGTGACCTTTCAGCTTTTCTTGACCTTAAAAATACAGATTATAATATGGTCACTTTGGATGTTTCTGTTGGAATTAATACGTTCACTCTTTTCTCCTACTATTTTGAGCCTTCAAGAAACATTGACCTAGATCTTCATAAAATTAGTCAAGTTTTTACGTACAAAAATCTCAATCGATTGATTTGGTGTATGGACTCGAATAGTAAATCTGAACTTTGGTTTAGTCCCTCTTCTGGTGCTCGTGGATATAAATTAAGTGATTTTATTTCTGCCAACAACTTATTTGTTATAAATGAAGACTGTGGACCTACTTTTCGTGCCACCCAAGGTTCAAGTTACATTGATGTTACAGTTGTTGGTACTGATTTACTTGAGGATACTTCATGCTGGTGTCTTTCTGCAAATGAATCCCTTTCTGATCACATGATGATAGAATTTCAATTTTGCCTTTCCACTGACCGTTGCGACGCTTCAGATATTCCCTTCATAATATTCAATACAAAGAAAGCTAATTGGTGTCGTTTTCGGAATGTTTGCTCCTCCCATGTTGCCCGTTTCATTGACATTCTTAGTCGCTGTACTGATGATTCTTGTCTTAATACTATTGTTGAAGAATTTGGCTCGGTTCTTTTCAAGGCGTGCTTATATTCAATGCCTGTTAAAAATCATGGCGTGCACAATGTTCCTTGGTGGTCTGTTGATATTGGTTGTATGAGAAAGAGACTTAATGCAGCCAGGCGTAGATTTCAACGTACAAGAAATTCGATTCTTAGGGAGCTGTATAAGTGTAAATATCTTCAGTATAGAAAAGAATATAATCAAATGCTTATTGACGCTAAATCCAACTCTTGGAAGACATTTCTTTCGACCATTGATGTTAATAATGTGTGGAAAAGAATTTATACTTACGGTGTTAAAAGTAATTTCATGAAAACAGTTGAAATAACGGGTATTCATCTACCGTCAGGAGAAACTACAAGCTCTTCAGAAGAGACAATAAATGCTGTGCTTCAAAAATCCTTCCCCTCTGATTCAGAGGAAGATGACAACGACTTACACAGAGAGTACCGCAGGTCTGCTCAAACCGCTTACCTTTCTTCTCTCGATCCTCCTTTTACCTGTGATGAAGTTAATTCAGTTATAGCTATGCTACAGCCAAATAAATCACCTGGTCCTGATTCCATCACAAATGAGATCATTAAACAGTTCCATTTTATGTTTCCTTCTTTTCTCCATAAACTCTTTAATATTTGTCTGGATGTTGGTATTTTTCCACGTGTTTGGAAGTGTGCACAAGTGATACTTATCTCCAAGGGAAATGAATCTAAAATACCTCATTTGGATAATCTAAGATGCATTAGCTTACTTCCTGCTTTAGGTAAGTGCTTGGAGAAACTTTTTGTTAACAGAATTTGCTGGTTTTTGCACCGGGGAGACTTTTTTTCTAGTGACCAGTACGGCTTTACACCTCAGAAGAGTACTGAGGATGCTTTGTTACGTTTAAGTGAGATTGTTCAGAGAGGTAAAAAGAAAAATTTGCACACAATCTTGGTTTTTCTGGATATAAAAGGCGCTTTCGACAATGCTTGGTGGCCTTGCATTCTCAACCTTCTTAAAAAAGCGGAACTACCACTGAATATTTTTTCACTGGCTGCTGACTTTTTAAAGGACAGAGTAGCCAAATTGAGACTGGGCTCAGCTTCCACTATCCATCGGCTTGTGAGGGGTTGCCCTCAAGGCTCAGTTTCTGGACCTGCCTTTTGGAATTTGATTATTAACGATCTCCTCATAAAACTTAATAAACTTGCCTGTTGTGATACTATTGCTTTTGCGGATGACCTCCTATTTTGTTTCCAGGGTAGGGATCTTCCTGCGACTTTCCTTTGTGCTCAAGAAACCTTGAACCTTGCTACCAAATGGTCAAAAGATTTTAAATTGGAATTTAACTCTGCTAAAACCAAAGTCATGTTTATTGAAAAACGCAATGTTCTTTATGACGCATTCCAGCTGTTTCTCGACGGAACTCCCTTGGCTGTTGTAGGGCAATTTAAATATCTTGGAGTTCTTCTTGACTGCAAGTTTTCTTGGAAAAAACACCTATCTTACATTTCAGAGAAGTGTGACAAATTGCAACGTGGTTTATGTCGCATTGCACGTAATACGTACGGCATCAGATTTGATGTCCATTCGCTCATTTATAAGCAAGGCATTGAACCTTTTATTTTGTACGGCTCTAGAGCTTGGGGTATGGCACTCAAGAAGAAGATTAATTGTAAATATCTCCGACGCATTCAAAGGCGTATTCTCTTGCGAGTCATATGTGGATATCGCACCTTAAGCTATGAATCTGTTTATGCAATTTCTGGTTTTCCTCCGATCGACACTGCCATTCTTCATAATATCACCTTTAGAGAAAATTTCTCTACTTCTTCCACTTCTGGTTACGATTATGTTTTACCTCCATCTGATCTTCCTCATCCCACGGAGAGAAAGGCTATCAATGTTATTAATTATTGCAACAAAACTGCAGGTGATTTCCCTGTTACTTGCTATACTGATGGCAGTAAAATTGGTGGCAAGGTTGGTTTCGCTTTTGTTGCCTTCAAGAATGGCATTGAATTCGAGCATTTTCAATTTAGAATTCGAGATGAATGCACTGTTTTTATAGCTGAACTTTTATGTTTAAACTTTGCCATTAAATGGATCATGAATCGAGATAGTGCTGACAAAGATTATCTCATTTGTACCGATTCACTTTCATCCTTGGAGACCTTAAAATGTATTGCTTCTGCCAATAGCATTATCGTCGAAATTCAAAGGCAACTCAAAACCCTTGAAAGTAAAAACGTCTCTGTTTTCTTTGCTTTTGTTCGTGGGCATACTGGTATCTTTGGTAACGAGCGAGCCGACTTCCTTGCCAAGTCCGCTACAAGGCGTGAAATTGACATTAGTGTCAATATTCCCAAATCTTTTTTTAAGAAGGTCATGTTTGAGAGTATGGTGGAGTCATGGAACCAAGAATACGTCAGCTCAAATAATGGTAGTTTAACCAAGAAATTTTTCCCGTCCATTAGAATGAGACTCTCTTGCCATCACTTCTTTGCTAACTACAAATTGACTCAGTTCCTCACAGGACATGGAAATTTTAAAAGCTATTTGAGTAGATTCAAATTGTGTTCGGCGACCCCCTGTGATTGCAGCGTTGGTGGCGAGGAAAATGCTGAACATGTTCTGTTTTCGTGTTCGAAGTACCGCAGGGAGAGAAATATTTTTAAATTGGCTCTTAAGGACTTAAATATTAACTGGCCTCCCAATTTCTCTCTGCTCGTTTCTGGGAAGTGTGCTTTCGGCTTATTTTGTAAATTTATTGTAAATATTTGTAATTCTTCTTAGTTTCTTTTATTTGTTTTATTTTGTCTGTTTCTTATGTTTTCTTAGTGTTTTATACTTACCTCTGTAAGTCCCGTGTGATACTTTGTGGTACACGGGAATTTTATGTGTATTTTTTAATTAAAAAAAAAAAAAAATGTGTGTTAATTTTGCCCCAATTTAATCAAGAATTAATTTAATATCAGGAAATACTTTAATTCAGTCACATTGTCAAGCAATATTTCACGTTAACATGTGTGTTTCGAGGCCCTGGCTTTGAATTCAAGGTGGTCTTTCTTAACGACATCGTTGCTCATTCATGCACATCTGTGCGTAAATAGAATCAGCTCGATATTGTTGAATAAACCATTACGGTTCTATTTTTCCCAAGTTACGGTTCTCTTGTTCCAAGAATTTCTTTAAACTACGGTTTCCTGTTTACGGGCTAACAAACAGCGCACCATCTATCCAAAATCCCTTTCGAAAGCAGTTAGTCATTTACACGGCGCCCAAGGCGACGTATCCATAATTTACGCCATTTCACTTGCCCCCAAAGGCAGTACCGTCAATTCATTCTGTGCAGCTTCTGAGAAAACCGCTTTGGCGATAAATCGCCGAATTTTGGTGAATCTCAAAAGTGGCCAGGTCTCACCTGTTCAGCCAATCACCGCGTTTTAAATTTGCCGCGTCTTTACGTCATAGGCAGATGGTTGCAACTTTTCGCCTGTTATCGCCCTTTTAACTTAATGCGTGCCCTGCCTTCACACTAAGTACGCTACGGCGCTTGGTATCTTGGCACACAATTTTTGTGTAACCCCTCTCCATATACTCCTGTCTGAGAAGAACTTGAATACACACACTCTTGCTAGAGATAACGATTTCTTGCTAGATATATAGGTCGTGCCTTTTAGAAGCCACTCCAGAATGCGGCCTTTGCCTAATTCTGTGAGGAGGCTATACAATTTTCGATGTATGTATTTTTATAGACCATGATGGTCATTTTGTCTTCTAACTGAATTTTCTGTTATATGAGAAGTTCTCTGAAGAAGTAACATTATGTAATGCAGTAATCTTGTACTACGTAAGGCCTAGTAATTAGTTGAATAAATTTGTGTCGACCTAGAAAAAAACTGAGTTGAGTGTGGTTAATGTGTGACTTAATATCTTGCCGGGATAGTAGTCGACGATGGAACTTCCTGCAGTTATCTGCTTTACTTCGCTATCACCATTTCACGATAAATTATCGGCAAACACGAACTGAAGCGTCCAGACTTCGAAGGTATTTATCTTCATTACGTTACTGACTTGTTCGTATATATAATTTATGGCATTCCTGATAGTGCCTGGAGTATTTCATCAGTTCCCTTGTGTTCCGGCTGGTAGATGTCCTAGATGCGGCGGACCTTCATCGAAACGTTTATGATTCATTTTTTTGGAACGGTCACGTTTACTGACTGATCACATCGTAGATATATTCATCATAGATTTTCGGCCGTCTTTCTTTGTAAGAACATTGTGTCGTCGAACTTCCGTTGCAAAATAGTGTGCCGTCCTTCACCAGTATTAACTACGATGCCGTTTTATTCCCTCGATATGATGCAGTAATATTTTTCGTGCACAGACAATGAAACGTAACCATTCCTTTTGCTGAGAAAGAACACTTACTATCTCCTATATTGATAAAGGACAATTTCACTTGTACAGATATGGTACTGTTCCCTCTTCACCAATACAATACAATACAATATATAGATAGATATATAGATAGATATAGATACATATATACATAACACATACATACATATATGCATACAAAAGAGGTAAGCAACGATACGTAATCCTACATTAATAACCCTCGGTAGTATCGTTAGACGAGACTACCTATTTTTTTTTTCTTTTTTTTGGTTTGTTGGCCTTCAAAAAATTTTTTTAAATAATGTGTTTCTATAAAATTTTTTATTGTGGGTCGAGTTTTTTTTTAAAATTAGACAATGTGGTCGAGGTTTTTTATTGAAAAAAAAATTGGGATGCGGTCGGAAACATTTTACGGAAACCTTGTCTATTGTGAGTACGGTGACAGCCAAGTGTGATGGTATTTATTAGAGTTTACGTATTCCACTCTCAAGCTTGTGTACTTTGGTATTCTTCTTTTGGGCAGTTTTATGGAGTATGAAACTGGTCTGTTGGTTTTGGTGGACCGTGGTGTTAATCAGGAAGTCTAGCTCAACATCTTTCACATATGTTCCTAAACTTCTCTCCAATGGTACTGAGGATTGTTTGTATGAACATGATAATTTCTCAAAAGCAAGACGTATCAAATTTGGTCACATTTCTTCAGAACCCTGAATGCATGTCCCTTAGTACTTATGGTACGTAGGATGTCTAGAAAGGTACAGCTGGCGGTGGTATTATTGGCAAAGATAAGCGCATTGCTACTTTTGTTTTCCAAAGTTGGATACATACCTCAAGGGTTAAAGCATAGATTGTAGCCATATTTAGGCTTTCTCAAAACTAGTTTATTCCTCCAAATTATACTCGTATATTTATTTGTACTGTGGGAGCCTAATTACTTTCGTCAATATACAATTTATTTCTTCAAATTATTTTTTCCTATTATCATCAATACTCAAAGACGACCAACATTATAAAAAAAATGTCTACTTATTAGTCCATTGAAAAGAAGCCGCTAGAGTGGATATAGTAGTACATACTCATGCAAAAGCATTAGGTGAAAATGTGACTGATCATTTCGAGATGCACGACATCAATTTCATCATAGTTTATATTTATATCTGGGAATTTACATTTTGTTTAACATTATTCATAATTGATGCCGTGAAATAGTACAGAATATGATCTTACAGAAATTTTCTTGATCGCCGCGTTTGTTCCAATTTTTAAACTTTATAAATCCAAAAATGATAAAAGCTCATTTAGATTCACTACCTAGCGAAAAACGGAAAATGTAACAGTTAAATTATTTCCATAAATCAATCATTTGTTGAATTAGACAAAGTGAATTTTTCATTTGATATATCTCTCAAAAAGTTTAAGGGCAATTTTCGTTTCATAATTCATAAACTGTGTAAACTTATGCAAAAATTAGCGATACTATAGTTAACCCATCAAATAGGAATTAGGTAAACATTCGAATTTAATTCTAAATTCACAATTATTTTTTTTTCTTGGAAGAAAGGGAAAAAAAGTTATGCGAGTGTAAATCGTTGTGACCAGCAGAATTATAAGTACAGGGCAAGAAATTTACTTGCTGTTAATAAACGCAAGTCTTCATTTTTACGTGCCCAAGTGTGTGGTTGCGTGATTCAAGCATATTGTGTCGTTAGTCATATATTATAAGGCTTTATATATACCGTATTTTTAACACGTAAACCTCATCACTGTATGTAGGGCCTGTCTTAAATATATTTCCCAAGGGCCGAACGATGGCAGAATATTTAGAGGTCATACACTTGGTATTAAAGCCTATTGCTTTGACCCCTTGATAGGAATATGCTTCTGACCGGTGGAATTACATTTTAAACCAAAGTTCTATTTAATTTAGCCCCCCATCAGTTAAGATGACCATAGGGCTATAATAACCCAAAAATATTTTATATCAAAAGGAGTTGCCTAATTTAATTTTATGAATCGAATAAAATTCAAAAGCTTCAACTATGCTTCTGTCTGAAGATCATCATGAAGAAGTAGCAAAATTCCCCCTATAGCAGCAGAGGATTACTACTAAATAATTATTTAGTAAGGGCTTGTGGCGGCCCAGTGGTACAGCGCGCTGGTTTTCGGTGCTGAGGGTGCTCAGATCGAGTCCCAGCGTTGCGCCACGAAAAATGCCTCCGTTCGTGTCGTCCCTTCATAGGGGGTAATGCTGTCCGCCTATATGGTGCCCCCACAATAAAATGGACAGTAAAACTGCGGCGTAGTAAGGGCCAATGTTTGAATACAAGTGCCTCCGCATTGGAAAAAAAAAAAAAAAAAATATTTAGTAATTTTCTCTCTATTTCCAGAATTAAGACTACAGAAATACAACATCCAAATTAAATGATGCTTACCTCCAAATCCCGAAACATAAGGCAAAAGGGTAATCTATTTATTAATGTTAACAAATTCTGTACTGAAGTTATGCGTGGATAAAATGCTAATATAAAATCAGCTTTATTCCGTATATACTTTAGAACAACAGTATTGATTTATCTTCGGCGCGAATTTAATCCATTCCAAAGAGCGATATCTGAAAGTTCTTTATTATTTCATGAAATGGGTTCAGTTTACATTGATCTCTGAAGCTTTATTTCCCTGCTTAAACGATATGCAATTCTACAGGATTCAGAATAATGCTGATTCTATAGAATATTCGACTCTCGTGAACGTAGTTCGAAAACTGAATCCCAACTTCCTGGCTTACCAATGTACTTCCCATAAATGGCTCCATAAAGAGCATTTCAGGAACAAGATCGAATTACCGAAATCTTTTTAATAAATGTATCGTAAATAGCGAAGTAAAGTGCTTTAAATGCTTGTTAGTTTATACTACAGTATTTACACATGTCGTTCGTATAACATCAAATTCTGACAATTTTTTTTATGATATATGAGGATAAATGCAAAATTATAAATTTTTTTATAATTAAATGAAAATACAATAAATATTTCTTTAAAAAAAAACATATATTCCATGTCAAATGGCTCTTAACATTAAGTATTAAAAGTCTGAAAAGATTGGTTGGTTGAATTTGTCTTCACAATTATTCAGTCCGAATTTATAAAAATGTTTCTCGGTGTTTTTCTAATTACCGATTAGAAAATAAGCGATACCCACCATTTTTTGTTTTGATAATTGATTTTTAAATGTAATTCGCATGCTTTCTAAAAAGGAAGACGCCTGAATACAAGTTATCAAAAGTTATTTGTTTTTAAAATTTAAATTTTTTTGTATTTGCTTATATGGTCTTATATGAATTGGGTTTGTTAAATTTTAAAAAAAATGCATTCTGGAAAAATTAAACCAAAACAGAATCTATTTTAGAAAGCATTTCTTTCCCAATGCGGAGTTCTTGTCCCTTTAAACATTCGCCTATTAACACCGCGGATAAGCAGGTCAACAAAACTGCTGGTGTTAATAGACGAATGTTTAAAGGGACAAGGCTTCCGCATTGGCTTCTGTTTTGGTTTAATTTTTCAAGAAGGTTTTTTACAAATTTTGTAACAAACATAATTTTTATAAAACCATATAAGAAAATACGAAAAAACCTTTAAATTTTAAAGACTAATAACTTTTGATAACTTGTATTCAGGCGTCTACCTACACGTTGAAAGAAAAAAAGAATTCATGCATAAATAATTTTCAAAAAATGGTTAGATTGACTTTGAGGTAAAATTTAATACAGCTAACATGGGAATTGAAGATCAGTGATGTAATCTAAACGGCTACGTTAATTGATGTTAATTCCGTAGCAAACAAAATATGTGATTTATTCAGTCTGAAGATAATTTTGAGTTAATTTAGCTTTACTTTCTCTGTGTGTTAAACGATGTTAGTGCTTTTGTTTATATCAATACTACTGAGGAAACTCACACTAAAAGAAGACCCAAGTTTAGGAATTGACTTCCCGATTGAATTAGAGATATGATTTGATACATCACAGTTACATCTTAAACAGTATAAAATGTATTGACTGTGTTGTTTATCATTGCGTACAGTAATTCGTTTATCGTAGAGTTTTAGAAAAAGGCTTGTGTTGGCTCTGTGGTACAGTGCGCTGGTTTTCGTTGTTGAGGGTGCTCGGATCGAATCCCGGAGTCGCGCAACTAAAATACTCCGTTTGTGACGTCCCTTTATAGGGGGTAATGCTGGTTTCCCTATATGGTGCTCCCATAATAAAATGGCCAGGAAACTGTGGTGAATTATTGGCGAATATCTACACGACAAGTGTCTCATCTTTAAAACAAACAAAAAAAAGGTTTGGGAAAATCTTATGAAAATCTCTCATATAGTGTCGATTTCCCATAATCGCGGGCTATTATTTAATATCCGGGACACATTTTTGAAAAAAAAATTATTTATTGAGTTAAATTTTTGAATATTTTTTTGATGGTTAACCATATAATTTGTAAACAAAATCACAACATAAAACTTCTCAAAAAGTTTTTAAAAAATTTTAAAATTTAAAATTTTTAATAAAAGTGAGGTAATTTAAAATCGTTATAACTCGAAATATTATTTGTCGAATTTAAATTTTTTTTCATTTAATTAAACAGAAATATTTAAGTTTTAATTTTGATTAATCATTTTTAAAAATATTAATTAAAAAAAAAATTTAAAATATTTAGATTAAAAATTACGAAAAAAAATATGTAACTTATTTTTAAAAATCATATTTTCAAAAGTAAATATTTTTTTTCAAATTTGCTGAATTAAAATTAAAGTAAAATAGTTGAAAAATACATGTTAAAAGTTTCAACCACTTATCTTTAACGGTTCTTGACTTATAACAATTTAAATATGAGAAATGGGGAAGAAACACATAATTCAGAAAAACGCATTTACAGGTTTAAACAACGATTGGCTACTATTAGAATGTTGAAAAAAAAATAATAATAATAATTTCTCCTGTTGTAATTAAGATAGAAACATGGTTTAAACGTCATTTTAAGCGCAAAAGAACACAAAAATTTTTAATGCAATTTTGTTTTTTTAAAATTCGAGCAATTTTGTGTCCTGGACCCCCTTAATAAACTACATATTTGGAAGGAAACTGTGAGTATGCATGACTACTTACAGTACTAAGAATCCAAACTATTCAAAGTTTGATGAATTATGCACTGTGCATTACAACAGCTAGATTGAGAAATATTTCAGATGGTTTCAAAAGTTAATACATTCTTTTGCCTCATACAGTATGTCAGGGACGGGGCTATGATAGCGCCCCTCTGCCTCTCATGCGCATAACCCTGTCGCCATTTATCGGCACAGCGCATCCTAAGTTCAGTCGGATGGAGAAACTCAATCACGCAGGTCATACCGACAAGCGGTAGCCTGACCCCTTACGAACGTCTCTGTTTTATTCCTATCCTGTTGTTTTGTGTGAGTGTTTTTGTTTGCGTCAATAAACGTTCGTCTTTGTGTTTACGAATGAAGATTTTATGTGTCCAGTCGTACATGACAAAAGAACCACGCCAGGTTACAACAGTTTGGTGTCATATAGAGGGGTCATGTAAATAAACTGGACTTACTTTTACGGATATACTGAATGATAAACACGTTCATCTGAGAAGCTTTTTCAAGGTAAGAGCTTTAAGTTATCCATATTTAATGCATGCAACGATGGCGGACGATGATGTAAATAATGCTCAAAACGTAACAAAAACAAACGATGATCTTAAAATAATGCTATCTAAATTTAAGAAAGAAAGAAAAATCGTTTGAACTGCCGTCACTAGAATTACTTCATTGATTGAAACTGCTATTGCTGAGAACAATGTTGAAAATGTCGAAGAGCAGCTAGAATTTCTAAGGTTAAAATCTAAAAATTTGTCTGATTTAGATAGTAAAATTTGTGAACTCATAGATGAAAATAAAATCGAAACCGAAATTGAAACAGTTCAAGAATACGAAGATACAATAATAAGATGGAAGTACCGAGGTTCTAAATTTCTGAAAGGGAAAAATAGTATTGACAATTCTACAGATTCTAGCGTTTCTTCACAGAAAGAAAGCGATGAACAAAATGTTTCCCCACAACTAAGTGTTCGACTGCCCAAAATTGTAATGAACAAATTTTTCGGCAACCCATATGAATGGCAAACATTTTATAATTCGTATAACACGTCAATAGAACTAAACCAGAATTTATCGAAGATTGATAAGTTTAATTACTTGATAAGTTTACTTGGAGGTTCAGCTTTAAAAGTCGTTGAGGGATTTTCGTTGACCCCAGAGAATTACGATGAAGCAATCAAGCTCCTGAAAGCCAAATTTAATCGAAAAGATATTTTGATTAACATGCATATGCAAAAACTCTTAAATCTAAAACCGGTTAAGAATTCGAGTGACATTTATGCATTAAGATAATTATATGACACTGCTAACATACAAATACGTTCTTTAAACTCCCTGAATGTCAAAACAGAAACATTTGGAAATTTATTAGTTCCCTTATTGATGAAATCTATACCAAAAGATATAGCTTTGGAATATTCGCGCAAAAAAGGGTCTGACGATAATTTTGATGTAGAAGATTTAATTGATTTTTTGAGAATTGAAATCGAAAGCCGGGAACGTACAGAGTCTTTAAATTCTGCTTATTTAGACGCAAGAAAAAATAGCGGAAAATTTTCGCGTTGGAACGACAATTGTTATACATATAAGGCGCCATTCAAGGCCAAACCGCATAGCATTGATGAGTCAAAGAGGGTGAATCGGGTATCTGTGGTTGATGCTGGAGAATCGGGTTGTTTATTTTGCAATAAATCACATGAGATTGAATGTTGCCCGCTGACTCCCACGGAAAAAAAAGAAAAGTTAAAAGAAGCGAAACGTTGTTTTGTCTGTTACAAATTGCGCTGTAGAACTAAAAACTGCAATTCGAAAGAACGATGTGGTTCATGTAAGTCAAAATATCATGGAACTTTGTTACACGTTAATTATGAAAGGGGTAAAGATAAAGATGTCAAAAATGATAGTATTTTAACCGCTCGCATTTCGTCTGACAAGTACTTTAACGTAAGCCCGGAAAACGAAAACGAAAGAGGTTTTGTTGACACTTTGCCAATGATTAAGTTGAAAGTAGATTCTAATATTCTAATCGGTGTTGCAGATTCTGGAACGCAAATATCTGTCTTCAAAAGTAGTTTAGTACCCGAAAAGTATAAAACACCTCATGGCAGTGTAGAGTTAACATGTGCTTTCGGCCAGAGTTTAAGAGCACCATTAATTAATTTACCATTAACAAAGGTAGAAGATGATTTGAAATTTAAAGAACCCATTTATATAACATGTGCTATGGTACCTACGTTGTCAAATGATTTATTGTTGTCTGTAAGTGCTTTAAATGAATTAAATTGTAACGTCAAAGAAGTAAATTTAATTTTTAATGAAAACGGAAGTGGTAGAGAAAAGGTATTGCAGAATAATGAAATGAAATGTGATACTCCAGATAATGTTGCATTTTATTTGATAGAAGATAGTGATTTTAATCTACAAATGCTTTATGATGATAGAAGTGAGAACTTAAGTAATATTTCAGATGCTGGTAATGTGTATAAATGTAATGATTTAGTCGAGAGTATTGTCGAGAGTACTATTGAATGTTGTGCAACTATGTCTAAGAACGTAAGTAAGGATGATTCCGTTAACAAGATTGATCAAAATGAAATATCTGATTCAGAAAAGTTTCGAAACGAACAAAAGGATGATAAAAGTTTACAGTCATGTTGGCAAGATGCCCAGAAAGGAATTAATCGATTCTATGTGGTTGACAATTTTTTGTACCACCGAGATAAAATTTTAGGTGAACGCGTAGATCAATTAGTAGTTCCAACGTCTCGTAGAAAACGGTTGTTAGAGCTTGCTCACTCTAGTTTATGGGGAGGCCATTTACGGAAAAAGAAAACGGCCGAACGTCTTAAGTACTCCTTTTACTGGCCTAGTATGAAGACGGACATAGAAGAATGGTGTAACTCGTGTGTTGCCTGTCAGCTTCAAGCCAAGAAACGCCCATTTGATGAGGTCCCAATCACACCAGTTTCACGTCCCGATGAACCGTTTCAAGTGATAAATGTCGATTTAATAGGCCCCATGGAACCAAGTAGCCGAGGCTTCAAGTACGTTCTTTGTGCCGTGGATCAATGCACTAGATGGCCAGAGGCGATTCCGTTGAAGACTGTGACAGCAAAATCTACATGCGACGCCTTACTACAGATTTTTACACGTACAGGAATACCCAAAATGGTTGCGACGGACCAAGGAACCAACTTTACGTCAGCTTTGACGAAAGAATTTTTGAAGAGACTTGGGTCATGCCCTAGATTCTCGACCCCAGGTCACCCAAGCTCGAATGGACTTGTTGAACGTTTTAATGCTGTTCTAAAAGGGATGATTCATCATACGATGAGAGAATATTCGGAAGACTGGGACAAGCATATTCCTTTTTTATTATGGGCTTATCGTGAAGTTCCAAACGCCACCACTGGAGTTAGCCCGTTTCAAATGCTCTATTGTCGACGACCAACAGGACCTCTGTCCATTTTAAAGTCAACTTGGACCGATGAAACCTTGATTCCCCTTGGACAGTTGAAATCAGTTACTGATTACTTAAACAATTTAAAGACGAAATTAGAGAATTCTGCAGAACATGCTGGTCTCACTGCTGCAGGAAAACAGGAAGCCTATGCACACTATCGTAATAGGAAGACCCGTCATAAAGAATTCAAAGAAGGAGACAAGGTAATTGTCCTAATTCCAGATAGTGACAATAAAGTCTATGCACGATGGACCGGGCCGGCTACGATTGTGAAAAGGAAAAACACGTACAGTTATTTGGTGCAACTACCTGATAATGGCATTAGACATATCCATGCCAATAAGATAAGGGAATTCCAGGCATCAGCTAACAATGTCGGTGTTATTTATGATGCTGATGTTGACTTTGGAGAAATTGAAAACGTCCCCAGGATCACTCATTTAGACCCTGATCCCGAAGTGGACCTGACACACTTAGAACCTAGCAAGAGAATGGACGTTATAAAGATCCTTCGGAAACATTCCAGCCTTAGGTCAGGTGTTCCACGAATTGCTCACGTTGGAGAGCATAACATCAAATTGAAACCAGGAAGTGTACCGAAGAAGCAAAAGCCATTTCGAATCCCAGAAGCTTTGAAGGAAGAAGTCGATCGCCAGATTGAAGAATTATTACAACTGGGACTGATTGTACCTTCTGAAAGTGAATATGCACATCCAGTTGTATGTGTCTCGAAGAAAGACGGAACTGTTCGGTTATGTGTGGATTACAGATACTTGAATTCCCAGACTGAAACAGACTCATTTCCGATGAAAAATGCTACGGACTTAATTTATCAAGTGTCTAAAGCAAAGTACATCACTCTCATAGATTTACTGAAAGGTTACTGGCAAGTAAAGCTTAACCCTGATTGCCGGGACTTAACATCTTTCGTCACGCACCGAGGACAGTATGCATTTGTTGTCCTTCCCTTTGGATTACGTAACGCTGCCGCTACATTTCAAAGAACTATGAATAAGACACTTTCTAAGCACAAAGAGTACGCCGAGTCGTACATTGATGATGTTACGATTTATTCAGATGATTGGAATACGCATCTCAAACATCTTGACGCAGTTATGACGACCCTAGAAGAAGCTAACTTTACTATTAATTTTCAAAAGTGTGACTTTGCTAAAGGAAAGATCAAATTTCTTGGTCATATCGTAGGTTCCGGATCACACGAACCAGATCCTGAAAAAGTGCAGGCTATACAGAATTTAGAGCCGCCTAAAACCAAGAAAGATGTAAGAAGTATCCTAGGACTATTATCTTATTATAGAGCTTATGTTCCAAACTTTTCAGATATTGCTCGTCCTTTGACTACTTTAACTAAACGAAGAGCTCCAAACGATGTTGTGTGGCTAAACGAACATGATGTTGCTTTTGTTAATCTTAAGAAAGCAATATGTAACGCCCCTAAGTGTTATTCCCCGAATTTCAAGCTACCCTTCATAATATACGCAGATGCATCTTCTTATGCTGTAGGAGCATGTTTAGCTCAAAAAGATGAACAGGCCATCGAACATCCTATTGCATTTGCAAGCAAGAAACTGACTGAAGTGCAAGAAAAGTACGCTGTAATCGAAAAGGAAGCTTATGCCGTAATTTTTGCTTTAAAGAAGTTTGAGACTTATGTATTCGGCTCAGAAATTATAATCGTCAGTGATCATAATCCTTTGAAGTTCCTTACGAACTGTGCATCCCAAAGCCCCCGACTTCAAAGATGGTCTCTTGCTTTACAACGTTTTCATGCCACGATTACTTACCGTAAAGGAAAAGAACACTTGAATGCTGATTCCTTGTCACGTTTAAAAGCCGATCACTGGGAAGATAATTAATGACTTTTCATGAACTGAATGACTTTTAATGAACAATTTATTTTTCTTTATTATTAATCCTATATGTCTTGTCTTTTCCAGGAAATAGTAGATGTATCTCGCAGATGATGGAAAAGCTGTTTAATTTTTTTTTCTTATGTTTGATTGAAATGATTAGTATTGGTATATTCTTATTTTAAACCTTTATTTAGTTTGTTAGTTCTCAAAAGTTAAATATTTTAGCTCAATTTTTTTTTTAAAAATTTAGTATGTTTAGTGCCTTGCATATGAAGCTTAATTATCAGTTAATGTCTAAAACCTTTGAAGAAATTTAACTACTATATTCTACTAGAAACTAAACAAAGGAGTGAGAAATCTTCAAAACGAAAGTGGTGCAAAGTTTAAATCATCTTTACATATTTTTTAATGAATTTAATATATTTACATATTTTCAAGAAGATAATAATAGGCTGGAAAGCCTCTACATTAACTAAATTCGAAAGAATAGACATATTATGGGATCTTAATCCCTTTCAAAGAAGTCTACATTCTGACAACTGATTCAACACTCTCTCAAAAGACAAGAACAACGAATTCTAAACATTTGAGAATAAAATCAAACCGATGGGCTTACAGCGCCATCTCTTGACATATTATTTCTCTACACACTCCCCACCTGAACTCTGATAGGAGTTCATCTACTCCAATACAATCATGAACAAAAAATTCCCATTTCTAAAAAGCAAAATTTCTAATCAATCAGATTTTTCAAAAATACAGTGCAAAAAAGAGAGAATAAACAATAGGTTAATACTTGAATTAAATCACATCAATATCAACAATACTTTTCAATATCTAGAGTATATAATAGGCATAAAGTTCTATCTAAAATAAAATAGGCATAAAGTTCTATCTAAAATAAAATAGGAAAGCGTTTAACAAATTAAAAAGTAATAGGAATTATTATTAAAATAAATGCAAATATAAAGAAAATTATTATTAAACAATTCAAATAGTGAAGTTTGAAACTTCAAACTTAAAAGAATAATAAACTAAAGAACATTTCAAATTATTCAATTCAATATTTAAGTAAAATAAAAAAGGATATATAAACGTTAGAGTTCAATATAGTTCAAGAGGATATAAGTGTTGTGCAGTTCGTTTCAAAGTCCCATTTCCAGTTTTTAATTCATAAGATCGAACTTTACCGTCACGTCCAGGAACGGCTTTAATGATTTTACCTAGTTTCCATAACAGTTTGTTTTTGCTATCTCCTTGAATCAGCACAACATCTCCTAATTTTAGTTCGGGTTGAAAGTCAGGATTTTTTAAAGAATGGGCGGTTCTAAGGTCTAACAAATATTGCTGTTTCCATTTACTCCACAACTGTTTTAACAGCAATTCTTGATAGCGTTTTCTTTTTAAGAGAGTCTTTCTTGTTGTTTCGATACCGATGATTTCAGCGAAAGTCAAAGGGTACGTAGGATCAGTTCGTCCAAAGTTCAGGAAACACATTGGAGTCAAGGGTTGTGGCTCATCATTTTCATTATAAACGTAGCTCAAAGGTCGTGAATTAAGAACAGTTTCTACCTCGACGAGTAGAGTAGACATTTCTTCGAAGGTCAACAACGCTTTTCCTATAACTTTTCTCAAACAGTTTTTGACGGATCTTACGAGTCTTTCATAAAACCCTCCCCACCATGCGGCTCGCTCGATGATAAACTTCCACTGAGTTCTCTCTTTGGCAATGAAATTTTTAAACACATCATCTTCTAAAATTCTAGAAAAGTTCTCAACTTCTTTTTTAGCCTTCTTGAAGGTTTTTGCGTTATCAGAATAAATGATTTTACAGTTTCCCCTTCTCCTCAAAAATCTGCGAAATGCAAGTAAAAATGATTCTGTCGACATGTTTGAAACTAGTTCCAGGTGTATAGCTCGGGTTACAGCACATGTGAATAATGTGATGTATGATTTTTGAGTATCCTTTGAATTCTTTACGTAAACCGGCCCAGCAAAATCAACTCCACAAACAGCAAATGGGGGTGATTCAAGGATTCTGTCTTTAGGTAAGGGCGCTGTCATCTGGTCTGCAGGTTTGGCTGAATATTTTTGGCAAATTAAACAACCTTTTATAGTCTTTTTGACTAACTGACGTCCTTTCGGGACCCAGAAGCGAGATCTAACTTTAGCCAAAGTTGCAGCAGTCCCTCCATGCATTGTCTTCTCGTGTTGTTTACGTACAATTAAATAGGTCAATCTAGAATTTTTAGGCAGAATTATTGGATGCTTATTACCTAGTGTAAAGTCAGAAAATTCTAATCTTCCTCCTAATCTCATGATTCCCTTTTCATCAATATATGGGACAAAATTGTACAGAGGGGAGTTCTTGTCAATCGGTTTACCTTCTATTAAGGATTTATATTCTTCGGCAAAAACCGTTTTTTGTTCAGACCGAATCCAGAAATTTTCGGCTTCTAATACTTCTTCTGTTTTTAGAGTTCCCTCAACACTACTACATTTTCTCAATTTTGAAACGAAGCGTTTTATCCAAGCGGTGACCCTCAACAGTTTCTCTAAATTACTATATTTTGATAAGTCAAAGAGGTCATCAATATTTACGGTAGTACATTCAAGCTGATGTACATCAGTAGATTTTTTCCGATATTCAAGTTTGGTTTCGTCAATTGTGTCTGTAAGGTCTAATTTTGGCCAAAGATCAGGAGAGAGCTGAAGCCACCGTGGACCTTGGGTCCAAATGGGTTCATTCGTTAATTTAGATATTTTCGTTCCCCGAGATACGAGATCTGCAGGATTGTCCACCCCTGGACAGTAATGCCAATTTTGAGGCGGGGTCAATTTTTGAATTTCCTCGACACGATTCTTTACGAAGGGTTTGAAAGTTGCCGGTTGTTTTCTGATCCAAAAATAAACAATTGTCGAGTCTGTCCAAAAAAAGCAAGGTATATTTAACTTTATCGATTTCAAAATATTGTTACTTAACTTTGCTGACAATAGTGCTCCCATCAACTCCAATCTAGGCAAAGTGAGAGCTTTTAGTGGAGCTACCCTATTTTTAGAAGCAACGAAGGCAGTTTTAATTTCATTATTGTTTGTTGTGAAACGTAAGTAGGCAACTGTACCATAGGCTTTCGTGCTTGCGTCTGAGAAACAATGTAATTCGATATTTTGGACATCAAAGTTCGAGAATTTGAAAAAGTAATGACGAGGGATAGAAAATTCGGCCATTTGAGGAATCTCCTCACACCAGTTTCTCCATTGGGAGGTTAAATCTTCTGGCAGTGGTTCATCCCAATCTATACGCGATGACCAGATCCTTTGTATCAAACACTTTATTCTAACAGTGAAGGGTCCTAAAATTCCTAGAGGGTCGAAAATCCGACCCAACACCTGTAGGATAAATCTTTTTGTTTCTATAGGTTTAGACAAAAATGACAATAGACTTCGAACATCAAAATACAACAGATCGTTAGAATTATCCCACGCCATACCTAGGACTTTAAATGGGAGATTTTCTTTATCAAAAGTTTCGGGATCTTCATCTGAAACGATACCTTCCTTTATCCACAGTTCATGTAATTCTTTCGAGTTAGTACGAAACTTATGCAAATGCATACTAGCTTCTTTGAAAATTTTGATCGATTCTAGAGTCGTAGTCAAAGTTTCTCTGACTGTCAGCTGACTTCCGATTGCGTCATCTACGTAAATATTGTCATCTAAAAGATCCACAGTTGTAGGATAGACTTCTCTATATTTTTTCAGGTGGTATCTAATAGTCGCTGCCAACAGAAACGGAGAACAGTTCATCCCAAATAACACTCGAGTAAATCTATATATATTAGGGGGGATGGTTTCATCAGAGGGAATTTCGGAGAATAGAAATCTAGTTACATCTCGGTCTCTTTCATCTATGAGAATTTGTAGAAAGGCCTGTCTGATGTCTGCAGTGAATGCAATAGGATTATATCTAAACCTTAATAGGATGTCGAATATCTCAGGGTACAAATTGGGTCCTACATGAAGACAGTCATTTAAAGAATTCGAGCCTGGGGGATGCGATGACGCATCAAAAACAATACGTAATTTGCTCGTGGTTCGATTCTCGCGTATAACTTCCCTATGTGGCAAGTAAAATGTAACGTTTTCTTCACCTTGAACATCTGTTACTCGTTCTATGATATTTTGATTTAAGTAATCTTGTATTACATTTTGATATTCAAAAAATAGATCTGGATTTCTTTTAAACCGTTTTCTAAGTCGATCGAACCTTTGTTCTGCGATTTCCCAGTTATCATTCAAATCTGAAGTGTCATGTTTCCAAGGTAATCTAACTTTGTAGCGAGAATTTTCGTATGTTATATTGGATTCGAAATGTTTAAGTGCTTCATTTTCGGTTCAATCTAAATTTTCTTTTTCACTAATAAGTCCTGAATTTTCTAGACTCCAAAATTTTGTTATTTGTTTAGAAATTAGATCTTCCCCTACAATTACATTGAATGATAGAGAGACTTCATTCTGACTCTCCCTTCCTTGTAAACACCAACCGAAAATAGTCTCTACTGCGACAAGATTTTTATTCAAACGCTTAATGTGTCCCATGACAATATCATAATAATAGTCTGCTCCGATTAAAATGCCAATTGATTCTTCACTATCGAGGGAATCTGCGAGTATCAAATTCTTTAGTTGTCGAATTTGTCTAATTTCTTCTAATCTAGGAGTCGGAACGTTTGAGCCTGAAATTTGATCCGTTACTAATAATTCAACTTCTATTCTAGAGTCAGAAGAACTTTTATGTTCCAAACTTAATTTAACCACGTCATAATTTCTTTGAATAGGTGTGGTGTTCCCAAAGGTGTAAACAGTTAATTTTTCTTTCCTAGTTACTTCGAGATTTAATTTGTTAGCTAATTCGCGTGTGACGAAACTTTTCATGCTACCCGTATCAAGAAGGAGCCTGGCAAACATTTTTTCTTTTCCTGCTTTAATTTTTATCGTGCAGGTCTGCAGAAGTATCACATTGTTAACATGCGAAACGGCGGAAACAATTTTTTCACTTCGTGGTTCAACTTGTGTTTCAATTTTTGAAATTGAAGAAACCTCACATTTATCAGCTTCCGAATTTTTGACTGCCGTATTTGATTTAAAACATATACCTTCATAGTGTTTGCCCCCACAGATCCTACAAGCCTTTGTTTGTCGATAAGGGCAAAATGCAATTTTATGTTTCAAAGACGTGCATAAAAAACATCTATTGCTCTGCTTTAAAATGTCTCTTTTTTCATTTACTGTAAACACTCCGCAGTTTTCCGATAAGTGTTCCTGAGAACAAAAAATACACTTCCGGTTTGGTAATGTTGTCGCAATAAATTCATGTGTGGTAACCGACGGTTTTTGTTTTGAATATTTGTTAAAGTCTTTTCTTTTAACATTAGAATTCCACGTATACTTTGAGTCAAATTTGTTATATGTGTTCTTGGATTCCAGAAGTTGTTTTGATTTGTGAGAAAGCGACAAACAGGAGATTTTTTCCCGGGATTCTATCTCAGTCCGTAAAAATTTGAGAAAATTGTCTAAATTAAAAGTTCGACTATCTATATTAGTACGATGGAACTCCAAAGCAATATCGTTGGGAATGGTTTTCAACAAAACCGGAATTAACATGTTAGAATAGGATTCTTGTTTTACATCGAGAGAGGAAAGACTTCTAATTTGAACATTTATTGTGTCATACAATTTTCTTAATTTTGTTACATCATTCGAGTTTTGTACAGGGTTTAAATTCAAGAGATTTGACATATGCATATTGATTATCAACTGGCTTTGACCAAATCTATTGGTAAGAATCTCTACAGCCGAATCATAATTGGATTCTGAAATCGAAAATCCATCAATAGAACTTGCTGCATTTCCACCTAAATACGATTTTAAATAGTTGAACTTCTCTACTTTTGAAAGCGTTGTATTTTCATGAATTGTAATTTTAAATGAATTCCAAAAGTTGCTCCATTCATTACAATCGCCATAAAACTTTTGTATCGACATTTTGGGTAATTTAACATTACTTTCAGATTCTTTTTCTTTTTTACTTCCGATTTCTGAATGCGAGTCGCTAGAAATATTTTTAGAAATATTTAAGTTCAATTTTTGAGATTCGACGTTCTTGAAATAACGTTTGATTTTTGATTTCGTTATTATTATTGTATCACTATATTCCATGGAAGTTACAATATCTAATTCTAATTTACCATCCTCATTTTTAATCAAACTTTGGATTTTTTCATCTAAATCCCGAATTTCTATCTCTTTCGAACTTAAAAGTTCAAAACAATCATCCAATCCTGATTTATCCTGGTCTTCAATCAATTTATCAACATTTTTAACGATATTCGTGATGGAAGAACGTAAAGTAGCTCTTCTTTTGTTTAACGCCTTGACATCCATAATAAATAAAGTATCAAAAACTTTACCTTTGGCAGTTTTCGCATAAAATGCTATCCAATTGCTTGAAATAATCACGAACACACAACGATTACTAAATATTTTTACTCTATACTAAACTATTAGGTTCGCGAGACCGATGCACCATGAAGAAATTTAACTACTATATTCTACTAGAAACTAAACAAAGGAGTGAGAAATCTTCAAAACGAAAGTGGTGCAAAGTTTAAATCATCTTTACATATTTTTTAATGAATTTAATATATTTACATATTTACAAGAAGATAATAATAGGCTGGAAAGCCTCTACATTAACTAAATTCGAAAGAATAGACATATTATGGGATCTTAATCCCTTTCAAAGAAGTCTACATTCTGACAACTGATTCAACACTCTCTCAAAAGACAAGAACAACGAATTCTAAACATTTGAGAATAAAATCAAACCGATGGGCTTACAGCGCCATCTCTTGACATATTATTTCTCTACACCTTTTAAAGTATGGGTTTCATTTTTTTTTATTTGTTTATGTGTTATGCTTTTAATAATCTCATGTCTCATTTTTTTTATTTCTCATACATGTTTGTTATCAAGGTGAATGTTGTTAATGTGATGGTATATATATATATGTAAGAAGCAATTTGATTTGTCTTCAAGAAGACCCAATCAAATCTTTTAGAGGGGAGGTGTCAGGGACGGGGCTATGATAGCGCCCCTCTGCCTCTCATGCGCATAACCCTGTCGCCATTTATCGGCACAGCGCATCCTAAGTTCAGTCGAATGGAGAAACTCAATCACGCAGGTCATACCGACAAGCGGTAGCCTGACCCCTTACGAACGTCTCTGTTTTATTCCTATCCTGTTGTTTTGTGTGAGTGTTTTTGTTTGCGTCAATAAACGTTCGTCTTTGTGTTTATGAATGAAGATTTTATGTGTCCAGTCGTACATGACAAAAGAACCACGCCAGGTTACGACACAGTAGTTAAGAAATATTGCATACAGAAGCCTCCTCGATATGTCATAATTACAACAATTCAATAATCCAATTAAACCTAGAAAAGAGCATCGTATACTGAACAACTTCTAATTGGGATGAAATTATTTTTCTAAAGAAGTTCAGAAATTACAAACAATGTTTTCAATAAAATTTAATGCAATTGCAATAGTAAAAAAATTTTTTGAATAAAGTTAACGTACATAAAATGGTGCAAGATGCATAATAACTTTACTGAACAAATATTGATATCATTAATACAGAAAGAACTTTGGCATAACACTCATTATTAAATAAATAATTCAATGAACATTCCACCAGCCCCATCACCACAAAATGTGACATTCTTGAATTCCTTTAGGGCCCCTATTTCAACACACTAAATACTATTAATCATGTTAAAACTAGTGCATCTGTTCTTTCGCGGATATTTAGTTCTATGGAAAGCTACGGGTAACTTTTCTCTAAGTATTTTTTCTAATCAAAGATTAACAAATGCATGCTTTTTAATTGCATGTTTGCGTTTTGAAAGAAGGAGTTCAAATATTGTGTGCAAAACTTTAAAACTTTCTATAATTAATTTTAACAGGGCAGTTAAATAATATCACTAGCTACAAGATTAAAACTGATTCTCTAAGTTTGTGCAAAACAAAAGGATTTTTGAAAATTTAGCTCATTTCAATGAAAGATGTATTTTTAAAAGACAAAAAACAAAATTTTAAAAAGTATGATATATTTAATGTGAATTACAGGAATATCGACAAAAACATTCACCATGGTTTTACAGTGATATTGGAGATATGTGAGTGTAACCCCTTTATTTTTGTAAAACATTAAGAAGAAAGAAAAAAGAGTTCTGTGTAAAACTAGTTTAGGTTTTAAAAGTTTAATATTTTTTTTGTAAAATGCATGCTGAAAGACAGACAATACAGTAAAGATTATGTATTTTGTTTCACAATATACTCTGTTAGCCATTAAAATTGCAACACCAGGAAGGAAAGTAAATAACAAGTCTTTACTTATTTTACGTATACAGCGTAGTTGGAAGAAAACATGATTAAATTTGTAGGCAATTTTGGGGTATACAGGGTCTGAAATTAGTAGACACAGCTGCCACCTGTACATTTCATTCAAAAACTCTCACGAAATTATTCAGCTATAAAGGCCTGTTTACATTGCATCCGTAGCAACGCTTTGTGTTACGTCATTACGTTTGCTACGATATTGTAGAGACGGCCTGTGATTGGTTTAACGGATCACGTGTGCGACGACTCGACCTCTGTGATAGGTAAAATTTTTTTGCCACTGGCGTTACATAACGCTCCGGTTTCACCGTGAACAAATAGAGTTATATTACGTAGAATGCTGTAATTTTTAATAATCTTTGTCACTTCTCAATTCTACAGTTAGCAACAGAACTCCAGAGAATTTCTTAATTACTGCTTAGTAAACAAGTCGCAAATAATCATATCTGGGTAAAATAAGAACCGTGACTGTGTAGAGTTCGTTGTACAATCGTTATTTTCTGTTATTTAACATGGAATGTTTTGTTTTGTAAAAAAAAAAGTTTTGTCAGGGAAATGTTTTCTCAAAAGATGTTTTGTTTTGTCCAACATCTACATAGAAATAAGAAATTCCTTGAAATTGAGAGATAAAGTTTAATTTTTTTTTGTATTTTAGGATATAATTGATAGTTTCAGATATAAAAATAAATTTTAAATGTCTGAAATACTTTTACAATTTTATATAGGGAAAAATATGTTAACATAAATGAATATAACATTTTGCTACAGTAGTTAAATTTTCTGATAAGACTCAAACTATGAAATATATGCAGATTTTCAATTTCAAGTAAAATAACTCAATAGTTATGAAATATTTTTATCGGTAACCAATACATCTCGTTACTAGTTTAAAATATATCCGTAGTGCAGTTTAGTACTTTTAAGAAGAAAGTTTACGTATTTCGTTCGAGCTCATTCTATTTTGATACGCTGAACGAAATTCCAAATGGCTGTTAAGCATGCTTCTCAAAGATAAATATATTTTCAAGGATTTCTATGCATAAAATTCAACAAAATCTCGTACATAGTGATTTCAAATAACCCATTCATTGCTGTGCTCTAAGAAGCTTTTATCTTTAGAAATATTTAAACAAGCACACTATGATAACACTAAGTAAAATTGGATTCCAAAAAGTTTCATTTTCTGCACTTTCCGATAAGACATTATCAGCTTTTAGCTCTTATCAGGGAATCTGTTCCGTAACTTGTAGAAGCAGTCGCATATATATATATATATATATATATATATATATATATAAACAATTTCATGATCTAAATAAAACATGTTTAAAAGAAACTCCCGTTTCTTATCTTTACCTATTCAAACATAAGAATAAAATATCGTTCCTTTCCTGTTTCGCCGAAATGTCTCTCGATAAAGAGATCTTAAGAAGAAAATTAAAAAAAAAGTATAGTTTCTCTCTTTTAAAATTATATTTTCTTTGAAAAAAAACTCTTGGTAACTATGCTTTTGTCGCTAGATGTAATGTTGATTCCAAGGAAATACGTAAGTAGTTTCCTTGTTCAGAGGCAAACATTTGCAAAAATGTTTTTGAATTGCAAAGCAAATATCACAAGTTTAACTGAAATTGTTTTTTTTGTTTTTCACATACCTATCATTGAACACATGAAATATATTTTTATTTTGCTCAATCAGCGATGAATGTATGCTACATTTAAAAAAAAATATTTATCTATTCATGTTTTTGAATCAATAGCTCCAATCAAGAGCATTTCATTAACTCTGCCTATATCAGTTTTTCCATCATTTCAGTTAATTAAGAATTCTAAAAATAGGAGGGGCTTGAACGTTATCGTATGAACTTTGTGTATCGAACCGTCACATAGAGGACAATGAAAACACAATATCACGTTTTGTATAGCAGTTTAAATATTAATATGCTGGTGTTGTGCGTGCAACAGGAGTGCTAACATACGTCTGTTTCAAGTATGACAAAATTTTCACCTTGTACGCTTGAATATATTTAAAACGAACTTCTTAATAACTATTATATTCTTAAGATATGGAAAAGGGAATAATAGCGACATTTATAATATAACTATAATAATAAAGTAAGATGGCGTTACGTTGTGACAAATTTTAAGTTTTTCCTTGTGCCTGCCGATCAGTTTTATAAGCAGCTCAAAACGAACAATTACAAAATATTGGTACATCCTTTCCTTACGTATTATTGTATTTTACTATCCCGGATCTTTAATTACCATTGATAAATTAAAGTTAACATGTGTCACAAAGTTGACCTGACGAGTGGGGCTACTTTGGAACATCTGTATTTTCGCCTTTAAATCTAAGAGGAGAAATTATCTGACACAAAGTTAGACAGTAAAACGCTAATCAAGTTTCATGCACAAATTTATATATATATATATATATATATATATATATATATATATATATATATATATATCCTTGCTTTGCGTTTGTGGCAGCTTCTGCAAATTCAGTGAGATGTACTAACATAGATGCTTGGAGTGCGAACAACATGAGGAAAAATTGTTTTGACTTCGACAAGCTGCATTATGCTTTAACTAAAAGCAAGTTTGGAATGATGCTTTTACAGACGCATTCCATAAGAGAAATCTATGCGCCTAACTATTTCAAACGATAAATATATTTAACACTTTGAACAATTCAATAAATATATATGCAGTATTAAATATAAGAGGGAAAATCTAAAACCATTAATAATACATTTCTTAATATAGATACATTTTGGTTTAGATACAAAATAATATTTTCCTAAATTTGTTATATTTTAGGGTTTTGGTTAAAATAAAACATTTTGAGATACTGTATATCTGGGCTATGTTTATGAAATATCTGAGGTATGTAGAATGTTTCATCTCGTTTCCAGACTTCTTGGTTGGGACCTTTGTGGAAGTTCATCGTAAGTGTGCGGAAAGTTCACATGTAAATTGATTATTATATCTGTTGGATTTTGTTCCTTTTTGTTTTGGGAGTTTTGTCCATATTGAAGATAGCAACTTTCAGATATAATCCTTCGTCAAACAGAAATGTCGATACCGTTGACAAAAGAGATGTTAAAATTTAAAAAGTTAAACGCTTGTTTTTCTTGAATTGGTTTACCTTCAGGTTTTGGTTTTCTTTTATCAACTGTACAGATTGGGGGTCTTTCGTATAGGTCTTTCCGATCCCAATACCATTTTAATCATTTTTCAGAAGCGGTTGGGTTTATTGACTCAAAAGCTGCTTTGTAATATATTAATTCTTTTAGAACTGTCCACGCCACTGATATTCTTGAATTTCAGAAGTTTCTTCAAAGCTATTATAAAGAAATCTTCTTATACAGGATTCACATCCACTGGGGAGTTTTGGGCAGAAAGACTGTTCCTTGGCCAAATTTGTGCAGTGATATCTCGGAGTCATTTGACACAATCTAACAGCTAATCAAAAAAAGCTGTTAAAAATTACATTAATCTAGGCCTGATTGATGGGTACTCTCAAAAGTCTTAGGAAGGTTAAGTCGATGGCATCCCTAAATGGCTTAGACGCTGATCAATTGCTGAATCCCGCTTCACCTTTGGTCACTACTGCCAATTGAATCACTTACATTGTATTGATATAGGCAATGATTCGCTATGAAAAAAGTGCAGTTTCGGGGACAAAATTGATGAGGATCACCTTCTCTGATATCCTGCAGTTCTCAAGAGCTCTGTTACTGATTGTTAATGGGAAGCCAGACATAAGAAATTATATACTACTGATGTAGATGCTGTTAAGTTTCTCTACTTATTTTTTCTTTGTCAGAAGTCTTTGTTAATTTGCCATTTGAAATAAATAATATTATACATATAATGCATGTGAGTGTAATATATAAATATTTTCTACTTTTCAGAAAAATTGTACGTTAATCCTTTCACCTGTTTTATGTACATTAATAAGAAAAAAAGACTAAGACAGACAGCATCATTATAAAGCAAATTTAATACACGTCAGTTTTGAACATTATATTTTTCATTCCAATATAATCCATTATAATTTAAGATATAGAATTTATTCTTTCTCAGACGTTATAAGAACCTTAGCTCTTTTGTAATTTTTAATGCAAATTGGTCCAATACAATATTTAAACCTTTTAATTTATAGCAAAATCTCTGAAATTTTAGTGCATTACAATAGAGGTGACGTGGAAGTGTGTTCTACGGTGAAACAAAGGAATAGTTTGAAATTAAAAATTGCTGATTCTGGTAAAAAAAGGGACCAAATATTGAATGATGTTGTTGCGTGCACAAAAAGATTAAGTAGCATGGAACACGGAAATTTGCTGTCATTAAAATAAAGAAATTACCAAGGGAAAACGTAACATCATCTGCACTGAATTACGAGTTCAGAAGCACATTTTCGCAGAGAACAGGAAATATAAGTAATTAACGCTGTAAATACGCGCTTCTGATAAACAATATCATGGTGTTTTTTTTTTTCCATTTAACAATTAATTAATAATTCTCTTAACTCCTGAAAATGTATAATTTTGTAAGATATTACGTATTAAAAGATATCCTAACTAATGATATATTATTTAAAGCTTTTGTTATTAAACTCTGAATAAAGAACCTCAAAACATTTTAGGGTAAAATTCATATTTAATGCACGTTAAGAATAATAGATGTAGAAAAAATATTTGCATATTCTTCTTGAACTATTATTCTTTGCTCTATTTTTTGATTGATATGAATGAACATATCTTTATCATCAAATTAATACTGAAGTTTAATTGCAGTATTTGTAATTAAACTGTATTGACAGTTGTAGAACACATGACTGCATGTAACGAAATAAATTAGTAATTTGTCATTGCCAATAAATTTAAATCAGTTCAAAAATTTAATTCTCACAGGCAATTTAATTTATGATTACATAAAACAGTGTTAATTGATTTTGAAATAATCATTGTTTTTTACACAACAATTCGCAATGCAATAATGTGTTTTTGCGCAGCAATTGTTCCTTATTTAAAAGAAGTGTGACTTTTTTTGTACTTATTTGAATTCAAGTAATACTTATTACAAAATTAAACTCTACGCACTTTTTAATAAGCATATTTATCTATTAAGCCTGTTATTAAGTACGGATATTTATCTATACAACTTTTCAAGACAAAATATAACGGAAACACATGCATATACTTATTTAAAGGAAATATATATTATAAGCTGCAACTACTGAATTCGTGTGCTGTTCAGTATTTGCAGCTCAATCACCAATACTTTCTGATTTTAATTGGTTCCGAGATGGTTTTTAATTTTTTCGCAGTCTTAACCGCTATCTTGTTAGATATATATACTAATGAAGAAAAATTATTTTTGTTTCTCATATAAGCCTAACGATTCTTTAAAATTGTTTTATTTTAAACACTGAATGATACAAACCTGTTACCTCTCCAGTAATACTGTAAATATGCAGCAGAACTTAGCAGGAAACTTCATTCATTATATATAATCCAACTTATTCGATATGACTTCGGATGTCGCTGAAAGGGTCTCCACAAGAAGCATGGAAACACGCGACTTCTCCGCACATAATCTTATTTAATATTTCCTCAAAACTCTTAACTAATGCACTTCAAGGCAAAATGTATATATAAGGTATACACCGGTGATGAACATACACGAAAATTATTTTTTAAATAATTACAGTGAATGTTTCTTTATGTAAATTTTCAAATAATAGTAAAGGATTTGTTAGTATGAATATGAGGCTACGGATCTAGATGCATGACCTCGATATAATACCAGTTTTTGTTTTCTCAACGATCTCTGCATTGTTGTTTCATTCTATCTCTATGTCTTGTTTAAGTATATATATATATATATAACAGTTCCGTAACTGAATGACTGACATACAACGTACACACCAAACCACTAGACATAAAGGACTGAAATTTTGCATGGCGATTCTTCTTATAGTGTAGGGATGCACTAAGAAAGATTTTTGAAAAATTCTTCTTAGATTTATTAAAATCCAAATTTTAAGCTGTTTTAGTAACTTTTTTTAAGTTTCCATTTAAAATAATAATTTGAGGGTTATCAAATTTATATCACGAGAAATATCGTAAAAATTTTTTCAAATGAAATGTTTTTCGAATCTATACCTCCATTTTCTGATTTTTGGTGAATTTTTAAAGATTAATTTTTAGAATTTATTTTATTAAAAGCTGATCACGTGATTTATTTTTCTGGTACTTTAAATAAATTTACCGTCATAAGCATAATCGTCATATGATACATCCAAAATGTATCAATAGATGGCGCTGTAAGCGGTTGGTACTTTTTTATTATTATTATGCCAAATCGTTTCACCCTTCTTCCAGTATATTCAGTTCAAATTTGAAATTCTGACCAGTGGTTCTTTTGTTGCAGCCTTTTGAAAATGGGACTTTAATTATGGACACCCTGGGGTGATTATAATTAAAGTCCCACTTTCAAAAGATTGCAAAAAAAAGAACCACTGGTCAGAATGACTTCAAATTTGAAACGAATATATTCGAAGAAGGGGGAAACGATTTGGCATATAAAAAGAAAGTGCCAACCGCTTACAGCGCCATCTATTGATACATTTTGGAACTTTTTTTTATTATTCCAAATCATTTCCCCCTTCTTCCAGTATATTCAGTTCAAATTTGAAGTCATTCTGACCAGTGGTTCTTTTTTTGCAGCCTTTCGAAAGTGGGACTTAAATTACGGACACCCTCTATATATATATATATATATATATATATATATATATATATATATATATATATATATATATATATATATATTCGATAGAGAAAATTCGAGCACAAAAAGGTTTTAAAATATCAGTAAGTAAGAGGACATAATAAGGATTATGCAAAGGACTTTCTCTGTCCTCCGAAAGGTGGATATATATATATATATACACTGAAGTGCCACTGAATTTGGGATAGCAAAGCCTATGCAAATTGTGTAGCGCTGCACATCATGTATGCGCAAGTGAGGGCGCTGTGGTAACATAGCGCGTACTGCGGTTGTTCTGAATTAGTTGTTGGAATTGCCAGTATGAGTAAACTGCCTGATTTAGACGCCTTCAATCGCGGATAAATCGTAGGTGCGCGACGCAAGGGCCATTCAATTTCCGAATTCGTCAGACAGCTAGGATTTTCGAGGTCGACAATGTCAAGAGTATACCAAGAATACATGGATGGTGGAAAAAAACTAGCGATCGGGCAAACTGCAAAGGACAATTAGACTTGACAGTTCGTGGTGAGGCGTATTGTACGTAGCCAGCGAAGCCAAACATTATCTCAAATTACCACCCAGTTTAATGACGGTGCCAGTCGTACAGTCAGTAAACGGACTGCAACGCTCGCTTCACCGTATGGGTTTCGGGAGCCGTCGACCTACGAGAGTACCATTGCTCTATACTCACCATCGGGCTGCACGTCTTGCCTGGGCAAGAGAGCACAGAGACTGGAGTGTAGAGGACTGGAAACGAGTAGCATGGAGTGATGAGTCTCGATTCCGACTACTTAACGCCCACGGGAGGCTGAGAATGTGGCCTCAGGCTCATGAAGCCATGGATACTGCATGCCTGGCTGGAACTGTACAAGGGCATGGTGGCTCAATCATGGTCTGGGTTGTTTTTTCGTGGCACAGTTTGGGATCTTTGGTGCGTGTACCAACCTCCCTCAATGCAATTCGGTACGTAGAGTTGCTGGGTGATCACCTCCATCCGTTTAAGCTGTTCTGTTATCCGCACGGTAATGGAGTTTTCCAGCATGACAACTGTACCTCTCACAAGTCCCGGTTGGCTACTGGCTGGTTGGATGAGTATCCCTCTGACTTCTCTGTCATGAATTGGCCACCTAGAACCCCAGACTTAAATCCTATTGAGCATCTTTGCGATGTTTTGGAACAAGGCGTGAAAGGCCATCACACAGCACCAAAGAACCTTAATTAATTATGGACAGCTTTAGCCAATATTTGGCAAGCCATTCCCGTGGAACGTTTCCAGAAACTTGTTGAATCTATGCCTCGTCGTGTGGCAAGCCTCGTCGTGTGGTCAAGGCCAGAGAAGGCCCAACTCGTTACTAGGTAGGTATCCCTAATTCAGTGGCACTTCAGTGTATATATATATATATAGGGAAACTACTGTATGGGGTCAATAATCGTTCTAAGATATGTGGCCGTTTTGAGGTCTGGTGTCCAGCTAAAGAAAGTTTCACTGTAAATATCATGGCAATATAAAACCTTACTTTGGGAACAGTTGAATGAAGCAATATCTATGTATAAAGAAATTTCATAGATTCCCCCGTTATTTATTTAAAAGTAATCTTAAATCAGTTCAGAAAAAAAAATAATAAAAAATAAAATAAATAAATAAAAAATGTATTTTACCATTGATATTTATATGAAGTAAATATTTCTCCTGTCTGGATGGTAAAACTAAAAAATCCTAATGACAAGGGCAGCATTGCGTGCCAGCTGCTAAAAGAGGACTAGAAAAGAAGCTGAAGTGAAGCCCCAGTGAAAGAGTTACTGTCACTGGGGAAAAGAACCACACCCTGTAAGGACTGAAGGCACGAATTCACTTGTAATGCGAACAAAAGAGAGTGTAAAGGATTTTTTTTTTAATTTCAATGTACGTCGGTTAGTTTATTTGGTGAATTCAAACTTTCCTTTTCGTCTATTTATATAACCTTTCTTTATTTTAACATAATCAGGTTTCAGAATATTTTCTTTCCCGCGCGCATGGCGACCTCGTGGTACAGCGCTCTCGCTTTAAGAGCTCATGGTGCTCGGATTGAATCCCTGCGTCGCGACACAAATGCTTACTCCACACCAATGGTGACGGAGACGAAAGTCATGTATCTTCGTTGTCGCGCATGCGTATTACAAATTTTCACTCCCCCGGTTCTTCTCCGTCTCTGGACTCTGCGGTTTCAAGTCTTTGAAAACGTTCAACTTTTGTCTCTGCCGCCATGCCCGGCAGTTAAACACAATAGAAAGAAAAGCGCATGCGCAGATAAATTGCCTCTTCTCCCTGTCTCCTAGCGGTGTGAAGGCTTTTGTGACAGCCATAGAGACAGGTGGCGAAATGTGTCTGTCTTTCGTTGCTGTCGTCGTTGGTGTGGATTAAGGATGAAATGCTTCTGTTGGTGTCGTCTCTCCGTAGGGGCTAATGCTGCCGCTTATGTGGTGTCCCCATAATAAAATGGCTATCAAATTGCGGTGAAATACAGGGTGCGGCAGATAGAACGTTCTGATTTGGAACGTCAATAACAAAAATACAAAGCAAGATAGAGAAAGAAACCTTTTATACCTGAGAAGTACACAGTATGCCAATGTCATCCATTAAGTATTAAACATAACATCAGTTAACCCTTTCAAGGGCAACAACCTCCCCCGTTTGCACGGTGCAGATTTTTCCCTTGATATTTTTTAACCTAAAGAATCTTGAAAAAATTTCCAATTAAAGGTTTCAAAATGTTTTTACTTCTTTAAACCGATAACAGATGGCAGTACTAACCATTTTCTGCTCATTTAACTGGAATACATTGAATGCAAGTGAAAAAAGACTAGGTTTAGGCGTTTGCACTGTGCAAACGGCACCCCTCAAAGGGTTAAATGGTGACCGTCATTTTCGATGCAGTTTTGAAGTTTTTCGGAAATTTAGCATGGATCTGCGGATCATGTCCCGCGGAATCGCCGTGATTTCTTCCGTAATTGCTGCCTTGAGTGCTTGCAGTAATTTTTCTCTGTGGAGCTATCTCAAATTAAAAGTGTACCAACACTGACCAACATATTTGCAAGAACTCAAGGCAGCAATTGCAAAAGAAATCACGGTGATTCCGCGGGACATGATCCACAGATGAATGCAAAATTTCCGAAAGAGATTTCAAAACTGCATCGAAAATGACGGTCACCATTTAACTGATGTAATCTTTAAAACTTAATGGATGGCAATGGCATAATGTTTACTTATAAGGTATAAAAATATTTCTTTCTATATCTTTCTTTGTATTTTTTTTTATTGACGTTCGAAATCGGAACGTTCTTTCTGCCACACCCTGTAATATAGACGAACGTCTGACGACAAGTACCTCCGCTGATTAATATAACCGGGTGGTCATAAAGAAAATTTGCCGATATATGGGCCTCTAGCGGCTGTTTCATTCAACCGATCGAGATGAGATTTCAGATAAAGGTATTCAGAGGTATGAGCTCGATATTCTGTGAACCAAGTGGCGCTCACGGTTACGGTTACAGTTGAAGAAACTCAAAATTTACAAATAGCAACACCTATTTTTTTCCCATTGCAAAATGCTCAGCGCATGCGAAAACCCTAAAGAGCGTTGGAACGGTACGTGTATCACAAAAAAACGGACGCGTTATGCACGCACAAAAAACAGCTCTGCGAACGGCCTACAAAAACGATATATGGATCTCTAGCGGCCGTTCCGTACAGCCTATCGAGATGAGATTTCAGATATAGTCAATCAGATGTATGAGCTCGAGATTCTGAGAACGGCAACACAGTGACGCTCAAGGTTACGGTTATAGGTATAGAAACTGGAAATTTTCAAATGGCAACGCCCACTTTTTCCCGTCGCAAAATGCTCAGCGCATGCGAAAACCCTAAAAAGTGTTGGAACGGTACGTATATCAGAAAACACGATCAGATAGCTTTTTATCGGTTTTCTATGCTGAATATCTGTCGAACGGCATTCTGTGATTTGTTTCTAGCCTCTGCCATATGCAAATTTCCTCCGTCAACCCCGATCTCGTGTCTTTGTTGGCCGTTCGCAGAACTGTTTTTTTGCGCGTGCATAACGCGTACGTTTTTTTTTTTTGATACACGCACCGTTCCAACGCTTTTTAGGGTTTTCGCATGCGCTGAGCATTTTGCGACGGGAAAATGTGGGGGTTGCCATTTGAAAATTTCGAATTTCTATACCTATAATCGTAACCATGAGTGTCACTGTGTTTCCGTTCTCAAAATCCCGAACTCATACCTCTGAATAAGTATATCTGAAACCTTATCTCGATAGATTGAATGGAACGGCCGCTAGAGGTCCATATATCGGCATATATATATATATATATATATATATATATATATATTTCCTTTCCTCACCGTTAGACATATGCTCTGCTTTCAGATGATAAGCAGAGAAATAGTTTTTCTTTAGAAGAAATAATCATTATATGTTCCAAGCAAACACCGAGAATAAAGTGAATGACCAATTCCTGAATAGTGCTGCCTGGTCTTTTAGGTATGGTTCTTATTTGACAAATAAACCACTTAGCGATTGACTACGCTGTTTTGAAAACACTTTGAATATTTTCCTGGCTGCAAGTGATTTCGAATTCTATTCAGTTACACAAGCAATACTTTATTTGGGAAGCGAATACTTCGCCTAATAAGTGGACCCATATCTAATGATTCCTCCAATATTGTAAGGTATTTTAAGAGTACTTTGTTTCTTTTAGTCCTAATTTTCTTAGTTAGTTTCATGGTAGTAATACATTGTCTAGAAAGATTCATTGCCCCAGTAAGAGACGCACCAAAAGCTTTTAAAGTTAGGTTAATTAGGAAGTATGGATCTGTTAAAGCTTACTTTTTATCAGAGTAATCAGGGTGTCAAGAGAAAACACCCATGTTGACATATTCTATTCGAAGATGTTATAATTCGGTAAATATCAGCGTACATTTCATTGGATTCAACATGGAAACAAGCTTATGTTAGAAAGCCTGTTATCACGAACCTTATATCCGAATAGGAGTGTTGTGTAATTTGGTCTAATTTGATATTTTGTTCTCCTAGTCATTCGTCTGAAGATTCGAAAACAGCGATATCAACCATTTCTTTTTTTTCCTATCATAATTTTACTGCATAGAAATATCTGCTTTAAATATTTTGAAAAAAATATGAATTTCGTACCTAACTTCTCTTTGTCGCCAAAATTTTAAAATTTGTCAAAAAAAAATATTTCAAAGTTTTTCAAAAATTTTGAAAAAAAATTTGTTTAAAGGATTAAAATTCACTAACCTTTTTCGGTAAGACATGAGCATTTCCTCCTATGCTTTGTGCATATCGAAGTCTAAGAATGTTTATTTAAACCCATTAAACAGCTCCAATTTATTTCTTGCATAAGTCACAGTAATTCCATCATTATATCTTTGTCCTAGCACACAAATAGAAACAACTAAAACATAAATGCACTACGTAGTTTCCGAAAATATCATTTGAAATGCAATTTTGAAAGATTATTATCCTGTATACGTAAAGTTTAAAAACTTTTGTTTTAAATATACGTTATTAATCTGGATTCAAGTCTGTCTAATTTTGGGAAAATATATCTCGTATTTAATGATAAAGCCTAAATGGAACATACGGCATGTTAAAAAATATAATATTAATACTCCTAACGAACCTATCATTATTTCTATGATAAACCAAACTAACATTTGCTGTGAACACATGTATAATTATACATCTCGAAGAAATCGTCTATCATTAAATAATTCTATCTGCTACTATTATGCTTGATTTTCATTATACATTATTAGTAGTTGTAATGAAACACGATATTTTAAGGGGTCTTCAATATTATTTTTTTTTTCCTGAAATATTATTTTAAAAGAAATTTTAGCGCTTAATATTTTTTTATATCCTGAGATTTAAAAAAATATTTTAAATGAAACTTAAGAATAATAATTTATATCTGTTTCGCTTCTATTATTCTGCAAAATATATTCGATGTTATGTTGCGAAAGCTGATATAAGAAATTGATATTTCTTTACAAACTTCTATGGCGTCTTGCGATAGTACATGACCTGTATGCTACTTCTCGCAAACTTACGGTTATTTTGCGAACGATTAATACAAATTTTCACTGACGCATCTCTCAACCTGGATATAAAAGGAGTTCTTAATACAAGCTAAGAACACTGCACACTACTCCATTACTTATTGTTCCTTTAGTATGTTTTTAGAGTCAAGTATATGCATTTTTGAAACTAAGTGTTAACAATTTGTTCAAGCTCATTAAAGTGCAATTTTATCTATCCTGAGCGTTTATAGGGAGTATAAAATCAGTCTGATGTAGCAAGCCGAACTGAAATACCAGGAATATCAAGAACACTAAACTTCACTGTCAGACTAAAATCTGTCAAATTTTAAACTCGTGAAAATGAACACCTTTAAGTACACTGCTCTCTTAAAGTGAAACGTTAACTGTGTAGATCGTCATTCTTCCATGTTTTGTACATATCGTAATCTAGTATGAGTATTTTTTACTACTGTATGAGCCAAATGTTATACGTGGAACTGGTCCCAAATTCGTTGATTAAAATGGACTTTAAACTAATTAAAAGATAAAAGAACTTTATTTACCACGTTTTTAAATTTTCTGTTGAATCATACAAAGTTGTCAATTTTATGTATTGCACAAACCTTCTCTTAATTATTCTTTTTCACTTTCTTTTATTTAATTTTAATCCTTTTTTAGTCGTTTCCACTATCCACAGACTTTATAAACCGCTAACGTTTATATATATATTTTTTATTTTTCGCCCAATATTTTTGAAAACAAACTAAATTCACATGTATTCTGTTTTTAAAATCGTCAAACGCCGTTACGCAAAAGTGCAAGCATTGAATTCGATCAAAGCGCCACCTTGCGTATTTTTTCCGAACTAACTTTCCATACAAAACAAAATTAACTGAAAATGAATTCAGTTCTGCTAAAATTATTTATAGAATGCATTGTCATCGTTTTCTGAGCTATTCTAAATATTTCAAATATCTAGCTAGTAGGGAAGTTAAGTTAAAAATCGATTGCAAGATTTGTACTGGACAAACACACACACAAGAAAACGAGTTAATTAAAACGTGGTAATAAATCGTATCGAAACTATTGTCGACTATACGATGTACGAATTGATATAATAATTTTATTAACTTAAACACATTATCTACAATGGTGACGTATAAGCCAAAATCATACATGAAACATCGACCAGACGATGTGGGAGTGCAAGAGTAACTGCCTTCTTCTAATTATAGGGGGCACTCGAAGGCACGTTTGGCGATTGCCAACATAGCCATTGGCGCCAACTTACTTACGCTAAACACGCATTTTGCCTATTGCAGTTGCAGAATACTTGTACCTTTTAGTTTTTACCTTGCAAAACAGGCATAAACGTAGTTGCATGACTCGCTGTATGAAATATTGTTAAAAAGTTATTTGACTTTCTTAAATGTTGGAGGTTTAAAAAATGTTTTTTTTTTATAGTCAGATATTAATCTAGATTCATTTCTAACTTTACTTTTTGGAGAAAATATATCTCATGCGATGAAAAATACAACGAAAGCTAAACACATCGCGTTTCTTTAAAAATTGAAACGAACTACACGCTTAATTGAAATTAATCCTTTTCTATCTCAAGCTCGTTCTGAATGCATAAACTCGCTTACAGAACGAAAAATAACCTTCCATTATACATTCTGTTAAAAAGTGTAGATATTCCACAAAATTCATTGGTATTTAAAAAAAAGAACAATGCAGAGTGAATAATTGGACGGTATGTAATATCAAGGAATACAACCGTAAAAACATTGGAATTTAAAATACTATTTTAGCGGACATCTAAAAATAATTATTTGATAATAGAAATGTAAAAACAGCAGAATTCATTTAAAGAGAATAAATAGATTTTGCATGAAGAAAATGTAAAACGCAATAGCATTTTACAAACAATTTACTTTATTCCATTAATTGTATTGCTTAACTAAATTTCGCAATTTTTTTACAGGAGGAAAATACAGTGTCTTTCCCACGGGAAAGCTGCATATAAGAGAAGCTAAGCAGCAAGATGGATTCAGAGCTTACAGATGTCAAACAAAACACAGACTAACAGGGGAAACGAAACAAAGTTCTGCAGGGAAACTCATTGTAACAGGTAATTTATATTTAAAAATTATAATTTTTTCTCTTCGAAACAGACTTGAAAAATTGATGTTTCAACTTTTCATCCATTTATATAGTCATTCAAATGCTTTTGAAACCAACTTCATAAAAGTTAATTTAAACTTTCAGAGAAACTCTATTGTTCCAGACTAATCAAGAAAAATCTAAAGTACATGATTTATTTAGAATTTTTCTACATACTTATATCACTAAATTTACTTTAATGCATTCATATCTAAGCACTAGGCTTAAATTGTAGACAACAATGGAAGTACAAATTTCTAACAGTATTTCTAATGGCACTGAAACGAATGAAACAGAGGTTTTGAAACAATAGATTTATGTAGGTAATAGAGTTGCTAATTTAAGAGTGTGTGTTTGCTCAGACACTATAAAACAAGTATTTATCTGTCAATTACTGCAAAAAAAGTTCTACAAATACAAATGTGAGGCATGTATAATGTTAATAAAGTTATCAATCTCCTTTTAACATTAACATAGAACTTGAAATATAATAACTTTTCAAAGTTGCTTTCCTTTTCATTTTATAAAACGTTGCATAGGTATCTTCATGCTCTCGTAAAAAAAAAAGAAAAAAAAAGGGCATTCCTCATAAAGTTTCCTCCAGATTTTGTATCTTGGTAAATAACCGCCACAAACCCTCCTTAAAAACCTTTATTTATATGATCAAACTGGTGGCAACAACAAGGGGTAAAAACTAGACTATTTGGGAAACAATCCAGTACTAAACTTTGAATTTCTGATGATTTGGAACAGAGTAGACTGTTGTTAGAGGATGGATATTGTTGAGCAAAAACATATTCTGTAAAGTACAAATAAATATCCATACAGAACAGTAGCCCTCGATGTTCATTTCAAATGGCAGACTATGGCTAGTAACAGTAGACTTGGAACACAGTAGATTGTTGTGATAGGGTGGATATTGTCGAACAAACAAACAAAATGCAACAAAGTGCAAAATATATCCATACGTGGCAGTTTTTCTATTTTGCCTTTCATTTCATTTTATAAAACGTTGTACAGGTATCGTCATTTTGTCTGAAAAAAGAATTTCTGGGGGAAAAAAGGGCATTCCTCATAAAGTTTTCTCGAGATTTTGAATCTTGGTAAATAACTGCCCCCTTAAAAATCCTCTATTATATGATCAAACTGGTAGCAACAAGCAGGGGAAAAAGCAAGACTATTTGGGAAGAGTTCCGGTACTAAAATTTGAATTTCTAATGACTTGGAACAGAATAGACAGTTGCTAGAGGATGGATATTCTTGAGCAAAAAAATATTCTGTAAAGTACAAAAAATATCCATACAGGACGGTAGTCCTCGATGTTCATTTCAAAATGGAACTATGGCTTGTCAAAATACTTCTCACTGAATTTAACAATGCCTGCGATTTGCGCGCCATTTATTGCCACTCGCCTGTCAGCAGGATCATGTCTCCTACTCGTTCACACTTTTCGTCAGTGTTCGACAGACGTCTTACTTCTTATTCATGCATCAGTTAATTTTCTGACTTTAAAACCCATTCATACACAACCCCTTTGCGGCAAAATTTCTGTTAGCATATTTTAATTCAAAACGGGTGTTTAAAAACTTTTTTTAAACAAAAATGAAAACAATTCGATGTTGTTTAATAACATTGAAATTTCAAAAAGAATTACAGAATTACTATTATCCTTAAATTATTACGAAATTAAGGGGGTCAAGGACACAAAATTGTTCAAATTTTCAAAAAAAGTTTATCGCATTAAAATTTTCTGTGTTCTTTTACGCTTAAAATAACGTTTAAATATTGTTTCTATCTTAATTAGAACAGGAGAAATTATTAATTTTTTTGCAACATTCTAATAGTAGTCAAGCGTTGTTTAAACCTGCAAGTGCGTTTTTCTGCATGATGGGGTTTTTCCCCATGTCTCGTCTTTTAATTATTATAAGTCATGAACCATTAAAGTTAAATGGTTGAAACTTGGACCATGTCTTTTTCATCTATTTTACTTTAATTTTGATTCAGCAAATTTGAAAAAAAATATTTACTTTTGAAAATATGTTTTTTTTAAATAAGTTATACTTTTTTTTTTGCAATTTTTAATATAAATATTTTTAATTTTTTTTAAATTAATATTTAAAAAATTGCTGAATCAATATTAAAACGTATATATATCTATTTAATTAAATGAAAAAAATTTGAAATTCAACAAATAATATTTCGAGTTATAACAATTTTAAATTACCCCACTTTGTTTAAATTTTTTAAATTTTAAAATTAAAAAAAAATTGAGAAGTTTTATGATGTGATTTTGTTTACAAATTACATGGTTAACCATCACAAAAAAATTCAAAATTTTAACTCAATAAATAAAAAATTCTTGGAAATTAAAGAATTAATTTCCAAGAATTCTTTTCAAAATGTATCCCGGACCCCCTTAAAAGAGAATGGATTGACAACATTGAAAATTTAAGAAACCCTTATCGATGACGTCCGAAGTAACGATGATACAGAATGCTATTTATAAAAAGTTTTTGGTGTAACAGTTTTAGAATTCTGAGGGATTCATGAGACATGAAAAACAGTGGATGATCCCTGAATATCGCGTTCCATTTTTCCTCCTTTGTTCATGTTTATGATTGCAAACAATTTCGAATTTCACTAACCTCGCTCATTCATATTTTTCCAGAATCGCACAGCACTGTTCCTCCAAGAATAACGCACAGAGAGGAGGAAGTGAAAGTTCAGCTAGGTGAAATGGCGTTTCTTCCGTGCGCTGCGGAAGCATTCCCTGTTCCGTCCCATCGATGGTACAGACAAGAATCTGGACGGACTATCTCAATCGTGACGAGCCAGAGAATTTTTCTCATGGGAGGTACTCTAGTATTTCGCAGAGCTTTAGTGATGGACAGCGGCAAATATGTCTGTCTAGTGAACAACAGTATTGGTCAAGAACGGGTAGAGACAGATCTGATTGTTGTTGGTAAGTCCATTTATAAGATACTTCATATGAGATATATTTTCAAATCTATGAACTATTTTTTTTTTATTTTTAAAATGTGGCTGCATCGAATTAAAACGTTATGTTACGCTTAGTTTTATGCAAATACCAAGTCATGCATTATATTTTTATGTAAATTCTAACCTATTTTCTAGTGTCTTCGCGATTCCTTTGTCGTATAATGTTGCATAATAGAAATAGCTAGAGCGCAATCGATTTCTTAGTTGGTTGACAACGTTAAGGTTATCTTTTGCTATTAAAGTCCTAAAAACTGTAATTGGGAGTTTAAAGCAGGTGGTGTAAAGCATGTAGAGTATAGCTCACTTCTACCTAGACTTGGGTGTATATAATTTAAAGTGGCACTCTAAATGAATTTGATACAAACACAGTTTATACATGAAACAATGTTTATTGAATTCGTTGCACATATAGAATTTGCTTTTACAGCAATAAACATACGTACTACTTGTACGGAATATATATTAACATTCAATAAAACTACACTTTGCAATACTCACAACCTAGAGAGTCAAACCAGCAGTTCTGCCACGTAAACTTTGGGCCCCCTAAGCACTAGCGCCGGCTAACACCTGGAGCTGCTTGCCTCGTAGCTCCCTTAACTCGTTTATCTATCAAACTTAACAAAACCTTCTTCTCTTTAATCAAGCTGCATGGTATTTATACCAAGCGCGTATGCCGAAATTAACATATCTCAAGCAGCTTCTTTAATCCATTCACTCAAAAGTTCGATTCTTGTGAATCGAATCTTATGTATACCTTACAAGCAGCCACATGCAAAAGTGATTTCAAACCGCAAACTCTGGTACCAGCCCCTTCTGATGTGGTATGCTTGGAATGCCAGCGCCAAGTCATTAGGCCTTTGACATACCCTCTGTGTAAATAGGATGATAAAATAATTAGAGATTAATGATCAAATTGGAGAATGATGTTAGTTTACTTTTCAATCATAACTTCCTTTTTGGTTACAGATATATGTACCTTATAAGTGTTATAACAGATATACTCTATCAGTGTGTAAACAGTGTTATTTATGCTTTTTTTATTGATAACAGCTTTTAGGTTTTTTGCGCAGTCTCTTTGGTCTTTAAAAGTACACATATTCTTTATCAGCGTTGTTAAAGTTGTAATATAGTATTTAATGTTATATATCTAGCAAATTAAAATTATACAAATTACGGTTATCCTTTTTAAGGTATTTTATATTGGCAACCATTTTTATATAAATTTCGTGCTCTCTTTTCGTATTATACTACACACAACTATATCCGTGTGACATATGTTGTTTTGTATTCGTAACATCGCAGTATCTACAATCACATGCCTGGTAACTTTACATTTTAAACCCACAAACGGCATTGAGACCTAGTATGGGATGTCATATAGATGGCATCTCTTCTCTACGTTATTTGTACGATGTCTTAGCCGTTTTAAATTACAAATAAGCCATATGAGTTTATTTAAGTAGAATTATATATGTAGTTATGTATTATTAAGTCTTATATGTGTAGTACCTATAAATTAAAATACCTGAAACTCAGTTTAAGCTAACGGTAATGTTTCAAATTGATGACATAATTTTTATATTTTTTTCATGTACGCTATTTGGTGTATGCAATTTTGAATAAACTATATTATGTTAGGTATGTAGCAAATTTATTTTGTGTTATATATCTAGTAGCTATAAATTAAGATTTATCTATATTTTTCATAAGGGTCCATATATATATATATATATATATATATATATATATATATATATATATATATATATATATATATATATATATATATATATATATATATATATATATATATATATGCCTATATTAGTGCTTTATATGGGCCTAATTGTATATACCTTTCATAAATCTTTTAAAACATATTAAATCTTTTCGAGTACGTGTTTGCAGGATGTGTCGAAGTATTTTATCAAAACTGGAAACATATGTTTAAGGAAGGTTTGATAATAAAGGAACATATATATATATATATATATATATTTTTTTTTTTAAATCAAGCCCCGGTAACTGACATTTGTACACCTAGTGAACAATAAGCGAGAAGTCAGATGATGTGAAAAAAAGGGAAATAAACACATCAATTTCAAATTAAATTTTAAGAAAAACATCAAAGCTTGAATAATAATGACACGTTTCATTCATTACGACCAAATATTTGGAAATTAATGAACGAACACAAAGCATTGGGAATTTCTGATTTATATACAGTTATGTATGCTACACATTATTTGGTTATTTTCCAAATGTTCTCCTTTTTTTCCCCCTCTTCCCTTTTCAAACGGAACTTTAATATTTTTTATCTTTCTACGGTATGTCATGGTGTGCATTAATAACAGGTAACGAGCGAAGCTTTTTCACCTCCTCATCATCATTTAGCAAACAACATTTGAACTTTTGCCAATACCGCGCCTTGAACAGCGCCTGTTAGAAATCCAAACTTGGCACGCGCTTTTTTCTTTATTGTTTGTTTTTGCTCCTAACGTATGTCTCTCCTATCTGTATCAATAAAAAAGTGAACTCATTTTCAATATAAACCATTTACTCTTTAAGTTTACTCCATTCTAGGCCTGTCATGTATAAATAAATAATGGTAGTTATATGCCTGTGTTTTTGTTTGTATTTAGGAACATGTCTGCTGAGTATTCAATTACGTTATTTTTCAGCCCAAATATTAGATAATAAAATCAAAAGTTTAATAGATGAATAAACTAGTGAGAAACTATTCCTTTAATAAATTAATAACGATCAACAAAATGTCTCGAAATGTCAAAAATGTCAAGAAATGTATTAAAACTTTAGAAACTTATTTTTTGGTTATTTTGCAAATATAAATAATCATGAGAATTTTAATGAGAAGTTTACATGAAAATTTGACTCATGAAATCTTGCCCCAGAGGTTAGCGTTTTAAGGTTAAATAAAACATCCCTTTGTAATGTAAAAAGGGGGTATGGTAAAGTAGTTTATTTAAATTTTATACTGTGTACTAATATTCAAACATGGGCCATGAAATAGAAGATATAGACAAAATTTCAATCCTTAACTATACGATTGATAATATCCATTTTTTTTACATAAGTCAACATAAAAAGCTCCTAATTTAAACGTATTTAAAAGATTGTAATTTTAAGTTTAAATCAATGCTCATTTGAGTATTTAAATATTTTATTAATTTCGAAATTCAATGTTTTTCATCAATTAGAAAATCGATTATTTTATATTTTTTTAACCAACTGACATTTTCCTATATACGTAATAAACAAAAGAAGCATGTTTGAGCCTAAGTTCTTTTTGAAACGAGTCTTAAATTATTGGAAAAATTTGTAACTCGACTAGACAAAATTCGATTAAAATCAAATTACTCTTTTTTCTCCCTTTACAAAAACAATTTTTTCCAAAGTTACGTAAGTAATTATTTAGCAATCGACTCAACTTCCTTTTACTTTAATGTTATTTCTTCTGCTAATATTTCCCATTCATCTATTAATAAAATTCCTTGAAAATGATATGAAGAATCATTTGAAGCTTATCCATCAAAATTTAGTGCTGGCATTTCCCTGATAACTGCTTACAAAAAATTAGAGCATGCCTTGAGATGTGAAACAAAGAATATAGCTTACCATTTTGTTTCGTTTATCATTTAGTTCATCCGTTTCATTTATTATCTTACTTTTAAATCTCCCTTTAATATAATCTATTCATCTACTAATACGATACTTACGAAAATACTTCAAGCATAATAATTAATTCTGTCAAAATTTACTGCAACCATTTTCCTGCTAACAGTTTACGAGATTTAAAGAATGCTATGAACATCAATAGCAAAACAGAAAACTTATTCTGTTGTCTATATCATTTAGTTCCTTCATTTCATTTATAATATTTTCTATCTTGTTTAAATATTATCTGCTTATCTACCTATACGATCCTTATACTACAAATATAATAAATAACCTTGTCAAATATACAACCGTCATTTTCCTGCTAACAGTTTAAGATATTAAAGAATGCTATGAACAGTAGATCAAATTATAAAAGCATATCATTTTAGTTGCTATAAAATTTAGTTCATTTCATTTATTATCTTATTTTATAGCTTCCTTTAATATTATCTATTCATATGCTAATACGATCCTTACGAAAATTCTTCAAACAAAACACCAAATCTTGGCAAAATTTACTGCACCCGTTTTGCAGTTAACTGTTTAAAAGATATAAAACTTATTCTGTTTTCTATATCATTTAGTGCATTTCTTTCATTTATTAATTTTATATCTTTTTTTAATATCTTCTATTCATCTACTAATACGATACTTACGAAAATACTTCAAGCATAATAATTAATTCTGTCAAAATTTACTGCAGCCATTTTCCTGCTAACAGTTTACGAGATTTAAAGAATGCTATGAACATCAATAGCAAAACAGAAAACTTATTCTGTTGTCTATATCATTTAGTTCCTTCATTTCATTTATAATATTTTCTATCTTGTTTAAATATTATCTGCTTATCTACCTATACGATCCTTATACTACAAATATAATAAATAACCTTGTCAAATATACAACCGTCATTTTCCTGCTAACAGTTTAAGATATTAAAGAATGCTATGAACAGTAGATCAAAATATAAAAGCATATCATTTTGGTTGCTATAAAATTTAGTTCATTTCATTTATTATCTTATTTTTATAGCTTCCTTTAATATTATCTATTCATATGCTAATACGATCCTTACGAAAATTCTTCAAACAAAACACCAAATCTTGGCAAAATTTACTGCACCCGTTTTGCAGTTAACTGTTTAAAAGATATAAAACTTATTCTGTTTTCTATATCATTTAGTGCATTTCTTTCATTTATTAATTTTATATCTTTTTTTTAATATCTTCTATTCATCTACTAATACGATGCTTACGAAAATACGTCAAACATAACAGATCATGTCAACATTTACTGTAGCCATTTTAATCCTAATAGTTTAAGAGCTTTAAAAACTGCCGTGGACAGTAGAAGAAATTACAACAAATATTCTATTTTTATTTATCATTTTGTTTATTTGGAACCTGTATTGCCTATAAAGTTCAAAATAGCAAGAATAATTCTTCAAAACAAGTATTTTTACATATGATGCACTCAAACGATATAACGAGACTTACTTATTTTGCTCTCTCATTTTTGCGTTTTAGAAATATTGCGTAAACGTGATTAAATGTTATTAAAAAAATCCAGATACACAAGAATCCATGTTTAAAACGTCAGAAAATATCACTTGGTGAAATTAAAAAGCTTAGAGAAGGTAACATATAGACAAGTAATTCAAAATATTGTTTTCAATCGAAGTTCTTTAATAAATATGACTTTTTTAGATTGGCTTTTACGTTTTGCATTTCTCTAATAAATGAAATATCTTTAAGGTTAAGTTATGCATAGAAAAACTGAGCAGTTCAGTTTCAGAATTCATTTTATATGTCCTCTGCGAAATATAAGTCACAATGCAAGATGCATTTAAGAGTGGATTTTATGTAGCACAATTTTTTTCAAAAATTGAAATTCCATCACTAAAATGAAGAAAAATAAAGATAAACGAATTTGATTTTCTTCGGTCAAATCAAACATTTTCTATTCGCTATTGTTTGGAAAAGCAATATGCGGATTAATATTATTAAGATGTATTCTTAGAAAATAAAAGAAAAAATACCTTGTGCTACTGGAACTCATCTCACAAAGTGCAGAAGATTCTAGCAATAGTTTTATTTTCTTTCAAAGCATATCTTTTATTGCCTTTTGCCTTTAATTACTTTCCAGAGATGTTTCAGTTGATTCAACAAGTTATTCATAAGTTATTCCCCCCAACTATTGAAATTTGCGTTAATTTAAGATAGATCCGAAACAGTTATTTTCAGATAATTCAATTAAATAATTCAGTGAGTTCATGTGAACCGAAATTTAACAACCCGAACAATTATTCTTCATTATAAGAATGTCCCTTCTCTGTGATAAAAACTTTTGATGGCATGTTTTTGTTGATTTAGGGGAGTCATCACCTTTAAATATTCAAAAAATTGATAGTTTCTTAGACTATTTGATCATATCTGAATCATTTAAAACAAACCCCACTAAAATATTCGAATTAGAATATTCAAAACTATGACTTGAATGAAGTTCCGATTAAACATTACCAGTGTGGGAATTTTAAAAGCCTTTTCTAGTAATCGTGTTTTTCATACTTGCGCGCACTGTATAAGAGAAACTACTGCAGCTATTACTTTCAAATATTCAGGGTAAGTGTATACTCATGCTACCTAACATATTCACCTAATTTTTCCTTAAAAAAAATATTTGACTAATAATTTATAACATTTTTTTTGTAATTTTAAAGTGTTTCTTTAGTTTTTTTTAAATCTTATTGTCCTGGAGTAAATATTCTATGGTGTTTTACAATTTAAACTGTGTAGAGTGATACCTAATGTTTTTACATCATGAAAATGCAAAAATTATTACTCAAACTAGTGTTGTAAATCTGCGCACAACGTATCTGTATAAGTTTGAAACTTTTTACTTCATAAATAAAATTATTATTCACTTGTAACAAAATTAATTCAAGGAGCATAATCTATAAAGTTTAGAAAAGTAATACGAACAATTCCATGTAAAATGGACATCAACAACAAAACGTTTTAGAAGTTCAAACAAACAGAAAAAATTATGACTTTTCGGCCGTCCGCACACGGAGCAACTCAAAAGAAACTGATAACCGACTCCAATCACAAACCAGTCCGTGATGAGTCGTAACCTATGTAATTGAATGGAGTCATGCACCCGTCAGCAACGCGTTTGTAATCAGTCGCAGGCAACTCAACGTGTCGAGTCGCTAGCAACTTCAGTCGCCAGTTTCTCTTGCGTTGTGCGTGTTATTACACAATCTATGTTACAGCCGCTCTTTTGGCAAGCTGCCAAATGACGTACACGAGTCACGTGACTTCTGCCAGCGATGAAATGAAATTCTAACGTTTTTTGTTGTATGGAATATGTGCGCTCATACATACAGTCCAATTTTAAACGATTGATCAAAGTCAATCTATTGTGACGATTTTTAAAAATAAATTAATTTCTGATAATAATTTAACTAAAAATAATGCCCAGAAAAATGATGTTCTTCCTTCCATGACAGGTCGCAAACTATTGATTTGAATCACTTTTGAGCCGGCCCGTGTGTGGAGCTGCATCACTAACGAGTTTGCAACCGATAAGCACTTTCAGTCGCTAACCAGTTCAGTTTCCTTTGAGTCGCTCCGTGTGCGGACGGCCTTCTACTTGTGTAAAGTTGGAAACTCCCCTTTTGCAGTTTAATAAATTCTCGAACATATTACATTTTTTTTTATTTCGACATAAAGTCTCTGAACTGCATAATTGTTTTCATGTGTTATCGCTTAAAATTCTAATGCATTAAGCCTTTTTTAAAGATGATAAGACCTAATCCGAGGACATTCATCCTTTGTTTTAAGCAAAATATAATTTTTTAGAGCTTGTTCACATAGAATCTGTCAGCGTTAGCGTTAAAAATTTCGTTGGCGCTGATTGGTTAAATGGCTCAATTATTGGTATTTGATTGGTTAAAAATTTTACGTTGACGCTGAAGGATTCTATGTAAACAGGACCTTAGTCTAAATGAGACTTCAACATCATTTTCGTCCAAATTCAAAAGGCAAACATCAGCGGAAATATATATTTTTTTATGTAACAGAGTAACTTCTAGCTTGCACTGATTATCTTTTTACATCATGTGCATTGCAACTGCGTCATATTCTGTATAGTGTTAAATATAGTATTCTTATGAATGTGTTGATGTATGTGCAGAGGAAAATGCAGATTACAAAACATTATTCTTCATAAAGATTTATTTATTTATTTTATTGTTTTTTAATCAGAGTGGTTGTGTAAAAATGGTAGTATTTTCCTGAAGAAAAAAAAACAGTTAAGTAAAAATATTTTAATACAGAATGTCAGTAATTGTAATCCTTAAGATCCTAACTTTATTATCAAACAAATAAGCATTATATTTCTGTTGATTATCACTCAGCTCTGAAAAGGTAATAAACATACTTTATTAATAAAACTCTACAGAAATAATATGAATGACTGATAAACAACTACACCTCAGGCGCATTAATATGTTAGGTCGTAAAAATAAAGACCACTTTTTCTTTGTCTTAGCTATTTTTCCATTCTCCTGAGGATTGACAAACAACGATATGTTGAACGTATTCTCTAGAACTCCATCAACACAGCATAAAAATTAACTGTAAGCGCTCAAGCGCCATTTTTTTATATATAAATTTTCAGTAATTCTGTAATCACTAGAGCATTTCGGAGTGAAGACTTCAGAACGGAACGAAAATGTTTCCCATAGGGCTTATTAAGGCATCGGAAAGAATTTTTATGATGTCCGTAATCATAAAAGATTCCGGCTTATTAATGCCTTAAAGTCTTAAAAATAAACACATTAAGGTGGCAACGTAGATGCATGTTTGGTGCGTGAGAGGTGTTCGTTGATGTGCTCAGGATTCAATTAAACGGTCTTCCTTCATCCCGTTCCGTGTGTTTCAGAAACATTAGAATGTGGATTCCATCTTTTGGCGATTAGTGAGAACTTTAAAAGAGCCAGGAAAGATGAAACATGTTACGATATTTAAGATGCTGTATTTGTAATGATCTAAGTTTTAAGTTTAATTGCGCACAGAAACTTTGGAAGAGAAACATTTAAAACAAATTATTAAAGCGTTTTGCGTCATCAGTCGTGTATAATATTTTCGAAAATGTGTGCTGTTTAAAAAGAATAAATTCACCACGTAGACTTTAGTTTATGCCTTTATTTAACAACGTTATATTAGAAAAATAGTATAGTTGTTTAAAATTATTAAATTTCCAATGACTCATTGACCAAGCTACAAATATAGGTTCTTTGACTTTCTTTAGCATCCTGGTATAAGAATTTTACAAGATCTTATGCACATGTAAATCATTATTAAAACATTTTTTTAAAAGTAATTTTGTGGGCGTGGTCTCCCAGGTATCTGAGCGTACATGGTTGGATACTCGTCGCTGCAAATCCACCTCCGTATTCACTAATGGTGGCCGGGGCACGTAAAATAGGTCGTGGCTGCAATTTCCTCCAAGTTCTCAAATTTACCTCTGGAGGTGTGGGGTCAAGTGTTCCGGTCTCGTCACTTGACTCGGTTCAAAATGACGAGACCGGTCATTTAGCCAAGTCGGACTCCGACCCTTGTGGTGCTAATTCAAAACAGGAGCTGCTCCATTAAATCCGATAGCCTATTAGGACCTGGTTAATGGAACCTCCAGCCAGGGGCATTAGTAACAACGAGTAATTTTATTTTTTCAAGTGGCATTACTAATATGTATGCTGTACGGCTCAAGCTGGTGCAAATAATTTTGACAATGAACATTACAGTATAGACAAAACTTATGCGCTCATAAGGACGCAGTAATACGATTTACAATGATATAAACTTCCTAACTATTTTATTTGATGGGTTCGTCATTTGGTGGTAAATAGTGCTTTTCGTTTGCTTAAGGGGAGAAGGGACCTTCAAAGTCGAATTTTTTAATTTTCAATTTTTAAGTCTATATACAAAATGAGAATAATTAATTATCTTTCTAACTACATTGGAAAACTCCTAGAATTCAAAATAAGGAATTTTTCGCAGAACAATTACTGATTTTCAAATTTTTTTCAAGAATCCTAATGTTTTTCAAAATGCTCTATGCGCATCCTACCTTAATTAAAGTCTTTAATTTTTTTATTATAAGTTTACCATGTGTATATAAATATAAATGGGCATTTAAATTATTTTTGTAGGAATCTAAAGTCTTAAATAATTTTTCTCTATTCTTTTCTTTATTTTTTATATTATTACTTTATTTTATGGTCTATAAATTTGAAAAATATTTGTGATTTCAAAGGATTATGCGCAATTTTTTGCCAAACACTTCAATTAACAATTCAAAGAAATATGGAAGATATCAGGAGAAAATGAATACGCATGGAACCTTTTGAAAAATTCTAGCATTTTTGAAGAATTTTTTGATAAACAGGTATAATACCTCAACAAAATTCTTATTTGTGAATTCTAAGTATCTTTAATGTAGTAGAAAGGAATATTAATTATACTCATGTGGTATATAGAGTAAAATATTGAAAATTAAAGAAGAACGAGATTGAAGGTCCCTTGTTCCCTTAAATTCGGCTCAAACACGTTTTTTTTTCCTTTTTGAAGGTTCGCATTGATCTTGAATTAAGCTTCTTGGTTGGTTCCGACTGCTTTTTTTCAGCTTATGTGTTCGTAATTCAATTAAATGGATTTATGTAAAGAAATCAAATACCACAAGCATAGTGGGGTAATTTGAGTCAAAGACACGTTGAGGAAACCCACGACACATTGTAGTTAATTTAGCTTCTATCAAAACAAGTCATAGGATAGAAACAAGAGGTTTTCACTTAAACTTTTTAATAAAATCGTTATATTTGATATGCGAAACAAAATTTAGCTTTAATGATGGAAACTTTCAGTCAAACCCAAGCTCATCAGGCAGCAGCTCATCAGGCTTTGCACAAAACTAACTCCTGATTTATACCATAACCGTGAAAAATCCATGTCATGTTATGCCAAAACAGATGATTGTCGTGACAGAAAACGCTTTAAGTTGCTGATTACATACCATTAGATATGGACGTAAATTTACTACATTGTTGATCGTCTCTCCAAATTTTCTAAAATGGCCCACTTTGTGTTCGGCAAGCGACCTGTTGCAGTTATTGCATTTACTCGTACTTTAATCGCAGCTATGTCAATTACTTTAAACACAAAATGACGCGATTCTGAGTTTACACGTACAGGAAGAGATTTTTTTTATTGGTTTAGGTTTTTAGTGGGCGGTTCCAGAACGGGAACTTAGAAAAAAAAAGTTTGCATTTTAACCTTAGAAATTTTTATTTTGAACTTATATATACCTAAATGAAAAGTATCTTAGAGTGTCTTAAACGTCATACATATAAACGGGATTTGAATTACTTGGAGGGACTTAACAGAAACGTGTCTTAAACTAAAAAATGGGACTAGCCACAAAGGGTGAAAAAAATAGATTTTTCGTTCCTTAATATAAAAAAATTCTAAGTATTAGTTTTTTTGTATACTTAATTCTAATCGTTCTTCAAATAAATTTTAATCTATTTTGGTAAAAATACTGACTTTAGAACATTTTTGATGCGTTAGGTTTATCATCTCAAAGTACTTCTATAAAAAGAAAGGTTTCTTCCTATGGGAAATCTGGCATTCGTTCTAGAGCCTAAAGGTTCGAAGCTCACTTTTTATATGGCTGTTAGTAACCGTCCGAATTAGCTTTAAATTTTAGATTTCGGTTTGATTAGTTCTTGTGTAGCAAAAGTTCCCAATAGTGCTATCAGCCAACCAGCCCCACAGGAAATATGCACGTAAAATCTAACACTAACCCTAAACTGTCACCAGACGATTTGTATATCAGCAGAGATGTGGTAGATATTTTGGAAATAAACAACTAATTGATACATCGATGTACTCACCCAAATTATCTCTTATTTATACATACGCACAAGGTTTATTCAACGCAGCAGGCATCTTTAAATACCTAGTTCTTGATAACTACAAAGTAGCGAAGTATATTCAAACATCCTGTACTTTCATATTGCTGGTATTGCATGGAAGTATATATCAGCGTTTTAATTGTTTAATTTTATTCATTTGTTTCTGAAAATTATCCTTCTCAAACTAAAAGCCAAATCTGCAATATGTAGGTCTAAACGTATAATTTTATAAATAAAGTGCTGTACGCCCAAAATATTTCACCTTTCGAATAATAATTACAATAAAGTACCTCTAGTTACAATGATATTACTTTTTCATAAGTCAAAATTGGGCATTCTTTAAGTAGATTCCCTCTTCCATGTAATGAGCTATTATTTTTTTAAATATTCGAGCTACAATCAAAATAACTTTCAGTATGTTTCTAATAGAAATAATCATTTTTAGAAACCCATTGTTATTATTAAAAATATATAAATAGAAATTGACATATCAAAATATCGTAAATCTGTAAGACTAATAATATCAGGTTTGTTTTCCCTCAGATTTTTAAATTCATTCCGTTGACCTGACAGAAAATTCAAGACGAATAATTTATCCCACACTCATTTCACTCTTCCTCGAGTTTTCGAAGCACAATCGGAATTAAGTCGAATGAAAATCGAATCACAATCTAATGACTAGTTGAACGACTAACAGATGTTCCTAATGCATCTAGTTTGCAAAACTTTTTGCAAATTCATCCTAATGGTTACATTTTGCACTAATATTCAAATTTCTTTTATTATTGAACGACTGAGAACAAATAGAATGAGATTTATGGAATATCTATTATATTGAGTAATATTTAATAACACAAAAATAGAAAGATGTAAGAATATTCAGCATCTTGTAATTTGAGAATTTACATAATTTATTCAATACTTTGATTGAAGGAAAAATGAATTTGATCATATAAACTATTCTTGAGGGTTTAGTGGGAAAAGTGGTTTGTTACGCGAATATTTTAATATTTTTATGTACTCGTAACATTTAGGAGTGTTATTGATATGAATACCTTCTAAAGTTCAATTTAAACCACATTAGTGGTGATATGCTTTAAAGCATTACTTATAACATACATAAAATGACATCTGTATATGTTACAGAAATTCTGTTACCAATCTGGACAAAATTATTCTTGCTCACTTTCTAGGAGACATGGCCAATATAGGTTACATAGGCTTATATTTGTCAATATAGGTTACCGAAATTCAGTTACGTTTCCTTCGTTCCTTGATTAAATCGTTATCTTACCAAAGTCAGATTTGATTTATCTCATTAGTGAAGATAAAAGTTTTAAAACACTGCTTATGAATACACGTATAGAGATATCTGCTTGTATTACAAAAGTTCTAACTGTCTGTTCCCTATATAATCCCAAATAGTTTATCCTACCATTATCAAATTTCGTGTTTACTCTCAAGTATCCGTGCGCATAGGTTACCTTAAAATGCGATAACTCTTGCCTTTGACGCCAGATTTACCAGATTAAATCTTCCAGTTGTTCCTTGAGCATTTCATTGTGATCACCTAGTTATAGTACTAGCTTTAGTACCAAGTTGCTAGCTTTTGCCATAGAACGCCAGAATGCGAAGTTTCTAAAAGGGAGCTATTGTAAAAAACTATCATTTACCTTCCTCACAATCCGAAAATAAGGCGTGATCACCAGACTAAAAGCTAAGCCACTTAAAAGTTAGTCCCAACAGGCATTGGTGTACAATAGGGCGTGGCCAACAGAGATGGTACATGCAATTCATGAGATAAGCCATCCTTGATAAATTCGTCATAAACGCAATGAAATTCTTAATCTTGTCCTATACCGTAAGAGATTTTATCGTAGATACGGTTGCTAGAATTATGGCCTTTGGATGGTGCAACTTTTCCAGTTCGAAATCTGCGGAGAAAGCTTTGTTTTTCCCATACGGAACAAACAACTTTTTTTCCTTTCAACCTAGTTATGAGTTGTTTTTTAAAAGAATGTATAATACAAAGTTTCTTTCTGAATTTTAGTGCAGGAAAATGCGGAAAGGAAAATGAAAGGACAATGTTCAGACTTAAAGTTAAACCCTAAAAGAATTTCGAATACTTTTGACATTATGTATATGGAATTTATATAGCTAAACACTGTGGTAAATACTGAGGGATTATTTGGTACATCCCTAAGTGGTTAATTGTTGTGGGCAAAATTCTATATATAAGATTTTTTACCATGTTTTTATTAACTCGCTTTCTTGTTTGTGTGAGTGTTTGTGTGTGTGTTTGTGCAGTACAAATCTTGCAATCGATTTTTAACTAACTTCCCGACTAGCTAGACATTTGAAACTTTTAGAATAGCTCAGAACACGATGACAATGTATTATTCTAATACTTTTAGCCATCTTTAAGCAGATTTGAGTTCAGTTTCAGTTAATTTTATTTTGTAGACTGGTGCAGCCATCTTTCGGACGGGACGGGAACGAAAAGTTAAATGCAAGTTAACTTCCAATTAACTTCGTTTTCTTTCAAGTTGATGGGATAATTCATCAAAAAAAATTAAAAGTATTTATTAATACATAGAACTGTCAAGTTTATATGATTCATCAGAAAATTTATAAATATGGTATATAAAAAGTTTTTTTCTTGTAATTATACATTTCCAGTCCTGCAAATTTTAAGAATTTTAGAATCCAGGTAACGCCCCGGGTAGTTAAAAGAATTATACATTTAACACGCACATATATTTAGTAGATTCAAATATATTCTCTTGAAAACCAAAGCAGAAATTCAGAATTACAAAACATACTTATTTAGATATCAGCGACTATGGGATATCTACACTAAATGAATGATTTTTTTAAAAATAATTGACTTTCCTCAAGTTTATTTATGCATGTTACATATGAGCAATGTTAATATTTTATGCGCTCTTGATAAAGTTTATTTATTTTTATATGGCTTAAAATTTAAATAAAATTCATCGAAATTGCTATATATTTCCGGTCGTTAAGCATAAAAAGTGAACTTGAACTAGAATTTAAATGTGAAATATATGCTAATATTTGCTTTATGAAGCATATGAAATTTTAGAAAATAATTAACTCTGAAGGAAACTTTCCTTTATCTTTTAAACTATATCATTTCCGAACACAATTTTTTTTCTAACAACGAATTTTTTCCACTATTTCAAATAAGTATTTAGGCAGTCAAGTATGTGATATCGTTAAAGGAATTTATTTTCTTCGCTTACTTGGACAAAGAATTAGAATTAAGTGGTTTTTGATTCATTTGAAATATTGTGGTACATTCAGATCATGCGCATATATATATATATATATATATATATATATATATATATATATATATATATATATATATATAATAAAAAACACTAATTAATTAGAGTCAGCTCAGCTTTTATGTAAAGTCTAAATCTTTTCTTAAGGAAGTAAAACAATTTTATCTTCATTTCATGCTTTCCGTAGAAATGTCTCTTTTTCCAATATTCGTTTTAGTTAGTATAAAGGAATTTCGCTTTAAGGAAAAATTTTAAGTACCGTATACCTTCCTTTAAAGGATCAAAAAGATCAATAAAAAGTAACATCTTAGTGACAAAATAAAATATGCATATATATTATCACAAAATAAGTCATTTCATATTTTTCAGTTTTATGTAGACATTTATATACTTAACTTTAAATAATTATTTTTAAATAACAATTTCTATAAATTCCTTTGTGGATTTGATTTTTGAGGAATGTATATGAATTTTTATGATATTATCACTTAAAAAGCATACAATTTTCTGTGGTCGTAGGAAGTTATATTATTGCAATGTAGATTAGAAAATCACTTAATCAGTTGATAATAATACATATTTGAAATAATTTCTTTTTAATTCTAGATAAAACCAGAGTTTCGCGGTGTTTTGTACTGAAGTCGCGATTAACTATGCTAACATATGTCTTTGCAGAATGTTACAGAAATATATACTGCCACGCTGAAAAGGATTTTATAAAAATATATAGATAAAGTATTAAAAACATTAAAATTTTTATATAAAAGGTAGAGGGTGACAATATTATTGACCTATATGAAATAAAAAATCAAATTTTAAAAAACTACTGAGTTAAAAGAGTTTAATTAAATTTGTAAAGTAACTATAGATAATCGGATTTAGTTTGTGACATGTTCGATATGCTTGCCATCAATGGCTATGATGCGGCGCGGACGAAGCGCAAAATTCTGCAAAACTTGCTAAAGTGTCGATACATCGTTGCTTTCGATGACCTACTGAATGGCTGTTTTGAGCTCAGCGATGGCTTCGGGGCTATTTGCGTGAACTTTGTCTTTAATATTGCCCCACAAAAATGAGTCACAAGGGTCGAGATCAGGAAAATATGGCGGCCAAGCGATTCTCATTCGCTCAGAAACGCTGTATTTTGATATATTCAACGAAAACTGAACAACAACAACAATACCAGTGCGCATGCTAAAAAAACCCAACATGCCCTGTATTCAACCGCCAACGTTTTACCAAATCTCGCCAATGATTCAAAAGTTATGAATTTTTTTTCATATAGCTCAATAAATGTCACACTCTATATACTGCTGAAAGTTGCAATATATTGCTATATTGCTTGTGTCAATGGAAATTTTTGTGAATCTTGGAAATATTAGAAATGCTAATATGTTCAATCGATAACAGTAGCATCTTTGTGACAACAATCATACTTAATTGATATCCGGTTTTATGTAGGAAAATGACTATTATATTCCTATATTTATAAGTGGTATGAAGGCAGCCTGCATTCTAACAAAATTTTAATTTCCGAAACCCAATTGTATAAAATAATATGATCACCGGATAGTCAGGATGTTGATTTATTTTGTAATATTTTTTAAGGGTATGTTTATTTTGCTGAAGTGTTATTATAAACTATGTTAAAGATATGAAATTGTTACTTATATCAAGCTGAAATCAATAGTTATAACTAATATTTATACTTTTGTTTATAGTTTAATATATTTCGATTAAGCATACAATTTAAATATTATATCTAATACTAATGAAAACAAACCTTTTATATTCAATACTATACATCCATCAACTTATGAATATGCTAACAACATAGGATATGCTTGATGTAAATTGCGTATGGTGATAGACATGTCTGTTATACTATTAATTAAGCAGTGTGAATTTTCATATTTATTCTGCCATCTACTGAATAACATTAATATATTTATTCTTCTCTAGTTTACATGTTGATTTTTGACGCATTTTAATACTTTAAAATGCAATTTAAAGAAACATCTTACAAAGACTTTAAAGAATTTGCAATACGAAATATAATCAAAAAACAATTTCCCTGTGGTGTTTCTCTTGAAAAGGACTCTTTATATAAGACTTGAAATTTGTAAAACTAGCGAGCACAGCGAAATATGCGTAATTGGTTGGTAAACCATGTTATAGAAAGATGCAATTGTGTTTTCAATTTGATTAATTTTTATGCTATGTAAGAGCAGTTTACCATAATATGAAAATAAAAAACACAATTACAAATGAGAGGTTCAACGTTTGCACTGACTATTGTAACAAGCGGCATTCTAACACGAGACTTTTAATCTCTGAGCCGGTAATGACCTATATTAAATGACCTATCCCAATAACAAATTGTATAACTATTTTCAGTGACTACCCTCAAGATTTTTGTCGGTTTATACTTTAGGTATAAGATAACTAATAATAATTACGGAATTGGTATGCAAATGACATACATTCACAATACTTCTAAACAGAGCTAAATTCTGTCCGTTACGTAAAATGTGATTTAGCGCCATTCTATTATGAAACATGCTAATTCAATGCAAAATAAAGTAACACTTCATCTCCTTTTATTTTATGAACATATAAGGGAAAATCCTACATTAAATCATCAAAGGGAAAATCATACATTAATAAAGTATCTTCAACTAAAATTAAAGTTCTAACCTGATCCACAAAAGAATACGTCATATACATACTACATAGAAAAAAAAAGCATAAAGATTTCCTACCAAGAAATAAAATTATTCCCATAAAAAAATCCCGTGTTTGTATTCAGTGGCGGAACTCCCATAAAAATCCCATCTAATAATTTATGTTAAAGTAGCTCATGAAAACTCAGTAAATGTATCGGGAGAAGAAGGTAATATGAGGTAAATTATTTAAGCCTTGGTGCACCGTAGACTATTGATTCCCATTAATTCCGGATCATTAGGTCCGTTTTTCATGGGAGGGCATCCGTCTTATCCGTTCTTCCAGGCCCATCAATCACTGGGACAGTGATTGCTTTTTGCTGCTTTTACGGTCAGGAACACTAGGTTATGGAGATAAAAATACACAGTATCTGTGCAGGAGAGACAGTTTTAGAGGTCAGAGCTGGGCGGAGCTCTTCAAAGAAAGTTTTTGCAATCAGAAACGCTTTTCGGTTTTCCAAAGGGAAAACGCTTATGCTCAGGTCTTAGTAAATAAAGGATATTTCGGGGGAAAATATCGCACGACAGTATGCTAGGTTGGTGATAATTTTATTACAATGTTTTTATTAACTCGCTTTCATGTTTGTTTGTGTGTGTGTGTGTGTTTGTCCAGTACAAATATTGCAATCAATTTTTAACACTTTTAAGGGTAACAACCTCCACCGCTTGCACGGTGCAGATTTTTCTCCCGATTTTTTTTAACCTGAAGAATCTTTAAATATTTTCCAATTAAAGGTTGCAAAATGTTTTTAGCTCTTTAAACTGATAACAGATGGCATTACTAACCATTGTTCTGCTCATTTAACTGGAATAAATTGAATGTAAGTGGAAAAAGACTAAATTTTGGCGTTTGCAGTGTGCAAATGAGGCCCCTCAAAGGGTTAACTAACTTCCCGACTAGCTAGACATTTGAAACTTTTAGAATAGCTCAGAACACGATGACAATGCATTCTTTTAATACTTTTAGCCATCTTTAAGCAGGCTTGAATTCATTTTCAGTGCATTTTGTTTTGTAGAATGGTGCAGCCATCCATCGGCCGGGACGGGAACGAAAAGTTAAACGCAAGTTAACTTCCAATTAACTTCATTTTCTTTCAAGTTGATGGGATAATCAAAAAGTTTTAAAAAAGTATTTATTAATACATAGAATTGTCAAGTTTATAGGATTCAACAGAAAATTTAAAAACATGGTATATAAAAAGTACTTTTTATCTTGTAATTATTAAGATATCAAGATAGTATGATTTATGATATATAATTGTAATATGTGTGATTTATGATATAAAAATTGTATCAATAAAAGCAGAAGATAAAGGTTTCAAGGTTTGACTCAGATAATTCATATTTACAATGTTTTTAGAAAATAGTTTTTCCAATTTTTTTTTTCTCTGGAAATACACAAATAGGAGAAAAAATACAGAATACAGAACAATAACATTAAACAGAGAGTAGAAAGCGCAGTGGCACGTAGTAACACAAGTTAGCGTTTCTATGACAGAGCGAATATTAAATTTGGAAATGTTGAAAGAAAAATTAAAACACAGAAGAAAATAATTTCTTTTCCTGTTTGAAAAATAAAATAACGTATGATCATTAAAATAGTTTGATATTTAATTATTTCCAAACTATAACCAGGCATTTTATCATGCAACTTAAGCATTAACTCTTGATTACTTTTATACTAACATTTAAATCTTTGAAGTTTACATTATACGATGAAAACTGCGTGATGAAAGTTTTAAATATGTTCGATAAACAACTAGATCTATATTGGTTATTTTTTTATAATTATATCAATGCATAAATATTTTTTTTATTGACGCTACTAGACAAATGAATTCAATTATAAGTTAGTCGTGAAACTCTAAACTTTTCCTGACCGAGAAATATTTTAATTTCTTCATATATTCTATTAAATTGTTTTATAAGTAATGGCGAAATTCAATAAATTCGTATAGTTATTAACATTAAAGATATAAATAGGATATAGCTCATTTAAGTTAATTAGTATCTTGATTTATCTTTTACTTGTATTTTATTTAGGAGACAATATTTTGCAAATCCCATTTTTATTTTCCTAGCTTCAAGTATACTGTAGAACTATTAGAATAAACCATCACGAAGTGCATATTTTTGCAATGTTTACATTGATAGATGTAACATTCTTATGTTTAACTTCCCATAAATAAGACCTTAAATTTTGAAATACGATTGAAATTTTAAACATACTTATATCTGTACATAGTGTTACGAATTTTGTAAATATTGCATTTTCTTTCGTTAAAATGCCTTCTATTGAAGAATTCCTACGGCTATGTACTTAACATGGGAGTCTGTGGGAATCTCACCAAATATGAGAGTTATCGCCAAATTGGCGATGGATTTTGTGTCTTCTTTTGGTCGCTAGATTTAGCGATATTTCGCCAACTTGCAGACTAAACCGTTCTGGAAGCTTCTAGAAATAACTTGCTGTGACTGACCTATAGAGGGCGCTTTGGAAATCTATAAATATACCTGACATTGGTATTGGAACTCAGTTCAATTTCCTAGTGAGAATTGAATGTGGTGTAACTGCGTAAATTGGCGTGTATTGACAATAATGTATTGACAATAATTGTATTGACAATAAAAATAAATTGTATTGACAATAATGGTATCCTGACTTGTGTTTTTAGAATTATCTGCTGTATAGAAGACAGTTGTTACGTCTTATAAGTTTGAATTTGTGTATACGCCTGAAGAATTTACAAAATAATAAATTCACTTTGTGTAAACTTTCTGAAGAGATTCTTATTCAATCCTAGTGAACCCAGGAAAACGGAATAGTATTTATGAGCACGTTTCTTTTAATATCTTACAATTTTTGTTTTCATCTGAAGAACGTTGGCTATAATGCGTTTCTAAATCTAATTTTATGGATGCCCTTAGCTTCGGAAATAATTATTAATTTGAAGTTTAGTACAGTTTGCTCTTGTAGGGTTAATTTAAAAATGAGGAATATCATTGGCATATTATATTCTAATAATAAGAAAATAAAAGTGTGATAGTCGCTCTCTCACAAAATTGGGGTTTTAATGTTACAATTATCAATAAATATTATTGCTTTCAACAGCATGAAAATAAGCAGTTAACTGTAAATAACGGTAGGACAAAGAATAAAGCAATTGCGCATTTAGGTTTAATTGAAAAGCAACCTACTTTATAAGGTACTGTGGAAAATTTCAGTTTATGAAATACTCATTTGTAAATATCACACACACTTAAAATTTATTAGTTTCTGTTTCGATTCAATTCTTTATTAAAACTAGCGTTTTGTTTTTCATAATTTTTGCGGGAGACATAAATATTCAAATAACGTAATTTAGGATTTAAATATGAGTTTTTAACTCTTATTGCAGTTCATAAAATACAAACATTCAAGGAGAACGATCATCTAGGTTTTGAATTTTCAGTGAAAATTGGCCAGAAGTTTGTTGAAAGAGATTGCTTCAGTCATTATTATTTAATTTGTTATCAACATTAAATATTCTTCATTAGGATATTAATAAACAGAAATGTCATTTCAAAAGACATTACACTTTATATCTCTAATTGGAATTCATTAAATAAACTGAGATCTGATGAAAAATAAGTTATTTATTAAATCGACAGTAGGTAATTTTGAAAATTTATTGAACGAATTAATGTTTCGGGCCCTTTTTTTAACTCAAATGATTATATTGAATTTGAGTTTTTCCTCTGACATTACAGTAACGACCTGATGCAAAGTTATGAGAAGATAGCAACATTTATAACTGACACGTAACACTTTTTTGATCATTTTAGAATCCATGGCACATGACAATCAAAAATGGGAATCAAACACTTATATAAATATATGCAATACAGCTGTACCAAACATCCTTGGACCTATGTTTCGCCATTTTGTGTTACTCTGAAATGCATAGCCAAAAATTGCGCCTGTACTGTGCGTTGCTGAGGAAACCATAGCATGGGCAAAATCTCAACCCGAGGCTGGTGAGTAATCTGGAGGTGCATATATTTCTAGTATTTGTGGGTTCATAAGTCAGCGAACACATTTTCAATGGTAATTTTATTCTCGTAAAATTATGTAACTGAAACATTATCACAATATGGTATTTATCTTTATGATAGGAAAAAAATGAAATTAGTTTCTTTTTTTCTTTTTTTCATTTAATATTTCAAAGTAACCTCATGATAGTTAAACATTTCTCACTTTATTCTACTCTTTTAACTTTTCTGCTTCAGTTATGCAATTAACAAATTCTATAAACTGTTCTGAATTTAAAAAAAATAAAACGTGCTTTTTTTTTAGTTATGCAGAGATAATATACTGGTACTACTTTTTTACTCCGCCGAAATTTATACAAAAGAATAAGGGAAAATGTCCGAGATACATCTTTTCATTGCTTCAGTTTTATGTGTTGACTTTCCGAAGAACATAGAATTAATGAAGCAGAAACTTAAAGCCTGGTAGCGTAATGAAAATTATTTTTTACAGCGTAATAAAGTCGGGAAAGAAATATTTTCGTTTCCGCCCGTAATACACTTTTCTAACTCCCCCATCTTTATAAGTCCCCTGAGAGATAACATCTACATCAAACTATACAAAATGTCTGCAGTTAATTACTTTAACGGTATTAATAAAGCGAACATATTCGTGGTAATACTTATCCTAAAGTTTTATCATCAGGAAATAAAGCAAATAATATCACATTGTAGCTACACGCACGTCTTTGCAGGATAATATCCGTGTCATGCTATAAAAAGAGATGATTAAAACTTGGATATGCATATGCTTTGAAATAATTTTTAATATTTATTACACATCGGAGAATTAGAAGAAATATATTGTAAGAATATATTAATAAATAGTACATATAGATAGTTAATAGTAAATAAATATTTTCTTTCCAGAACCTTTTTTTATTTTAAGATGGGAAGAAGGGAAATAGTTAGCTTTCATTTACATGACTTTCATAACGTTTATGCCCTTTAATTATGTTTTATTATGCAAATTTACACACACACACACACACACACATATATATATATATATATATATATATATATATATATATATATATATATATATATATATATATATATATATTTTCCCCAGTTTCTCCCAGAAAGTTGAACATAGATTAATTCAGAAATACGGAGTTTAGGATTTTAAATAAAGTATTCAATTACGTACACTATTTACACCATTCAATTACATGAAATATTACAGTCATTACCACCCTAAGGCACCGGGGAGATAGGATCCTTCCCCAAACAGTCAGAGTCCAACGACTACGTGAAACGGCACTAAGCCCCCGGATTCAAGTTTTCCAAAAAATGTAATCTGGCCATAGGCCGCAGGTGTCAATCACCTTCTGAGAGTAGATCTCAATTCTATGTAACTCTTTCTGTCTGAGGTTTTCCACCAAACTTCCAAGCACCTCCTTCTGGAACTTATTCCGTCCTATCATGCGTCGGTTCATTTCCTTGGACGCTGATTTGTTGAAAAGAGTGACATCAGCTAATTCTAACGTTCGAGAATTACCCACGCAGATGGTTTTAGCGTAGCCAGGACCATGTAGAGGCTATTTGGACGTATGGGGCTATTTAAAAAGTCTGGTGTATCGTGGAGGTGTTGCGACGTCGAATAACTTAAAGAACTCCATAAAGCTTCATGTGCGAAGACTCGCAATTGAACAGTTACGATCTGCTGTTGAACACACTGTTCATCGACTTGAAATTTTGCAGGTGAATGAAGGTGGTCACGTGGACCAGTTTTCCCTACATCGTCCTGGACACGATTAACAACTGCTCCTCTTGTGCAATTTCGTCCTAATCTGTTCTTGTTTCTGCAAACTGAACTGTTTTTGTTTCTCACTTACCTTTACTTAATTTGGTTCGATGACAAGGTGATCAGAAACTAGTCAATAAAGGTTAATATTGTTTCTGTATTCCGTTTTGGTCGTTTATTGTGTTAAATTTTATCTTTTTCCCGAAAAGGCGCCATCTGGTGCACATTTTGGAACTAAATTTTTTTCGAAATTTCGTGAGCGCATCTCGTGTATAGCCCATCTACAAAATTTCGTTGCATTCCGTTCACCCGTTTGCGCTTTAGGATACCGTTTTTAGGGGAAGTTTAATTATAACCACCCGATATATATATATATATATATATATATATATATATATATATATATATATATATATATATATATATATATATATATATCAAGGAAATACAGTATGGTAGGAATCTTTTACTTCTGACAATTGAGGAAGTTTCAACACAAACTACAGTATTAGTTATAATACGAACATTATAACGGATACTCTATTATAGAAGAAAATTGAAGCTATAAACTATTTTATGCAAAAACTAACTCGTACTTTTAAAATGTCCACTATTAACTAACAATAATGATTTTTCACTACAATACTTCACATGGGTTCATTAATCTATATGGCATTCTTTTTACATTTTTACGTGATTACATTTATACTGTATTATATTATCTTGTATATTTATAGAATATGAATGGTAAAAGGATTTAATCAAAATATCACTTCAAAAAAGGGTGGAACATAAACGAAAGCTTTGCACACAAGCCTTTGTTGCTATAAATATTAATAATTTTTCTAATACATCATTTTCTTTTCGCTGTTTTAAGAAACGCATTTTTGTCTCTGAATAGAGGAAATAGCACAAAATTGGAAGAAAAGTTTTCTAATATAAAGGTTACTCTCTCTATGAGAACTTTTACTTTTCCTGCGTGTGTGTTTGAACCTTGCTAATCAATTCCGCGTTCCAGTTCTTAAACAAAGTCTCCAATGAACTTATATTAACCAATTAATTATCCGTTTACCTTAGGATAATACTGATATACTGATAACTAATTAATTACTTTCGGTGCATAATTTGTGTTGCAAGGTTAGAACTATGACAATTTTAGCATGCACACACACATATACATTCACACACACACACACAGATATATATATATATATATATATATATATATATATATATATATATATATATATATATATATATATAATAACTAGAACGTAAACTATATTAAAATATATTAATTAGGGTTAAAATTAGGCAAATTAGCGTTAAACAGTAATTTTCTTTTAGAGATCCTAGTGTGTTTTCCAATTCAGGTAGAAGGTTGTTTTTTCGCAGCGGAGACTTCATGGTGATCCGTAATTAATTGCTCCCACGCACTCGGACTCATGCAATCTCGAACAGTCAAAGGTGTGTGACGGCTGAGACACCAGTGATTCTCGCCCACGCTTTAGCTAACGCATGAAGAGAAAAAACATTAGATTAGGGATTATTTTTTGGAGAGGTAGGACGCGCCTGCCGTGAGCTTGAGATGATGATGGGAAATAGCATCTTAGCGGATTGATTTGAACTTAACTAGTTTTAATAAAGAAAGTCTTAATGCTATTAAGAATTGTTACTTACCACCGGTGTAAAGATGATGACTGCCAGTTAGAGTAATTAGTTTGTTAAAGAGTACGTGGTGTAAGCACCATGACATATATTTATATAAAAGCTGTCTTAGTAGATTTACTTACACGTGTACTACATTACTATTTAGTTATTTGTCTTTATTTTTGAAATCTTATAATCAGACAGACCTCTTTATTAGTAATTTTACTGCGTGGAACTTAAAAAAAAGATGATCATTATCAGTACAGCTACCCAAATGACAATAAATTTTGCATTTGTTACTTCCATGAGAATATACTATAATTTTAATACAGTATTCAGTAAAATAACGATCCAGCAAATGTTATGTATGAGCTTTAGTAAGTATCGTCGTGATATTGGCAACAACTTGTGAGAAACATGGAGGGGAAGTTACAGGATATTTGAAAATTTACTGCTAAAAGCTTATCTTCGGCAGTAGCTAAAGAGCTGATTTTCAAATGCATTTTGAAATATATCATCGGCATACAGTAGCTGATATTTTAAGATGACACTGAGCCAGTAAGCTCGAGTAAAAAGTGAGGAAAGACACATGGTCATAAATGTTTTCCTGCTTCATTCACCACACGTAAATGATTTGAAAATGTTTTTAAATCAGCTTATTTACTTCATTTAAAGCACTTAACTCCCTTCCCTTGTTTCTAAACCCCCTGATTCTAGTAAGAAAGGTGAAAATAAATTTTAAAATTTCAGTGTATATACGGCATTTTTCAAGTGCGAACATCTAGCATACTGGTGTTCGACTTTATCAGCAAATAACGTAAATTCACACATTTGCTCTGATACCCCTTTGACGCGTGGTGGTCGCGCCGCGAAACCACACATTTTCGAATTTTTTTCTCAATTTTTTCAGCGATTTTTCAGTTAAAACTTATTGATTACTTATCTTTTACTTCTAAATAACACTAACATATAGCAAAATCATAAATTTTGAGCTCTTATTCCTTCCAATATGCCTTTATTTAAAGGTCATTTTTAATGACACAAAATAACCTCTTTTTATCCATATAAACAATCTTAAATTTCAGAAATTATTTATCCTACACCATCATGTCTATCATAAACAATAAAAAAATAGCATTTTTTTTAACCAGATACGTAAAACACGTTCCTTTTTTTAGGGAAATTGTCTGTGGTCGCGCCCTGCAACAACCACGCACCTACGACATTGACATGTGAATACCAGGCTAAATAAACACAGCCGGCGTTCGCTGGTTTTCAATACAAGGGGTATCTATTATTACTGGAAAAGATCGTTTGAGAGTGAAAAGGGGTCTTTCACGTGCACATTATACCACATCAACAACAGGTTTTCTTTATCAACAGGTGCACTTTATAAATACGTGCATTTTATCAACAACACGTGCCCTTTATATCCTCAGAGAACATGTGTGTTTGGTGTATCTCGTTTAGGACTTTTCAGTTTGTGCTTTTCTGTGCGACGAACTTTACGTTTACTCCCAGACTAGTGCGGAAATATTTATATAAGTAGAAAATTTCCGTTTTCCGTTATTTTGTGTTTTAAATACATTGTATTTTTTTCTTGAAAATAGTATTCGCGTAAAAGTTTTATTTAAATTTAAAATAATTAATAAGAATATATTTTAGTATTTTGTAATTTTTTTTCTATTGTTGACTTTCAAATGTCTCGCAAAGGGCTCGGAATAGCTGAGGAACTTCCTTCAGATCCAGAATCAGTAATCTCGGATGATGATAGTGAAATAGAAGATGTGCCTTTTTTACCTACTAATGATATTCTTGAGGCTGAAAGTGATGATGAATCAGAAAATGAAGATGAAATAGATGCAAATTTACCGCCCCCCCCCAGTGTTACCCAAGTAACGTGGAATAACAGAAAGACATTGAATAAATCGATTCCCGAATTTTCTGAGGAATATGGCCCAATTGAAGAGATTTCACTAATGGAGGATATAACATCCATTAGTTTATTTATGTCTTTCTTTATTGTTGAATTTATGGAGACATTAGTTTTTTAAAGTAATTTATATTCAACCCAAAAAGGTAAGCCGTTTTCCCTATAAATCTTCAGGACGTGATGACTTTCATTGGGATAAATATTCTCATGGGAATAAAAAAGCTCCCAAGCTATCGTTATTTTTGGTCCACCCATGAAATTCTCCACGATTCTTATGTGTCGAAGCAAATGACAGTAAGAAAGTTTACTTGGATATTAGGAAATTTACACTTGAATGACAACAGCTTGATGCCAAAAAGAGAGGACAAAAATTTTGATAAACTTTATAAACTTCGGCCTCTACTAACTAATTTGTCTGAGAAATTATGTAGTCTATTTAGACGAGGAAAAAACCAGTCGATTGACGAGTCGATGATTCGTTTCGAAGGGAGAAGCTCCCTAAAACAGTATATGCCCAAAAAACCCATAAAACGCGGGTATAAGGTGTGGTTGCGGTGCGACCAAAGTGGCTATGCTTGTCAATTTGACATTTATATCGGTAAAACCCAGGAAGCCGAAAAAAATTTAGGGGAAAGAATAGTAAAAATGCTATGTGAGCCCTTCTATGGTAAAAACCACAGGGTGTACATGGACAATTATTCTACATCTTATGACCTTTTCCGATATTTAGAAACAAAAAATGTATTTTGTTGTGGAACAGTAAACATGAAAAGAAAAAATCTTCCGAAAAGATTGATGGAAGATAAAAAATTTAAACAGGGTGATTTTGACTGGGCAGCTAGTGAGGACCATATAACTTGCCTAAAGTGGAAAGATAAAAGATGTGTATAGATGTATTTTGTCTAGCCTAGCTGATCTTGTTTTTCCATCCACTGTAGAAAGGAAAGAAAAAAAATGGACAAAAAGTCCAGGTACAGTGTTCAAAAGCCATAAAGGATTATAATAAAAATATGGGGTATGTGGACTATTTTGATCAACTGAAAAGCTTATATGAAATTGATAGAAATAGTAAGAAATGGTGGCATCGCATTTTTTTCATTTTGTTGATGTCACAATTGTGAATTCCTTCATTATATATCGAATGCTTCCAGAATGTGATCCAAACTTAACTCTAAGTCTTTCAGAATGGATACCATCATCAGTTTGATTACAATGGGAAATAAAGGATCTGTTCCCAAAAGAAAACTATCAAGCCCTGTTTGCATAAAAAGCCACAAACCTCCTGTTCCAGACCCAAAAAGAATGAAAAATGCCGACCACATGCCAATAAAATGTAAACCACGGCGGTGCGCATTTTGTAGCACAAGGGAAAAACCCCACAGAACAAGATTTACGTGTGAAACATGCAATGTAGGTTTATGCATGTATCAAAAAGACAAAACATGCTTTGAACAATTTCATAAGAAATAACTCTCTGTTCTTTGAAATGTTTTAAAATTTCACCGATGTTTTTTTTCTACTATACCGAAATTGTACGAATGTTTATTTTTTTCATTTTTTATGCTTTAATTTTGTAAAACAATGTTAAAATATATATACTGCATTTTTAAATACAAATTATCTGAGAAATTTACATTTATCGTCATTCATTGGAAACGCTCACGAAACAAGGTAAGTTTTTTTTCCCTTCTAACACAGCTAAGTTTTAAAGACCTAGACGCGCGCTGGTTGTGCTGGGCGACCGCCACCCACACATGAATGGGAGAATGTAGATTTTTTTTATTCATATATTATTTGTCCCATGGATCAGGAAATTAAATTTTTAGAGTTTTTTAGTTTAAAATTTACAAAAATAATATTGTGCGCGTCAAAGGGATACAGTGGATGTGAGAAAATGTATTGAAGAAATATCGATCCGTTTTATTCTTAATTCCCAGTGTTTATTATATTATTCTAAAGCACTATTAAATATCTTTTCGTCCACATAGTGAACTATTATTCTTTAGAAATAATTTTCATTGATTAAAAAAAAAAAAATTGTCATTTTAAACTGTGTTGTAATATGACTTTTATACTGCACATGGCATATGGGAAATCTTTTTACGTAAATACAATATTTGGAAACACATTTAAAGACCGATTATTTATCTGCAATATATTTATAGACGACTATGTAACTTTCAATTTCCTGCAACAGAAACACATAATAAAGACTGAAAACTATCATATTACTAGTTTCGGTTCATTCTATTTTTCTCAAGTACAGTGGTACCTCGACTTACGAGTTTAATTCGTTCCATGATGGAGCTCGTAACTCGAAATACTCTTATCTCGAGTCAATTTTCCCCATTGAAATGAATGGAAATAACATTAATTCGTTCCGGGCTCCCCCAAAACACCGCAATTTTTTGTTACATGTTTTTAAATAAGAAAAATGTGCTTATAAACGACGAACATTGTATTAAAACGCAATACAATAGAATGTACTGCAATAAATTTGTTTTATTAAGTGTAATGTACAACATTTACCTTGGAGATCAGACTTGAAGATGCCGATGGAAGAGAAGGAGAGAGGCTGAACTGAAAAATTAAATCTTATTCGTTGCTTTTTGACCTTTTCTCCCCGATTTCCTCACTTTCGCTTTTATTACCAGCTACACTCTTAAAGTGAACGAGTGAGACACGGAAGCTGGGCGATTGTTGCATCATTCACTGTCGCTGCAATGTCCAGATTCTTCTTTCTGAGAATCCGAAGAACATTTTCTCAGAATCTGCAGAAGGGGTAGAGCTTGCGATACTAGGACCAAGGCCATCCCATCCCCTAGACATCATGGGGAGTTCCAGTATGGGGGAGGGAACTGAAGCTATCTCTCTGCGAGAGAGGTTGGGCGCTGTTCAGTTTCAGAGGGTGATTCAAGTTTGGGCAGAGCAAGCTGCCCCGGGTGGTAATTGTTGAGTGTTAATCTCTCGGGTTAAGACTGGATAGTAGCCTCAATAATATGTATACAATTGTATAATAATTGTACATAAAGGTTGTAAATATTATATGCATCTTGTGTTCTCATTTAATGAGCACGTAACATGGCATTCGCTGATCAAACTAGCGGTTGGATATCTGAAGCTTGCTCGTAACCCGAATTTTTGCTCGTAACTCGAAGCAAAAAATCTACCGAGAGAATGCTCGTATCTCGAAAAACTCGTAAGTCGAGACACTCGTAAGTCGAGGTACCACTGTACCAGAGAATTTCAGAGAAGAAAATTATTTCTAGTTTCGTGTTTACAAAAAAACTAGTTTCAATGCAATATTGTTCGCACGTAACAGAGGATTTCGGATATGAAAAATATTTCTATGTCAAAAACAAACATTTTACAATGGGAATATTTAAGTATTAACTTTTATATGTACTTTATAAACTATTAATGTCACTGCGTTAAAGTATAATTTATACATTATAAAAAGTAAGTATAATGTATTTCAAAAATGCTATTCTAATACATAATTATACTCTGGATATCTTACAGGACAGGGAAAAATAACTGTTACTCTTTAGGAGTATAATCTATATATATAAAACGCGTAGGTATGCGGCACAAAAATCGACGATATTTCTACACTCCGAATGGCAACGGCTGCTACTACCAGATGTAAACAGAGTGGCCGTCCGCGATTTGCAACCGCGTGTGAACATGAATTGACGCACTGAAATCGGGAATGCTCGAAAGCGAGCTGCACGGTAAACTGAAAATTGGGAACAGTCTCAAGAAAGAAAGCGAAGAAAAAATAATTAATTAAGAGAGAGCATAAATGATCGCTAGGTTAGGCTTAACCGTCTCCAACATAACAACAAAAACCGATAGCCAGTAATAACTAATTTTCTACACTTTTTTAGTACTTGCTGAATTGTTACTCCACTTTATAAGTGAAGAAATGTTCCCAATAATTTATTATTTTATATAATTAAGTGTAGATATCTGAATTGGGAATAATAGTACATATAAAGAGTGATGTAATCCACACTATATTTTAGTACTTGCTGAATTTTTACTCCATTTTTTAAGTGAAAAAATTTTTCCCCGACAATTTCTTATTTGATGCAATGATAAAGTGTCGATATCTTAATTTTGAAAAATAGTACATACAGAGAGGCATGTAATTTTTAAAATCATTCGTGTTGGGTTTCTCAGTCGTATCTTTTACTCTGTTCTGGAGTAATGGAAGTTCATTTTTTTTAAATCCCGATGTTTTACAATCAGCCGTATAGAGAATTTAGCAATGATTATAAATTTTTGGCTGAGCTCCCACTACCCCTTAACAACGTATATTTATGATGACAGGTTATGGTAACATTCGTTACATATGTTAATTTCAGTTGAGTTGTTTTACAAAAGAAAATATAAAACTAAAAGTGACCATGCTGGTCGCGCAGCGGCTAGTATGTACAAAATTTAATGGTAGAAAATCTAAAGAACTGTATTGTTTCTATTCGGGTTAAACATTACCTTTTTTTTTATTATTTATAATATTTTTTTATCATTAACCATCTGATCAGTTACGAGCTTAAACTCAGACAGGAAATACTTTTTTAAAGTATCTCTTAATGGTTTTTAAACTATAATATATAAAATATGACTAATTGCAGATACCTGAAGCTATTCACATTAAAAACACTTTGATAATTATAAAAAAAAACAATTTTTTTCCATTATTTTTCATTAAAAATTTTTAATTCACACTTATCAAAATAAAGAAATCATGATTTAAGTGCCTCTAGCAATTCTCAGTAAAAAATATTTTACTACACAAACGAAAGCTTTCAAATGCATTTAACTAAATTTCAAAGTTCTTTTAAGCTTAACGCCCACGCTCTATAAGCAATCTTTTATCTTTTAATTTGCATTAAAATTTTTTTTTTCGAAATAGAACGCTAGAATATGCCAGCAATATTCAGATCCATTTTAAGATCCATTTTATCTAACGACTGTCAAAACATATATTTGCATATCATTTATAAATATCACAGAGCAGCTACCAAAAGTAAATGCAGCAGCAAATTTCACCTTAAAGAAACGTAATGGCATTCTAAAAAATATGTCCGTTGAAATTAATCCCAAATGTATCAAAAATGTTTGGTTTTTTTCCTTAAGGACGATATCTTTCTTCATTCCTTAAACTTAATGGATTTTTTTCGATATCATTGCATCTTGATATTAATGGAAAGATAATTTCTTTTCTAAGGAGTTATTTTATTTATAGTCGTGAAATTTTGCAGTGAAAAACATCTCTTAAATGTTCAGATAGCAGCAATACGTTAAAAAAAAGGACTATAATTCTAGATTTTTTAATATCAGAGTAAAAGCATAGGTACCTTTCAGGACTTTTTTTAACATAAACAGAATTAATTAACGGATGTTATTGTTTTCTTCTCGAATGCGGCAGACGGTTACTTGGACATTATCCTTACCGTCATGTGACACCGCGGTATTGCTGGCCACATTTCTGAGAGCACCGTATAGGTGGACCAGCATTACCCCCGATGGACCGATGCCGTAATTTTGAACCGACTCAAGTGACGAGACCGGAACATTTGACCTCGCACCTCCAGAGGTAAATTTGAGAACTTGGAGGACATTGCAGCCACACCCTATTTTACATGCCCCGGCCACCATTAGCGAACACCACTGTGGATTTTGTTAGCGACCGGCCTCGAACCCGCAACCCTCAGATCACTGGCTCGACGCCTTTGCCAACCGGGCCACCACGCCCTCCGCGGATGTTATTGTTATTTAACTATCATTATTTGCAGTTTCTGAGATGCCTTAAACCAGCATTGGAACAATAGTTTCGTTATACTCACTTTTTATTCTTTTCACTTAAAGGATCTCGAATGAGGAGTGAGCTGACTGGTATTTAAAGCATTATACTACGATTAAGAGATAGACTCCTAAAGTATTCCAGAAAGGTAATCTGTCACTACTAGAGCCAGAAAATCCGTCTGAAAAGAATACAATCAGAGGCTTTCGATTAATTGCGGAATAATTTATTTCGAATGTTTTGTTAGGACGGATTAGAGATTCGCTCTTAGGAGATTTTATACATACAGTGAAACTTCTCCAGCCGGCCACCCTTCTGAACAGCTATATTTTGTTCAGAAGCGGTTAAAGTCTCCAGAGAGTCAATGTTATGGAAGAAACCTCTTTTCGACGTCCACTATTTTTAGGAACCATTATTGGTTCTGAAAGACAAGCAATAGTTGAGATCCAATTGTGTGTGTGTGCTGAGCTGTCTTGCGGTTACCAGTTAAAACCGATTCCGTAAGGAATTCTTTCCAAAACGATTAAAAACACCCTAGCGTAATTTGGAATTTAAGTGTCGTGTAGTATTTAGCCAAACATAGAAACCTGTAAAATATTGTTAAAACCAAATGGCTTTGCTGCTCTATATGATGTTTTATAGATAGGTAAATATATTTAGGCAATAATATAGATTTAGCTTTGCATGGTTGAAAGTAATTTAAAGTAGAAAAAAATTTTAACTTAATATACAGTTCTTTTCAGATAGCTGAAGCCTCTCATATAGTAGTACCATTTAATAAATATTTCTAATTATTTCGTCATGTTTTCACCTGAACTTTTCAGCATTCTTATGATTTAATTATATTGCAGTTTATTAAAATTTGATTTTTTTAAATATAAAGTTTATTAAAACATTTCCTTTGAAAATGTTTAATAGTAAAGACAAAAACGGAATTTTCAACATGGCTTGAGAGGAAACAAACTCGCTTTTATTGCCAAATAAACACGGCAATAACAAAAAATAATACAGAAAAACCTTACACTCTAACGTTAAACTTTTACCAAGAATAGTTTCACTTTACAATGTCATCCTTTTTAGAGAACAGAAATTATTTTCCTATTTGATCTTAACTACCGTTATGAAACTCTTGGTTTTCGAACCACCTGTGACGTTTAATTTCAGTTAAAACTAATTTTTACCCATATTGTTTTGAACTTTTTTCCCCTTTGTTGTATATTCTGAGACTCCTCTATATTGCAGTTTTTTTTATATTTTTGGAAGGAAATGTATGATTTAGGAGAATTTAGATGCATTTATAAAAATAAGATAACAATTTTATTTATACCATAAATTAAGAAAAATAAATATTTTAGATCTCTTAAAAATTTTTCGTTTCTATCTTCTATCCGTTCAAAATAATTAAAAATAAAACCAGTATTTAAAAGTTTTTAAGAGCAAAATCTTTTTGCGTAGAAACAATAAAGAAACAATTTCACATTTATTGTTTCTTTTTCAATAAATTTCACATTTATTGAAAAAGAAACAATAGTGAAATTTGTTGTTTCTTTTTCAATAAATTTCACTTTTATTTCTTTTTCAATAATAGTGAAATTTATTGAAAAAGAAATAAAAGTGAAATATCTTTTTCAATAAATTTCACTTTTATTGAAAAAGTGTATAATGAAAAATTGTTTTCATTATACACTTTTTCAAGTGTATAATTAAAAACCTTAAAGAATATCATGAAAACAATATTTGTGTGGTTTGGCTTCAAAAATTGTATAAAAAACTAACTTCATAAAAGTTAGTATTTTGATATTTTAACTACCATTGATGAAATATGTCGTCACGTATGGCAATATTGGAACAAAAATCTGCAGCCGTAACTGCTAGCCATTTATTTCAGGGACCACCTATGAGGTGGCCAGCATTTCCCCCTACAAGCCGGTCCCGTAATTTAGAAACGATTCAATGCCGAGACCAGAACTCTTGACTCCTCACTTCCATAGGTAAATTTGAGAACATGGAGGATATTGCAGCTACGAGGGATTTTACCGGCAACAGCCGCCATTAATGTAAACGGCGATGGATTTGCAGTGACGGGCATCGAACCAGGGAAGTTCAGATCACTGGTCCAATGCTCTTGCCAACTGGGACATCAAGCCATTGATGAAATATAAAAACAGTATTTAAGCAGTTATAAAAACAATTTAGAAGTATAACAAAATAAATTATAAAATGTTATAAAAAATAAAATTTTTGAGTAAATTAATAAGATAAATAAAATGTAACCCAATTATTATATGTCTTAGTCTTTGTGTTATTTCTTTATAAATTTATTTTTAGTTGAGAAGGCAGTTTTTTTGCCCTCTCAATTTGAAGTTAAGAATAGCAAAAAAAAAACTTTCTTTCCTTTCAAATCCTCTTCTCAGCTAAGGCGAATTTTTTGTCATTCACTTTCAACGAAATTTCTAATCAAATTAATTGATTATAAAACATTTGATTTTCAATTGGTTAATCAAAAAAAGTATAGAGAAAAATCGGTGTTAGGTTCTATTTCTTATAAGAGCAAACTTTCAGAGTTTGTCATGAGAAAACTCCCCTAATAATCATCTGAATAGAACTACAAATGGAAAAGAAACAAGTAATATATAAAAAAAAAATGTTTAAAGTCAATTCCTACTTAGGTCAAGAAAGAAAAATTTGAGTGTGAACTAATAGTAGGAATTGAAAAAAAGGATTGCCTGCCAGAACCTTGCCTACTGTGCGAGATTAGGAGGGAGGGAAAGAGAGAGAAAAAGCTTGTCTGGTTGGGGATTCGATCTCGCGACCTACAGGACGAGAGAAGCCCGCGATACCGCAGTGCTACCGTTTACACAGTAACAAGAGGGAAATTACTATTCAAGAGTAAGAGACGCTCTAGGTCTAAAACTAAAATTGATTAATTAAATTTAATTAATGAATTAATATTTGAAAAAACTGTATTAACATCAAGTGTCATCCACTACAAGTTTAAAAAAAATGTATTTGAACTTGAGTGGATGAACAAAAAGTACTTTTATTAACGATTGAAAATTTGAACAAGATATATATAGAGAGAGTGTGAACTAATAGTAGGAATTGAAAAAAGAAGTAAAAGAATTAAATGTCTCATTTAGTGACTCACAATGCGATCTCACGAAAACTCGCAGAAACAAAATATTAGAAATATCTATACATTAGAAATATCTAGCAAGCAAATCAGTTACATATGCATCATTACATATATCATATTAAGGTAGGATGCTCATAGATACTGTGTCATCAATTTTTGATCATTCACTTTCAACGAAATTTCTAATCAAATTAATTGATTATAAAACATTTGATTTTCAATTGGTTAATTAAAAAAAGTATAGAGAAAAATAGGTGATAGGGTCTATTTCTTATAAGAGCAAACTTTCAGAGTTTCCCATGAGAAAACTCCCCTAATAATCATCTGAAAAGAACTACAAATAGAAAAGAAAAAGAAGTAAAATAATTAAATGTCTCATTTAGTGACTCACAATGCGATCTCACGAAAACTCGCAGAGGACAAAATATTAGAAATAACTATACATTAGAAATATCTAGCAAGCAAATCAGTTACATATGCATCATTACATATATCATATTAAGGTAGGATGCTCGTAGATACTGTGTCATCAATCTTAAATAATTTGTTCATTTTTTTTTCTTTTCAAGAAGAAGTAAAACAGCACTTTTCAGGAAATGAAAATATATAACTTTAAAAGAGGAATTGCTTCTGTCTCAGCGGTATACATCTTTTAAAAGAGTCAAAGTCCCCAAACGGGATGTTTTGGGATTGCTAGCGAAATGCTTTTGCTGTATTCTCTCTGATTTATGCCATGAATCAAAAGTTCTGTGTTCTCAGAAGAAAAAAAAATTTGATAGAGTGGATTTTAAAGAATCCTGAAATCCAAGTGATTAAAAACTGTTAGTTTTTAATGAAGACTAATGATCTCTTTATTAAAATCTTTAGTTTGTTTTTTACGTACTGTGCGTCATTGTATATTGTTTTGCGATCCGAATAGGGATTTTTTTCGTTAACTCTACGTTATATTTTAATTCCTACCAAAATATAATTATCATATTTAATGACCTTATCGAAAATGTTAAAATCTTACGTTTTTATCAGTTTTATATTTATGACAACCATTAAACATATTAAATATGAAAATTTTCATATATTTCAACTGATTGACATAGAATTGTACGGTAAAAATGTTTTTATAGTACTGATAACATATTTCAGTATATTCTATACTTTGTTATTCATTTAATATTATATTACTTAACTTATATTTAGCATTTAAAATATAATTTTTTATTTAGTACTAAATTTTTTTTGGAGTAGTATTAGAGAAAGAATTTACTCATAGATTTAAATTAATTATATATTTTACACTCTCGGTTGTATTTTGCTCAGTTAAGTAGAAAAAAAATATTGTAAATTATTATTTAAATCACTGGAAAGAGTAAAACAAACAGAAAGTTGCATTGTAGTTATTCACTTTTCTAAGTTAAAGGAAAAAGCAAGAAACAAATTACTAATTTTTTTAAGTCTTGATATGACAAGAAATCATCTAAACAAGTAGAGATAATAGTCGTCCAACAATGGACAGATTTATAAAACAAATATTTTTTTCTTTATGAGTTGCGGTAGAATAGACCTACCTATTGCTGGGCCAATTACTTTTGGCACCGCACTGCATCTCCCATTAACAAATTTCAGCCATTGTTCAGTGGAGGTTGTCTTTTCTAACTGTTATTATTACAAATACCTTAGATTCAAACAGACAATAGATGTTGTATAAATCTGAGAGTATTTTTTTTCGAGCTGACAACAATGAGAAAGGGAAAATCTGAAACAGTAGACGGCTTTCTATATTAAGGGGGTCCAGGACACAAAATTTTCGAAAAAAAAATTATTGCATTAAAAATTTCTGTGTTCTTTTTCACTTAAAATTACGTTTAAATCATGTTTCTATGATAATTAGAACAGATTTTTTTTCAACATTGTAATCGTAGCCAATCGTTTCTTAAACCTGCGTAAGGGCGTTGTAAGTGCGTTTTTCTTCATGATGGGTTTTTTTTCTCCATTTCTCGTCTTTAAATTATTATAAGTCAAGAACCTTTAAAGATAAATGGTTGAAACTTGGAACAAGTCGTTTTCAACTATTTTACTTTAAATTTGATTCAGCAAATTTGAAGAAAAATATTTACTTTTGAAAATATGAATTTTTAAAAATAAGTTACATCATTTCTTTTATAATTTTTAATCTACATATTTTTAATTTAAAAAAATTAATATTTTAAAAAATGATGAGTTAAAATTAAAACTTATATATTTATGTTTAATTAAATAACAAAAATTTGAAATTCGACAAATAATATTTCGAGTTATAACGATTTTAAATTACCCCACTTTTTTTAAAATTTTTTAAAAACTTTGAGAAGTTTTATGATTTGAATTTGTTTACAAATTATACGGTTAGCATCACAAAAAAATTCAAAATTTTAACTCAAGAAATAAAAAAAAATTTAATTATGTCCCGTACCCCCTTAAAGTAGAATCTGTAGAAAATTTTTTAGACGTCACAGATTATTTTGTTTTCATCTGTGAGCTGTTGGTTGAAGAATGTTTGCATTTGCATACAGCAAAGGATGTGTGCGATTCAGAGTTAAGAAATGAAATGCGTTGTGCGATAAAATGTTATATATAAAGAACAAAATTTTAAATTTTAAAAATAAAACCCCGCCCAAACTCTCCTTATCAATTCCTGTGATTTCTGATGGTTTTTGACGTCACAGAAGAAGCTGTGTGGATGCAAATTTAGATGTTTGTGTTATTTCAGATGTACAGCGTTTACTTATGGCAGCCATATTCATCCTTTTTTTATCTCTTTTTATGGCATCCATGTGTTTGGACCTCACCTCATAATATAATACCACTATACCTCATAATATAATAAAGTAAAAAATGAAATTCAAACCTTAAATGTATTCAAATTTTTTTTTAACACTGAAAAGACAGGCATTTTTTCTTACTAAAAATTCTGGATACCGTTATTTTGACGGTTGGAAATAAAATCAATATTACAAAATTTTTATTTTTTTTTGTTTTAAATAGTTAAATACTTTAAATTTTGAACTATTTCATACCATAATATAATAAATTAGTATATATATCTATACTTTTATATAAAGAGAGAGCGATTTTGTACGTGGAGGGTAATCTTCAGAACCATTGTACCTATTTGAAAAATTCTTTCACTGTTTGAAAGGTACATTATTCCAGATGGACATAGGCTATATATTATGTATATCTAATCAGTAGAAATAAAGTTAGGGGCTTAATCCTAAGAATCTTCATTGTTACCGCTACTGTCCTCTACCGTTTTTTTGTGCCGAAGTATTCAACGATCCTTATCGTGGTGCTATCGCGGTGGGCTTCTGTTCTTACGCTAGCGGTTCGAACCTAGCCGTTCTCCGGCACGCCTTTTTCTTTTAAAAAAATTATTTTAATTATTAACTAACATAAAATTAATTTAAGGTATTATTTAGGTTATTATTAAGGTAAAAAAAAATTACAATTTATTGGCTATCAACTGGAAATTTATTGGTATAATATTTTGTTCAACCCGGACAAAGTCGGGACGGGCCGATAGTACTTATATATAAAGAGAGAGCGATTTTGTACGAGGAGGGTAATCTTCAGAACCACTGTACCTATTTGAAAAATTCTTTCACTGTTTGAAAGGTACATTATTCGAGATGGACATAGGCTATATATTATGTATATCTAATCAGTAGAAATAAAGTTAGGGGCTTAATCCTAACAATCTCCATTGTTACCGCTACTGTCCTCTACCGCTAGTACTTATATATAAAGAGAGAGCGATTTTGTACGTGGAGGGTAATCTTCAGCACCACTGTACCTATTTGAAAAATTCTTTCACTGTTTGAAAGGTACATTATTCGAGATGGACATAGGCTATATATTATGTATATCTAATCAGTAGAAATAAAGTTAGGGGCTTAATCCTAACAATCTCCATTGTTACCGCTACTGTCCTCTACCGCTTTTTGTGCCGAAGTCTTCCACGATCTTTAGCGTGGTGCTATCTATCTATATATATAAAACAGTTCCGTAACTGACTCATTCATTCATTCATTCATTCATTCATTCACTGACTGACTGACATACAACGCACAGACCAAACCGCTGGACCTAAAGGGCTGAAATTTTGCATGGCGATTCTTCTAATAGTGTAGGGGTGCACTAAGAAAGATTTTTAAAAAATTCTTCTTAGATTTTTAAAAATTAAATTTTTAAGCTGTTTTTTAAACTTTTACGTTTGCATTTAAAATAATACATTGAGGGTTATAAAATTTATATCACGAGAAAGATCATAAAAATTCCTTCAAAATGAAATCTTTTTCGAATTTTTACCTCCATTTCCTGATTTTTGGTGAATTTTTAAAGATCAATATTTAGAATTTAATTTATTATATGCTGATCACGTGATTTCTTTTTCTGGTACTTTCAATAAATTTATCGTCACGTGCAAAAAAAAAAAATAGACAAAAAATATTTTTTTCTTGCTAATGCGGCAGACGATTGGACTTTATTTTGTCTATAAAAATATCCCTTACGATTTTTTCATAAATATGTTTTTTTTACATCAATTGTATACATTGATCGTCGTATTTATTATAAATATATATATATATTTATTTTTTTTTTGGAATTAATTGCATACATTGACCGTTGTATTTAATTTCAATGTACTCCGTAGCGAAGCGCGGGTTTTCAGCTAGTTTAGATATATTTTTATCCAGGTATGCCAGGCTATTTATGGTTTTTGCCAAGGTATTTTTGGTTATCAGAGCACTTCCTATTCATGCAGGGTTGGTTATCGATAACGAAACTTCGGAATTCCCTTTTTCATAAATTCAAAAAAGACAAATAACAAAAAAAATAGCTTCACTCCAAGGAAGAACCATGCACAATCGAGTCAATGAAGTGTTAACAATTTTTAGTTTAACACTAGAAATACGAATTTTTTTCTTACTAAAAAGATTGATCTCCGTCATTTTGATGGTTAAAAATAAAATCAAGAATTTAAAACATTTAATGTTTTTTAAATGGTTAAATACTTTAAATTTTGAACTATTGCATACCAATATATAGTAAATTAGTGTATATTTAGATATATTTTATGCAGTTATACCGAGCTGACACCCTGGTATGATTTATCCGTAAAAATATATGCATGGTTTGTGGATTCCTTATATTTCAAAACCAATATTTCCGAAGAGCCAATATTTCTGTTATTTGCATAACGGGGAAGAGACGAAACGCAACTAAAATTTTTCCCGTATTATTTTAAAGATTTCTGCCTGTTTTCTATATTGCTGTCAAATAGACGGCTTTCAGTCTTAGTAGCTATACAATACATTTTCTCCCCCTCTTTACTATCTAATATAATTTTGCAAATGTGTGTGCATATTTCGCGTAAAATTTGAAAAAAAAGTCATAAGATTTCAGAAGCCTGAGGACATAAATACAGACATTAAGCTCAATAGTATGACCGAAACCGTCAAAATGACGGCAGCCGTCTTTCTAGAGTTTACAAAATGGGTGGGATTTTTCATGTCGACAGAAATTTTCGACTACTTTAGACAAATAAAGTTTACTCTTGCTACATGCTACTCTCCTTACGTCATGGAGGAAAAAATCAGTAAGTCGACTTTTATATGAATTCTTCGCAGATTTCATTTTGGAATTGTATCATTCACAAAGATACGTTGATACGAACAACTTGAGTCGCAAGTGGCACATTTTCATAAAATTTTGTTATTCTTCAGGTGCTCATTTCCAAAATTATATTTAGAAAAGCACTTGCCCGATAAGTCGTGTGAGTGTCTCGGGACGCATATGAGAGCTTGGTGGGCCGCATGAGGCCCGTGACCCGCAATTTGAATACTGCCTGACTTAAGATATCCGAGTACGTTTAGAACGCCAATTTTGATGAAAATTCAAATTTTTTTTATCAAATTCTTGTTTTTTTAAAGAACGTGAATTTATATTCCTGATTCCTGCTTTTATTTTTGCTATACGATTATTAGAAATGAGTATAGAGCGATTTAAAGAAGAACCGCATCTGTCGATTTCAATAAAAGGGAAAATTTTAATTGCGTTTTCTTATAAAGAACTCATTTTTCATGAAAAACGTAAACGACACGTGATGACTCAAAATATTATCATGATATTTCTATGAAATTTTTTAAAAATGTTTTTCATGGTACTAAGAATGTAATGAACTACAGATTTGACTCTAGGTCTGTTATTTGTTCCTTAATAGATGCATTTATAAAAATTCTCATGAGAAAAGGCTGAAACTTTACATGAAATTGCAAATAATCGCCTGTATATCTTTCGATTTCAAAACATTAACTTTTAGTTCATGACACTAACGAGTGTCCTACGTACATGTGACAAAAAGAAATTAATGTTTTATACATAAATTGTTCCTGTAGAGCTAGAGCCGTTAATGTACAAATTTGCTAAACTTCCACCCAAACTCCTTAAATTTGTAAAAACTTTTTTTTTAAATTTATTTTTTATTACGCCCGCTATCATCTTCTCAGACGTAAGGCTTCTTACAATCCAATACAAAATAACGTTGGTGGCTCCAGAAAAGGGGAGAACTCCAAAGTCACTACAAGAGGGAACGTTAAGTAGGGAGGGGCAACTGAAAAGCTGATCCCCAGACATGTGAATAGTATTGCAGAGTGGGAAGAATGGAGAATCGGCTAAATTAATTCTGTATAGATGGGCTTGCAAGTAATCATGTCTAGTGATGACTCTAAAACACGCCACTCCCTCGACTCTGGGGAGGATGGAAGGTTGAGCACATCTCTTGTTATCAAATAGACACGTCCAAAATTTTCCATCAGCCAATGCTTACTCCACACCAACGGCAACGGACACGAAAATAGTGTATCTTCGTTGTTGCGCATGCGTTTTAAAAAAAAAAAAATTTCACTCCCCCGGTTCGTCTCCATCTCTGGACTCTGCGGTTTCAAGTTGGAAAAAGTTCAACTTTCGTCTCTGCCGCCATGATCGACAACCAATCAGACTAGAAAAGAGAAGATAATGCGCATGCGCAAATAAATTGCTTCTTTTCCCCGTCTCCTAACGGTGTGAAGGCTTTAATGACAGCCACAGAGACAGGTTGCAAAATGTGTCTGTCTTTCGTTGCTGTCGACGTTGATGTGGAGTAAGCATCAGAGTAGAAATTATTTTCTGCCGGATATTGCCTCTGAGAAGTTGTTTGACATTTCGAAGAGGAGTCGGGAGACAAGGTGGATGTAGTGTCGAAGCCTCATTAGCCAACAAGTCGGCTTACTTAAGTTGAAAAAGTTGAATAGTTATGGTCCATTTTTTCACCATTTTCATATTTTTGTTATATTATTTCGAAAAGCCAAAACAAATTTTTGCAAATATAGTTTTTTTGAAGAAAAAAAGCTGTCTCGATCGTATTCGGATACTTTTAACACATTTACCAGTACTAAGTAAACTCGTGTTTTTACATGCAAAGGGTGAAGACAATTTAGGGTAAAAGAAAGTCATATTGGACAAATTTTCGATCAACTGCTCATTGCCTTACTTGTAAACTACCTTCAATATGACCTGAATGAGTTTCAAGGACATCCTCACTTTTTACCCTTTAAGCTGGGAATCTCGGACCCCCATCTAAAGGACACAGATTTCAGAAAATAAAAATGCCGTACTCTATTCCAAAATTTCAGTCTTTGTCGACTACTTGCCTATATATTTAAATAAAATAGTCGGTCAACAATGTGTTAAACTTCCACAAAAAGCCTTCACCACATGCTTTTAAATGTGGACTGAAGAATAGAACGGTCGCATATCATCTAAGGAAGATATTTTTAAAAACTATAACTTTTAATTTCTCTGCCCATATCCTTCATTTTTTTGAAATTTTACAGTTTTTATAGTTATGCCCTTTGTATATTGACTCAGATTAAAAGAATGTCAGGAAAATTATTGAGCGGTTAAAGCTATCATTAAATAAACTATTGAAAAATAAGTCTAATTATTTATTAGCATGAAAAGATGGGAAAGCAATTTAGTTTCGCTTTCGAAATCCTTACAATATATTTTTAGGAAAACAATTCAAATTTAAATTTTGATACATCTACGACTGTCATGATAATCTTAAATGTAACTTTAGCTCTCTCAGATTCTTCCCTAGAGCTTCATTTCGTCTTACAGTGAGCGAAAAACTCTTACAGCCCAATTGATTGATGAGAATAGATGCCTCCAAAGATAGATACCCTACAAGAAAATTCCTTCTAATGAGCCGATGTCAATGGAAACCTATAGCCTTGAGTCACATTGATGGTTTAATTTACAGAAAAAAAGTTTTCCTATTACGTACTAATTATTGCAGCTAGAGTAAAAGACTGCCGACAAAAAATAACTGCTGGATTTTTATGTTTCTAAGAAAAAATATTTTGGGTTTGAATATGACAAAAGTGTTCTTACTTTGGCATTTATAATTAGTATTATTTTATAACAAAAGTCTAGTTTCAAGGTAAATTTCGAAAGCTAAGTTAAATGCTTTTATAATCCATAGAGTATTGTTTTCATAGATTCTCAAGAAAAGAGATTAATGGTCTTTGTAGAAACTTTGTAATACTTTGTAGAAATACTTTAAAATGAAACACTTTAAAAGCAACTGAAATTTTTTGCGTATATTAATATTTGAATTTTGGATACTTTTCCTTACATGAAATTCTATTCGTTTTTCGGTGGAATTGCAGAACTCTGAAAGTCGATGAATTTCATTAGCCTATTTTAGGAATTTTATAAATTTGAAATTCAAAAATTTTGGAAAAGTATTTATCATTTTTTGAAAGACTTAAAATATGCAATATTTAAATAACCGTTTTAGTGTATTTGCATATATTATGTATACATTGTTGACGCTGTGTAAGTGTCAAATAAAATCAAATTTTTCGTCTTAATTGAACAAACGAATTAATTTTTTCAATTATGTATGCACTAATTGATTAGTTAGACAATTCAATACCAGATTAACTCCTATCTAAGTACGCATCTGAACTATTAGGTCTATAAACATTGGGTTTCTCAAAGGTGCAGATCAATTTTAGTCAAAATCTCGCACTATAGGGGGAAAATGAGCTAAACTGTCAATACAAAGACAGTAGCAGTAATAGATATTTCTGTAGAATTACGTGCAGAAACAGCATGTTTAAACAAAAACTGCTTCTTAAGTTCAAAATACTCTAGTGTCGTTTAAAGCAAAAGCATGATATATAAATAGAACTTAGCGTTGGTCTGTCGTTTTACTTTCAAACATTTGTTTTATTTGCTTGTTTTATTTATCAAAGTTTCAAGAACAGATTTCATAGTTATACTCTTAGTTAAGCAACAAAATATTTATTTTTATTTAAATATACAAATTTAAATAAACATCATTACTAGTGATCAAAATTCAAACATAACTTGGAAATAAATTACAAATGAAAATTCTATTTAATATTCGTAATTATGCTAAAACTATTAAAAACATCCAGTGTCGCATGTATTTGCACAACGGATATGAAAATAAGGCGAAGGCGAGAAAGCATTAAAGGAAACGCATAAGTTTTCACGAACTAGTTTAGAAAAATTTTAAATTTGTGAGCAAATTGATGTAAATTAGTCATGTGTCAAACTCATTTATATGAAGGCCAGAGGGGAAAGTGATCTGTAGGCTTGAGCAGGTATGACGCAATCAGATGTTTCCAGAGACTTGAATATTCCTCATAGTATGATCTCTAGAATCTGGAATCGGTGTATAAGTACAGGATGTGTTAACCATGGCGCTGGTCGATAGGAAAAATGCGGTAGAGGATGATTGTTATTAACCATTGATGTTGACCATTGGTGTAACCATTGACCAGTTGATTTCTGATCTGACAGTATGCATCGGTACCCGAATAAGTTAGCTTACCGAAGGCTTTACCCTCATTGATTGTATGTGATACAACCTATTTGCTGTAGCCCTCTTTCGTCGTTTTCTAGAGGGGCACGTTCAAGATACTGTCGTTTCAGCGGCAATGGAACCTAAACAATTGGGTCTTAGTACTGCTCACAGAGGAGTCCAGATCCAGTTTGATAATAATTCTGGAAATACTTTGATCTCAGGAGAATGTCAATATACACAAACGTCGGTCGAACATCCTTAATCTATCCATTTTCATCCTTTTTTAGGGAGAAATAATCATAAGAGGCCCCACCGAGATGCATATCTACAACAACTGTTCTGTAACCGCTAGAGCGACGTAGATGAGATCCTGCATCCCAAGTAACGTGTTTAAGTTAATATTTTGTGCTAATGGACGACGCTGTCAAATCTCATCGCGCATGTTTGTTTGACGAATACCTTTTAACTGAAAATATTGTTCGAATGGTTCGGCCAGCGTATTCGCCCGACCTCAATCCTATTGAACATATGTGGGTTGTCCTAGGTCGGAGAGTAGCAAAACTCTAGATTTCCCCCCCCCCCACAAGAACTGAAATTTACCCTACTAGAAGAAGGGATTTAATCCCTCAGGACATAATTCAATAATTTAGTTCATTCTATGGAAATACTTTGCGATATAGTAATTTTAGCGAAACATTATCAACTGTCATATATCAAGTGGTCATATAATGTCGTTAACAAACTATATCTTGAACAATAGTGATTACACGTTTTGTGGATTTTCTTATTTTGTACATTTTTCTTTCTAAATCTTTATTTGGACATTTTTCAACTTGTAAGGAGCATTAGTATGCCCTTATGTACAATTACTTACGACTACTAAATGTTTTTTTTTTGCATATCCAGATGAATTGTTTTGTCTGAGTTACTTTCGATTTTGAGCTTTATTGTAGAACAGCTTTATTGTGGTGAATGTTGTAGGCTTTTCTTGGGTGGGTCGTGATTGGTTATAGTGGTAGGCAATGATACCATTACTCTGATTTTAAACAATACATTAATTTATTCACACAATACAAATATTAGTATACATTCAATTATATTCTTATTAATTTGAACTTACAGACATTCTCATCATATCAATGTATTATTTGCCTATATTATTTCATTTATTTAAATTAATATCATTTCAGTACGCAATATATCTATATTATTCCTTAACTTCCGCCTATCATATAAGACTCGGGTAACTCATGAAATTTGGCAATAGTTGATAAAAGGTTACCTCCATTTTTTGCAGACTGCAGAAGTGGACTTTGGCTGGCATATTCAGGTGAATCTATTGGGGTCTCTATTCGGACTCGCTCAATAACGTAGGAATAGGCAGACTTTGACGGCCGGATCAGTTCTCCATCCGTTGCTTGTGGGGTGTAATGACTTCAATAGTGGCCTGCATGAAGTAGAAGATAGTGACGTAACAGCTGCAACACTTATTAGTGTTGTTTTCCCCACGCGCTGATTCAACTCAACTCCAAAAATAATATAAGAGGATTTTTAATAGATTGTATAAAAATTTTTGAACTCGTTGTGTATCAACAAGATTTCTGGTGAATGGATGTTAAATATAATTTATTTTCATAAGAAGAGAATTATTCCTTTCGCCACAAAAACACAAACACGCTACAGACTTGTATTGTAATATTGGTGGCAAGCGTCGGGATGGAATTATCAAGTGCCGATTGCAAGCTAAGTAGAATTTGATTTGAATTCTAATAAATAGTTTGGCGATTAAAGAAGAATATCGAATTTGAGAAACTTTGATTTCGTTTATGATTTATATAAACTATCTGTCTTGAAATTATTGACTCTACATTTGTATTAGTGTTAGGGTAATAATTCTTTAATGGAATTTGATAGTTTGGCGTTTGAAAAGTCTCATGAAAAAAGTTTCCGAGAAGAATTCTAGATAAAGTTGATGTATGACGTTTTGAATGTATTTTCACTAACGTAAAGTCTGAATTTGAAATTATTTATTTCAGCAATTGTATTTTTGTTTTGGAATAGTAGTTCAGTGAAGACTTTATATCAACTGTTTGGCCAGCGATTTGGCGATATTTTTTCAAGAACGACTGAAAGTTCATTATTAGGAACTGTATATATGTTCTTGTTTAAATAAATATGAAATAGAATTTGACATAAATTCAGAAGAAGTTTGGGAAAGAAAATACCCGTAATATTATTGAAAATAAACTTAGAATTTGTTTTTTGAAAGAAGTGCACGTGATTATAAAAGAAATATTAAAGTCATATTTTGTTTTGAACGTGCGTTTCAGTGATATAAAAAGCCGAATTGAAACAAGAAAGTTTGAGATTTATTTCAGCAAACGATTTTTATTAAAAATAATTTAAATTGTGCAGTATTTGCAAAACATTATTGTGTATTTTTAGATTGTGAAAAGTTTGTGGAGTTAGAACAGACTTCATTTTGAAAGGTAGATTTTTGGTTGAAAACTTTACCTATTATAATTGTGGTAATTTGGTGCAAGTTCAAGTTAAAAAAATTTATTTTGAAATTTTTAAGAAGGTTGTGATTTGCGTGTGGTTGCTAACATGTCTTTCTTAGCCAAAGGTAGGAAAGCGGACTTATTACTTGTTTGCGAAGAATTGGGAGAAGAGATATCATCTTCGAATAAGATTCCCGAAATAAAAGCAAAAATTTTAAACAGTAGCAATTATGTTGAAGCTGATGTTAAGATTATTCTAGAAAGAGTAATTGAACACAGGAAAACCGAAGAAGTTCGCCAAGATCAAGCTCGCCAAGATGAGTTAGCTCGCCAAGATCAAGCTCGCCAAGATGAGTTAGCTCGCCTAGAACAAGCTCGCCAAGATCAAGCTCGCCAAGATGAGTTAGCTCGCCAAGAACAAGCTCGCCAAGATCAGTTAGCTCGGGAGAAAATGCAGTATGATCTAGAAATGAAACGTTTGGAACTTCAGACTCAAAGTGTGTCAAATCCTCCAACCCGTCAAACAACCGGTATGGAAGAGCATAAAATACAATTAATGAATATAACTCCAAAATTTGATGAAGAACGTGATGAAATGACTCTCTATTTAATAAACTTTGAACGAAAAGCAGAAATGGCTAAGGTTCCAAGAAGAGATTGGGCCGCCTATTTATTGGGAGTGCTGCCAGTGGAGGTTTCCAATATGTTGGCGAGAGAACCACCGGAAACCGCCAACAATTACGATTCTGTAAAAAGTCTTATCTTGAAGAGATACAAATTAAATCCTGAAAAATTAAAGCAGTTGTTTTACAGACATCAGAAGAACGCAGAAAAATCTTGGAGAAATTATGCTTATGAATTGAACAGCTATTTTACAGAATGGGTCAATGATTTAGAAGTATCTACGTTTGAAGAGTTGAAAGATTTAATCGTAACCGAACAAATCAAATTTAGAGTTCCTGCTGATATAAAAGATCACTTTCTCGATGATTGGATAAATTGGAAAAAGCCTTACGAATTGGCGGAAAAATTAGACGAATATGATGATATTAGACAAAGTTTCCGGAAAAAGGAATTCCCTCGGAAGAACACAAGTAAAGTACCAGGAGGTAACAACAGTGGATATAAACCTAAAAACCAGACAAACAATTATAATGATAAGCCTTTTCCACGGCGAGAATTTCCCAAGGAGAGAAATGAGGAAGCTGAATTCGAAAGAAGGAAACAGCCTCGTTGCTATGAGTGCGGATCTCTTTCGCATTTAAGACCACAATGCGATAAGCTTAAAAAGAAAGTTGAAACTGTTGCTTCCAACATGACTGCAAGGTATGGATACCATGATGCACTTGCCCCCTACATAAGTATGGGAAAAGTAAATGGGATCGAGATGCCGATACTACGAGACACGGGTGCGAGTTTAGACTTGATTTGTAAGAAGTATGTCAGTCCGTCGATGTATACAAGTGAAACAGTGTGGATTAAATCTCCGCTGGAAGAAAACCCCACTTGTTACCCTTTAGCTAAAGTAGAACTTGAATGTGAATTTGGGCACATAGTGACCAAAGCTGCTGTTTTAAGAGACTCTTTGGATCAAGGGAGGTATCTTTTGGGGAACAAGACCGCTGCATTGTTTGAAGAAGCAAAGCAAGTCGAAGATGTCAAGATTCATATGGTGAATGCTGTTCAGACCCGTGCTCAAAAGAAAATATCTGAAGATGTCCAGAGTCTAGGAGTGGATGAAAATATTTCGGAATGTAGCCCAGATAATGAAGTCCCTGTGGAAGAAAATGTCTTACCTATAGCAGATTTTAAGATTCCGGAATTAGACCTTATAAAACTATCCCCAGAAGATTTTTTAGAAGAACAACGAAAAAGCGCTCAATTGAAACCTCTGTTTCAGGAGGCTGAAAGCAACTTAAGTTCTGGGAACTCCAGGTATGTGGTGCGAGGTCAAGAACTATTCTTCCGTAAAGAAGACAAAGATGGGACAGAACGATTATTGCTTGTAGTTCCAGAGAGATATCGAACACAAATGATGAAAATTTGCCATGAAGAAACTGCTGCTCATTTGGGTGCAACCAAGACTAAAGATGTTTTGTTCAAAACATTCTATTGGCCGAATTGTTATAAAGAGGTGGAAAATTTTGTGAAGACCTGTGACGTATGTCAGAGAGCAGGAAAGCCACAGGATAAAAAGAAAGCCCCCCTAAAGATAGTTCCGGTTATTTCAGAAGTATTTTCCAAGCTAAACATTGATGCTTGTGGTCCTTTACCGATGACGCCTTCTGGAAACAAATACCTCATCACTGTGATCTGCATGTCTTCCAGGTATCCAGATGCCATTCCTGTTGAAAATCTGCTATCAACTACTGTAGTGGACGCCCTGCTTCAAGTTTTTAGCCGCATGGGGTTTCCAAAAGAACTGCAAACCGACCAGGGCACGTCATTCATGAGTGCTTTAACAACAGAATTTCTGGAAAGGTTTGGAATCAAAGTCGTGCGAAGCTCCGTACATCACCCACAAAGTAATCCAGTTGAGAGAATGCACAGAACACTAAAGAGGATTCTTCGTGTCCTATGTCTTGAATCTGGTCCGGACTGGGAGAAAATTTTACCTCAAGCCCTTTTTGCATTAAGAATTGTGACTCACGACAGTACAGGTTATTCCCCAGCAGAACTTGTCCATGGAAAAAATTTAAAGACTCCTGTTATGTTACTGTATGACAAATTAACAAAACAAGATCGTGAAGAAGATAGTGTTGTAGACTATGTTTTCGAACTGATGAATCGCATGAAGAGATGTCAAGAAATAGCAGTGCAAAACATGGAAGTTGCCAAAGAAAAACAGAAACTATGGTACGATAAGAAGACCGTTAAAAGACAGTTTGCTATAGGAGATTTAGTGTTGGTTGTGGCACCATCAAGACCTAATAAGTTATCAGTACAGTGGGTAGGACCTGGTGCAGTAGTACAGCAACTGTCAGAAACCAACTATGTGATCAAGTTTCCTGAAAAAGAAAAAACTCATGTGTACCACATCAATATGCTTAAACCATACTTCCAAAGGGCAGAAAATGTAAATCTGTTGTGCTTGGAAGAAACTGAAGAAGATGAAGATATTCCTATTCCTTGCCATGAAGAAAATCCAAACATTTCTGAACTGCCTGAAATTTTTAGAGAACTCAGATTGAATGCGCGATTATCTGAAACTCAACGAACTCAAATGGAAAATTTGTTGACTGCCTACTCCAATATCTTTTCGAATCAGCCGGGATGTACTGACTTGGTTGAACACGATATTGAATTAGAGACAGAAAAAACAATATTTGCAAAACCTTATAGGATGTCCCCACGACAAACAGAAATTCTAAAGAGGGAGGTGAAAAAAATGTTGGATCTAAAGATAATTGAATCAGGAGACTCTGACTTTACCTCTCCACTAATACTGGTGGAAGTACCAGGAAAAGAAGGAAGACCATGCATAGACTATCGTCGCTTAAACAAAGTAACGAGAACACAGTATTTTCCTATGCCAAATATAGAGGAACTTATAGAGAAAGTGTCATCAGCGAAATATATTACTGTTCTAGATTTAACCCGAGGTTACTGGCAAATACCTTTGAGTGAACGGGCCCAGCGTTATGCTGCCTTTGTGACAAGCTTCGGCACCTATAGGCCATTAAGGTTGCCGTTTGGACTCAAGAATGCTCCATATTATTTTAGTAGAATGATGGCTGGGTTGTTGCAAGACTGTGAAGAATTTGCTGTACCCTACTTGGACGATGTTGCAATTTTTTCTAATACCTGGGAAGAGCATGTGAAACACGTAGAACAAATCTTCATGAAGATGAAAACAGCTCATCTCCACATAAAGCCTTCCAAATGTCAGTTCGCTCAGGAACATGTCAAGTACTTAGGCCACATAGTTGGACAAAGGGAACGGAAACCTGGAGAACTTAAAATACAAGCCATCAAAGATTTTCCCAGACCACTGAACAAGACCCAAATTAGATCATTTTTAGGTCTTGCTGGTTATTATCGCAGATATATTCCTGATTTTTCTGTAGTAGCAGCTCCATTAACAGATCTACTAAAAGGGAAGAAAGTCAAAACGTCAGTGGATTGGAACAGTTCTTGTGAAGATGCTTTCAAAGAATTAAAGAAAAGACTTTCAGAAAAACCAGTATTATTTAGCCCCGATTTCACCATTCCATTTGTCATTCAATGTGATGCTTCAAACCTTGGACTTGGTGCGGTGTTGTCTCAAATAAACCAAAGAGGTGAAGAACACCCTATCATGTACTTGAGTAAAAAGTATTCCCCTGCAGAACAGAAATATAGTACTACAGAAAAAGAATGCGCAGCTATCGTTTATGCAATACAAAAGTTGAGATGTTACTTAGATGGACAACAGAGCTTCATTATACAAACTGATCATAATCCACTGGTCTGGCTAGAAAAGAACACCGGCACAAATCCAAGACTTTTAAGATGGGCCCTTATTTTGCAACCTTTCAACTATAAGGTGGTGCACCGGAAAGGAAAATTTCACCAAAACGCCGATAGTTTAAGCCGCACTGCTTAGCCTTACACCAAAACTTTTCACTGGTGACGTAGTGAAAAGTTTTTCCGAAAGGGGAGGAATTTAAGACTGTAATGACTTCAATAGTGGCCTGCATGAAGTAGAAGATAGTGACGTAACAGCTGCAACACTTATTAGTGTTGTTTTCCCCACGCGCTGATTCAACTCAACTCCAAAAATAATATAAGAGGATTTTTAATAGATTGTATAAAAATTTTTGAACTCGTTGTGTATCAACCAGATTTCTGGTGAATGGATGTTAAATATAATTTATTTTCATAAGAAGAGAATTATTCCTTTCGCCACAAAAACACAAACACGCTACAGGGGGTTAGGCACTCCGTCGTGGTTACGAGTCTCACCTCTTATCATCTCATAGGTAGCTTGCAGGGGTTCAGGCAATCTATCTCGGCTCCGAGGATTCTCTATGCTAGCTTGCGGGGTTCAGGCAATCTATGTCGGCTCCGAGGATTCTCTATGCTGGCTTGCGGGGTTCAGGCAATCTATATCGGTTCCGCTGCTCCTTGATGCTCCTTTCATCGTTGAGTTGCCGGCTTACAGCGATGCGCTACGTCGGGGCGCAATCTCCCTTATATATTCTTTTGCCTTCTCGCTTACGAGGCTACAACTCTCTATTTTTGGGTGCCAACTCTCAGAGTCACCATCAATGTGACATCCCTTTTCTTATTAATAAGAATATAATTGAATTTATACTAATAAGAATATAATTGAATGTATACTAATATTTGTATTGCGTGAATAAATTAATGTATTGTTTAAAATCAGAGTAATGGTATCATTGCCTACCACTATAACCAATCACGACCCACCCAAGAAAAGCCTACAACAGTGAAATTGGCATCTTTAGCATTTAAGTAGACCAATTCAGCATTTTGATATAACCAGTACCCACCTCTAAATTATATTGGAGAAAAAGGCTTGAAAATTTCAGTATATTTAGTGTAACGTAATAAAATAAATTGATATATCCATTATCTATGCATATGTAAATTTTGACTGCTTACAAGTTATTTGTTACTCCCTATCGCATACATGACATTGATTTTGAGCCTTATGTGTGATACGAAAATATTGAGGATAACAAATTTTGTGTTGGTTAAGTGCTCGAGAAATATGATAAAAATTACAAAATATTTTTTTTAAATGAATTTCATCCAATTAAATCAATTTTCATTCAATTTAACCAAATACTTTCTTACATATAAAAGTATTAATTTGGCATTTGGGGGATCTTCTATGAAATGCCGAATTGAATTTCAATTAAATCATTCACTTTTAATATTCTTCAGTGTCTACCCGATATAAAAAACCTAAGGACCTAAAAAGGGAATTTGGTTTCTCTACCACTTTATCATTTATTACATCGATAACTCTTAGAAGATATTTTTTATGGTTGGAAAAAATACTATGAGATCTTTTCAAGATTTTAGTTGGGATAATGGTTATTAAAACAAAAGAATCTTACGAAATAAGAGTGATTATTTCAAGTTAGAGATTAATTAAGGGTAATTAATAGATGGGGAAAAATGCACATTTTTTTGTTGGTCTTATTCCAAAAATATATTCTTACCCAATTCATGAAGCAGATATTTTTTTGCAATGTTGATAATAAATACTTCCAAAATCTAGAAGTTTTATTTTTTATATTTTTTTATGTGTACTTAAGAAACTGGTAAAACTTCCTTATTAATTTTTCATAAGGATTTAATGGAACAGTGACCAATAAATAAGTTATGGGCACAGTGTATATAAGATATACAAATACATTAAAATGCCCCGGGGTAGCCTAATGGTAGCGCGTTGGGCTTTGAATTGTGGGTGCTCGGTTCTAATCCCGGTGAATGCCATTAAATACCTTCGTGTCTGGACCAGATATGGGTACGTTAAGTACGTAGACTAGAAAGAACTTTTAAGGTCAGAGAGGGTGGGAGAACGTATGATACTTCAGATTTGGACCCTGGGGAGATGCTCGGTAAAAAATCAGGTAGAACCAGGGATCTGTGTATATTCCCCTAAACGGTGGCCCCATTATAAGTAACCAATGATTCTGGTGGATTATGTACAAATGTCTTCATTGACAATTGCCCCGCGTTGGCAAACAAGCAATGTATTCAAAATGTAGCAATGATGTCTGTGCCTAGGTTTAAAGGGCATAAATATATTTATGACGAAGTATATCGCATACTTGTTGACTTACCTGTCTACGCCTGTTTTAAAGGGTTTTTGGGGAATTGTGTATGTTATGGTGACTGCCTACGTTGAAGATGCCATTTTTTTACTCTTTTTGTCTATTTTAATTTTTGCAAGAATCGTGTAATTCAAACTTTTCTCTTTTCAAAACAGTTTTGATTTTCACTCTATATCAATTAGAAGCAGCGTTATAACTGTTTAAAAAAAACATCGTCAATCCAAAATTGAAGTGACAAACAACTTTAAATGCATTCTTCTCAAAATTATGTTTTTTAGCACAAATCTCTACCGTTATCATGATATCTCACATAATAATGCATTTAATTTGATAAAGTTTTCAGGAAATGTTTTAGATGTTATTGTCAATGAAATGACGTACAATAATTGATGTATGATAAATAGGTTTTTGGAGGGATTGTTTTTAAGGGTTTTTTTTTTTTTTTGGGGGGGGGGGGGTGTTAAGGAAAGGAATGACGAATTGGGGAAAATTTTCATATTGGAACATACGATTGTCTGTATTATTTTTGCATTTAAAATTTCTTTTAGACTGTAGGTCATTTTGAAGATAACCCTATGGTGACCAAATGGTGAACGTAGGCATGTTCGGAGACACTTTTTTAAAAAAATCTATTTTTTAGGAATATTTTGGTCTTTTATGGTAAAATAGTACTTATAAATTAAAAAATGATCAAAAACTTACCTGATAATACCATACTTTTTTATAACTTGGTCATTTTGAAGTAATTTTTCATGAAATTTAGGTAAAACGCCTATCACTCAAAATTCACATCAAAATTCTAATTCTACTATTTTAATTTCCTTCTCACACGTAATACATACGACAGTTATATTCAAAAGGACCTATAATCTAAGAGAAATTGTGAAATGCAAAAAAGACAGAAAATTTTATGTTCCAATACGAAAATTTTCCCTGATTCGTCATTCCTTTCCTTATAAAAACAAACTCAAATATAAAAAAAACTATTTATTATACATCAATTATTGCATGCCATTTCATTAACAATAACATCTAAAACATTTCCTGAAAATTTTATCAAAGTATATGCATTATTATGTGAGATATCATGATAACGGTAGAGATTTGTGCTAAAAAACGTAATTTTGTGAAAAACCCATTTAAAGTTGTTTGTCACTTCAATTTTGTAGCAGACGATTTTTTTAAAAATAGATATAACTCTGCTTCTAATTGATGTAGAATGAAAATCAAAACGGTTTTGAAAAGAAAAAGATTAAAATACATGATTCTTGCAAAAAATATTGACCAAAATTGTCAAAAAATGACATTTTCAACATAGGCAGTCTCCTTAAATAAAAGTGTTCATTCTCATCGAAACAAGTAAGTTTTTCTGTGCACTTAAATAGCTAGCTTGACCCGAGTTGTTTTATGTAGTTCCCATTGCAGGTACTTACACTTTGCTCTTTTATTATTACGATATTTCTTTATTACTTACGTATGCTTCCTAGAAATAATTTTTATGTTATATTGTATTAAGCATTTTACAGGAAACTTTTCCCCGGAGGTAAATCCTGCATTTCAACTCGCGTTTCAGTTGGGGGGAAATTATGAGGAATCTTGATCGCTCAAACGAAGCTGCTTTAGACAGTGGAGGCAAAAGTTTTGGCACATGGCTGGTGATGTCAGGAGAAGGAAGTTAGGGATCGGCAGTGAAGCGGGTAGCAACACTAATCTTTATTTAGATGACCCTAGGAACGAGTGTAAAATTATTACAAGGAATAATAAGAGGTACTTAGATGGTAATTAATATATATATATATATATATATATATATATATATATATATATATATATATATATATATATATATATATATATATATATATATATATATATATATATATATATATATATATATATATATATATTAACAGTTCCGTGACTGACTGACATAACGCACAGACCAAACCGCTGGAGCAAAAGGGCTGAAATTTTGCATGGTCATTCTTCTTATAATGTAGGGATGCACTAAGAGAGATTTTTGAAATCATCTTAAAATTAAATTTTTAAGTTGTTTTTGTAACATTCTTTAAAGTTATCATTTAAAATAATAATCAGAGGGTTATAAAATTTACATCACGAGAAAGATTATAAAAATTCCTTTAAAATTAAATCTTTTTCGAATTTTTACCTTCATTTTATGATTTTTGGTGAATTTTTAAAGATTAATTTTTGGAATTTAAATGCTGGCCACGTGGTTTCTATTATTTTTGTGATAGTTTATATTAATTTTGCATCCCGTGTTTAACAACGAAATAGAAAAAAATATAATTTTTTTCTTGCTAATGAGGCAGACCATTGGACATTATCCAAAAGAAATATTAAAATACAGTAAAAGAAATGCTTCCTCAAGCTGTACTATATTCTTTAGTAAGTTCTATTAGATTTAATTTAAATATGTTTTTACTATTTTGTCTATAAAAATATCCGTTACGATTTTTTTATAAATATATATTTTTTTTACCTCATTTGCACAGATTGATCGTTCTATTATATATATATATATATATATATATATATATATATATATATATATGTGTGTGTGTGTGTGTGTGTGTGTGTGTGTGTGTGTGTGTGTGTGCGTGTGTAGGCATTAAATGCATACATTGATCGTTGTATTTAATTTGTATGTACTCCGTAGCGAAGTACGGGTTTTCAGCTAGTACACACCTAAAATGGTGATCATATCTATATGAGGAAATCACCTAAACTTACAATATACGCCTGTGGATAAAAGTAACTAATATACTCTGCCACTCAGTGATAAGATGAAATATTAGATACACAATTTACCTTTATATTTGCTGTCTGGAACATTGAAAAACGTCCATTTGAATTCCGTCGAGGAACATTTATACAAAAGCTCCTAAGACAGATTTATGTAATTTTATACCTTGGGGAGGAAGGCTAGTTTAGGAAATTAATACCTCCACGCTGTAATAACTGTAATAATGTTGTTTTAATTTTGGAACTACATGTCTTTCGGCAAGAAGTTCTCTATTGAATTTATCCCATCTTTCAGCACTTTTTTTATATGATGCCATTAAGTATAAAGTTTTACTTAAAAGCTCATCTAATAATTTTCACAAATATTTTCCTTACGATCCTGAAATTGACGATCAAGTTAAAAGAATTAAATGCATATTTTTATCTGGGAATAAATCTGAGATTTTATATCTAATTCCCTTTAAAGAACTACTTTAAAAGATTTAACCTGAAACACAGTTCCCAAGATTTATGAATTTTACAGCATCAGTACGGTAATGGATTAATTTTCCTTCCTCTTACGATGATGCACTCTGACGTCTTTTATAGGATTCTTTTTTTTCATCGTCCATTAATAATATTAAGCCGACATTGCAGAGGCTTTTATATCTCCTGCATGTATCTGGTATCTCGGAATAATCTCTCTTTCAGTAAGCCTGGCGTGGGTTTTTCTTTTAATACAGTTACCGTTAATGAAATAAAAGGACGATGAATGAAAAAATAATGTGTTTTGCAAGGCACATTTTTTTTTTCCATTCGGAGAGCAAATTAAAATAAATCTATTTTAATCTTATGTCAGTTAATTATTTTATCTGGTGACAATTTGTTTAAAATATCCTCAGGTCTAGGAATCGAATATTTTTCACTTCTGTTGCTGTATTAATTGCATTATATTTTTAACTCCGTACAATTTTTAATCTTTGTCAATAGAGGCATATTTCTCTGAGAAATTCTAGATTGAATTTCTATGTAGGAGATATAATTTCTGTGATAGAATCGTGTGATCTCAAGGATAAATGCAAAATTTTATTTTTGTCCTTATTTGTTAGTCAGAAGAAAAAATTAGTTAATTTCATTGAGGAAAATTTGCGAGGATCTCAGTTTTATATCCAGTAGATGCAACTTTTGTTTAAATAACTGTATCGGTTGAGCAAGTTGACAGCTACATTATTAAACAGAGATGGCACTGTAGGGAAGAGCATACGGCACTGTGGCAATCATGATATATAAAATTTCTTAAACTTTATATTGGGATGGGGGTGGCTGAAGTCTATTAAGCAGGATAATTCAAAGCATATTGAAACTTTCAAAATACTATATGAGCATAATAGAACGTTTAGGTAAAAAAAAAAAGTATAAAATTATTTTTGCGTAAATTTAATATTCATTTAAAAGCACATTTTGGGGGTTTTCAAATCCACGGAGCTTGTGCCAATCACATGAAACTATTTCGGCTGTGACGGAATGTGTGCGCAGGTATTTGGAGCTCTGACCATGAAAATCAAACCCATTCTCGTATTTTCTGTGTGTATGTCACTTGTAAGGTTGTTATGTACTAACCCTATTGGACTCGCTCACCTCAATGTGAACCTACGGAGAAAATTTGTCCACGGATTGCCGACTTGGATTCAAAGATTTTTTTTAATTGTACTCCGTCATAGAGAAAGAAATTTTACATTTGTGCACATTTTTCGTTTTTTATTTTAAAAATGCAAAAAATATTTTAAAATTTAAATTATTCGGGGAAAAATCTGGTATAGTGTGTTTTAAACGCTCATAAATTCTTTCGGTGGACGAAATTTTAAAATGAATCCTGTAGCGCTTTGCAGAAAAGTTCAGACTATCTGAGAATACCAATTTTATTTGATTATCAGCATTTGTGTACCTGTAAATACGTTAAAAAATTCATATTTTAAATAAAAAATTTGGGGGCAGTGCTTAACCCCCCCTATAGAGAGAGAGCCATTACAATCCCTCAAAATGCTAATCCTAAGGGGGTCGGAATTCTCGAACTGTCAACTGGACTCTTCCTACCACAAGAGTCTGCAAGAAGAGGAAAAGGGAAATACGATTTTTTTTTCTTAGTACATAGCAGCCTTAAGCAGGTTAATTCAAAGCGTAGATTGAATCTTTCAAAATACTATATGAGCATAATAGAACGTTTAGGTTAAAATAAGTATAAAATGATTTTTACGTTAATTTAATATTAATTTAAAAGCACATTTTGGTTTTTTTTTCAAATCCACGGGGCTTGTGCCAATCACACGAAATTATTTCGTGTAATTCACAATTGCCGGATATTTTTAAATGTCATCATAGTTTTCACAGATATATGATTCCCATTTCGCTCTCTTCTACATTACTGACAAGTTCAAATTATACGTTCAACTACCGATTCAGGAACAAAGCATCTACGATCTTTACTATAAAGTGCAGCCGATCCCATAATACTTAATAAGTGCAAATCAGCGTTGTAAGGGGTCTCTTAATACCTCCGGCCTTTTGTAAAGCTTAATAATTTTGCTGATCCGTCACGAAACTTCTACGTGTTTAGTTTGGATGCAAAACGAACGTAATTATTTTCTCACCAGATTCATTTTTGTACTACCTATACGAACCATTGATTATAGAAATGGAATTTTCAAAATTCTCTGCCGCTATGGCCACTTGTTATATTTGGCATTTATCAACCGCTGTACAGGATTTGACTTCATTTGCAAAGTACTTACACTGTCAGCTTTCTGGTTGGCTAAATTAACACTTCTCTAGGAATTAACTGAGGGTTAAATATTTCTCAGCATTTTCTTATTTTTCATAAAAAAGTTTCTCTCAAGAGTTAACAATTTTATGTCGGAAATTTTCTATTCGGTACTATGTCACTACCGAACAACAGTAGAATAAGTTATGAGTTTAGGTAATCTCTTAGGATATGGCGTTTTGCAACAATAGGAAAATTTCATTTTTCGAATTTGAAACATTTTTTACAAGAGTTATTTAAATAATTATCAATCATTTGTAAACATTTATTTTAATACTAATTTGATTTATGATCTTAAAATGTCTTCCTCAGAGTCTAGAGAATGACGGCCTATTTTGACGTACATTTGAGCTATAAATTGAAAAAAAACAGTTAACTGTAATTTGCTAGTTGATTTTTTTACAGTGTTTTACGATGCAGTACTTTTTTGTCTCTACCTATAGATAATTGCAATTTTTGAGTGAATTGTTTCCACTTCATTTTTTTAAAACGTATTTGGAATGGATAATAATAGTCATCAGATAGGTAATCCCTTAGTTAAAAAACATATTGGTACAAGATTATCGAACCTTCTGCTCTTACAGTTAAAAAGCAATCCATAATTTTTGAGTGAATTGTTTCCAATTTATTTTTTTAAAACTTATTTGGAATGGATAATAATTGTCATCAAACAGGCAATCCCTTAATTAAAAACATATTGGTATAAGATTATCGAACCCTCTGATCTGACAGTTAAAAACCAATCCATCGTGAAATACTGATTTCATTGATATAAGATTTTTACTGTATCATTAAATTTGGCGAGATATATTAACTTTTATTAGCAACGGGTTGTATTGATTTAAAGATACATTATTCTGAATTTTTTAAAATATACTTCTTTGGGAAAGAATAAATTTGTCAAAACAAAAATATCCACATACTTAAGGTTACAAACAGATTAATATTAAAGTTTAGGCTTTATTTTTCTTAAATTTTTATGACCTAAAACGCTAAAAGTATTCATACATTTCTAGTACTAATTACAAAATAGATGTATGAATCAATGATACATGATTGATGTTTGCTCGGATGAGCATAGCCGTCTATGTAAATTTTATTTTTACGTTAAAAACCGAGATCTATCATAATGCATGTAAAATTGAGGCAGTTTAGTTTCCGTAAGCAAATGAGCAGATAATGACCAGTTCTGAGAAACAACAGTTAATTTATGATGATAAATGACTTTTATGGTCAGGTATAATCTTAAAAATCCCTTTGTGACATACATTTAAAGACGACTGAATATTATATTATGTATTTTATTGTATAAGCTTATAAATAAAATTTAATAAAGAGGGTTTTGCATAAAAACGTACTCTCAGTTTCGCAACTCTCAAATTATTAATATGCTGTTGTTCTTTAAGCGTACCTTTATAAATTTGTAAACAAAAAATCACGACACATTTAAAATGATTCTGCTGTTAAAGCAAATTCTCAAAGTATCTCAGATATGTCTATAAATTTGCAAATCTTATGTAAATGAAAGCTACGGAATTCAAGCTTGCTAATATAATTTAAAAGAATTTAGCATCCTATTTGAGGAATACGCGGAATATTAGTATTTAAATTATTACATAAATATTTAAATTAAGATTGAAATAGTAATAAAATGTGACATATGTTTTCTCAATCTTAAGTAAATCAGTACGCTGTGTTAGAGATCATAGAGTTGCATTTCTATACATATATTTTATTTATTTCCAATGGCTAGGGCACATGAACATAGTATACAAACAAGTAGTACATACAAAAAAAAAGAAACAACAGCGACGACAACATCAAAAATTTTAAGAGATACCCAAAGGTTATCGCCCCAAGAGTCTTCTCACTTCACAATATCAAGTAACATCAGTATCTCCATGAAGAGCTCCACAGACCCGCAGGTGATGTTTGTCCATAGGCTTGTTTTTTGCCACACAGGGGGCAGGCAGTTTCAGTAAGAGCGCCAATACGACACAGATGAGATACATATATAGCTCAGGAAATTTATTATATATATATATATATATATATATATATATATATATATATTGATATTGTGGCATCACGATAAGTAGTTAAGGCTAATCTTTGAGGCTTTATTAAAATTACTAGTACAGAATTCATGACCAAGAAAGACAGAGTCCTAATTATAATGATAAGGCCAATTTTAAAACAAAAACTTAACAAGAGAATTTATTTACAAAAAAATTAAACATTAAACAATTACAACATATTCAATTAATTTAAGCGCAGATTCACAGCATACGCTCCCAGACTCCATGGTCTGAAAAGGAGCTTCTAAAAAACACGGGCGCTCGGGCTTACATGACAAAATCCCTGTTGTTACATGACAAAATCCCTTAATTTCTCCAACTATCTGACTATCTCTCGTGGTGTTTACTTTGTCGGTGTCTATCCCCATTCCTCGAAAATGCGTCTGTTTTTCAGAGAGGGGGCAGGCCGCTTTTTTGGTGACAGTTCTTCGTATCGATGCACAGTGAAACCATCTTTATGGCCCGCCAATGTCAACTCGCATTAAGCTATTGCTAAGAAAGACAGCTTTTTGACTATGGTGGGAGACGCTTGTTCGATAACCCGATATGCGTGGGCTTAAATTTCAGGCTAAAAATTCTGGCGGCATTCAATGGTATTGTTTTTTAATCCCCCACAGAATTTTAGAATGCAGTGGTATGCATGGCTTGTGTTTTTTAAATCTTGCAGCTGTGGAAGGCTCTTCGCAGATCGTGGGAACCACACAAAACACTTGACGTATATATATATATATATATATATATATATATATATATATATATATATATATAAAAACTTTCCCAGCCGGCCAGCCCTATTCATCGACCACTCCTCTAAAGGGCCATATTTTGTTTGAACCGATTAAAGACTCCATATGTGAAGTTCACTGTTTCCTTTACCCTTAATGTAATGTATATACTAAACAATGAACTCACCCTTAACAAGATTCGACGAAGTTTTCTACACAAAACTATTTATTACAACACAGTTACACTACATAAATACCGTACTCATTTGCCAGCAGGCAACGGGGAATTATTTATCGCGTGTCTTAATCCCGGTAGTTATATTACGGAAACCTCTCCGAATTCAGCCCCGCCACTGTTTGTACATACGCCATACTAACTTTTCTGTCTTCACCTTATCACCAGGTCACTGGAAGAATATCTAACTTCAAAACGCCTTCGGTAAACTTGATAATGTCCGGCCGCTTTACGGCAAAGCGACCTTCACTCCAACTGTTTTTCATTTGCCGCTAGTCTCCGTCCGACCTTTTCTCGTAGTGTTTTTCACTCTCACTGTCAAGTGTGTACGCTACGAACCGGGATTCCCGTCTAGTAGAAATGTGCCGCTCATTTGCGCGAGGCGCTTCTTCTTCAAACGGCGATTTATTTAAACCAGGGGAGTTAATTTCGATTCAATACATCACACATAGAAGCAAAGTTAAGGAAGAAACGATTTCACCACGGCCACTCTAAAAACAGACAGTTTTTATCGCAACCATTACTGCCTGCCATAGGGAAGTTTCACTGTACATATTTGTTAGTAATTTTTATGAACATTTGAAATTTACGAACACTGGTGAAACATATTTTGCTGTAGTTTCAAAGATTGGAAACATCACATCTGTGAACAATCTCAAAAACATAACTTACGTATACCTCAGAACATGTTTTTTTAAAAAAAGCTTGAAACGAATCAAAACTTATATATATATATATATATATATATATATATATATATAAATATATATATATATATATATATATATATATATATATATATATATATATATATATATATATATATATATATATATATATATACAGTAGACGCTCGTTAATTCGAACTCGGTTAATTCGAACTTTCGGTTAATTCGAACTAATCCAAAGGCCCCAAAAAACTTGTATTGGAGTTAATGTTAAAAATATATCATTAATTCGAACTAAATTTTTATCAATTCGGTTAATTAGAACTAAAAATTTGACCAAAAATATTTCCTTTTTCCTCAATTTAACTTTCTCGATTTAAGTCGAGGCACAATATTTCTTATCAAACTGCATGTGGCCAAAGCTCTGATGTAAACGAAGACGTTTGCACTAATTTCGGTAGGAAACTGCCAGGGCTTTTCTCTACTTACCTGCCGAAACATATTTTTAATGCGGCCATAATGGACAAAGCCATAATGGACTCTATTAAAACTCTGAAAGCATTTATTCAGATGGAACCTTCCTCTGAAAATGAATTGAAATGTTTACTTCAAATCGAGAAGTTGGCTGATGAATGTAGGCATCATAAACAAAACCAAACATCCACTTTACAGTTTTTCCCCAAAGTGTAATTCGTATTTTTAATTAAAGTTTACTTTCTACTGCATATCTTCTGCTTCATTTTATGATTAAGGCAAGTCTGTATTGCTTTTTAATATGTTAATTTTAGATAACATTGTATAATACTATATTTTCTGGGGTTATGCATACTAGGAGATTTTTCTTCTTCAGTGATACACTTTTAAAGTTATATATTTTCTCTTAACATCGGATAATTCGAACTTTTTTCCGAGAACCTTTGAGTTCGAATTAACGAGCGTCCACTGTATATATATATATATATATATATATATATAAATAAGAGTATTGCTATGGAGAAAAATAAAATGGGTGTTTAATGTTTGTTTGTTTGTTTGTTTCCTAGAAGAAACATCGTTACTAGAAGAAGTATTGTTACTACTTCATATTATGATAGGATTCCGCTCAGAAATACATTTTGAATGGCTTATCATATTTGGGAGTGGTGTAATTACATCTAATGCGATAATTGCGTGTCATACTTAATGCACTAGAATTAATCATTCATTTCGCTATCTTACTGCATGTATCGCTTATTAAAAAAGGATGGGAGGAAAGAACACAGTTGCAGACAAACATTCATTGTGTACGATCAATTGTTGAGAATATTTTGTGGTCAGATAAAAGTCCACAGATATGAGGTAAGTTCGGTGTAAACAGAAGTCATTGCAGAAAAACAGTTAGTTTTTAAATTAACATTCTTGCCCAAAATTCAAGTAATTTAAATACAGAGAGAAAATAAATCGTTTGATCCCATATTATGCTCTGAAACTTGCGTATTTTTATCGTTGTTTCATTGATAAGTACGCTGTTGTATTTCTTTGTATATTAATAAAACAAAGCTTAACTTTCAATGATCCTATCTTAAGTAATTTGGTATTGATATTACAAAATGTAGATATAAAAATTCATTGAATTATAACTGAACAATAAAAGTACACGCTAGCTTGAAATTGTGTGTAATCTATTAAATCCAAATAAGATTATTAACTGTTTTTCCACTTAAAAAAGGAACTCCTTTCTTGGTTATTTCAAAAACACCATGAATCTTATATATATTAAAATTTATCATGACATCAAGAAAGTCAAAATATTTTATAAATGTTGCAGTCTTTCAATGATGAAGTTAACTAGCTTCTGTATTCGTAAAAAAATAACCATTACTGTTATTCTGGATTCATAAATGCATATAATATTTAATTAACAAATTATTTGTCCCTAATTTTTTCTAAATTTATATTCATTATATACTTTTATTTAGTAGCTAAATATTCATAACTTTACATTTTATTCGATGAATATTTAATTTTACTACAACATAGAAATAGGTTCTGTCATAATTGAGAGATATTTAATAAATTACCCAGTGACAATGTCTCTTAATACTTTAAAATCTACTTCCTTAAATTACAAATTGTGTGGGTCAATTTTATTTATTAAAAAATTATTTCAATGTAATAAACCAAAATAATTAAGTTTAAAATATAACTAGAAGTCGTGCCTCGACTTAACTTTTTTTTGGTCACTTGTGTCATATGAAAATAGCGAGAGCGAATGTGTTTCTGATCAACACATTTGCTAATGAGAAAATGACAATTGTTTACCAGCTAAAAAATAATCCTAATTGAAAACGTTAAATGCACGTAAAAAACTGATTTAATGTCAAACGTTAAGACTTGAATTTACCCATAATCACTTAGCAAAATGATATTTTATTTATACCTTTAAAGTATTTTAATTTTTAATTTATATTTTCGTCTTCAATATTTTTTTTCTGTTTACATTTGCTATGCATTTTAAAAGCGAAACCTAATTCCATGGATCCCGGGTGTTCTGAAAATGTCTTAGTATATTATGCGTACAAAAACGGAAACGCCATGTTCGATTTAAGATAAATGACAAATAATATGTTAACTATATTTTCAACTCATCCGTGTTAAATCGTTGTTATATAATGATTACCAGCAATAAATGATGACCCATAAATAAGTAAAAGTGTAGTTTTGATACTAGAAAACCCTTTAATCTGTGAAGTCAGTTTCATTTGTGCATGTATCTGTATATGTTCAATATACAGAAGCATCTTCAACATTTTTTCCTGTTTACATTTTCTGTGCCATTTTAAAAGCGAAACCTAATTCCGGGTGTACTGAAAATATTTTAGTATGTTATGCATATGATAGCGGAAACGTCATGGTCTATTTAATATAAATGCCAAATAATCTGTTAACTGTATTTTCAACTCATCCATGTTAAATCGTGCAAATTTAATAATTGCCGACAATAAACAGTGCCGATAAATAAATAAAAGTGTAGTTATGATACTAGAAAATCCTTTCATCTTTGAAATCAATTTCACTTGTACATGAGTCAGTTCATGTTCAGTAAAAGTTGGCTATTTTTCTTTTCGGAGACGTAAAAAACTCAGTCAAAAAGAGCTTATTACCATGCATTTATTATTTCGCTTTCTTGTTTGTGTGTGTGTTTGTCCAGTACAAATCTTGCAATCGATTTTTAACTAACTTCCCGACTAGGTAGACATTTGAAACGTTTAGAATAGCTCAGAACACGATGACAATGCATTATTTTAATACTTTTAGCCATCTTTAAGCAGAATTTAGTTCATTTTCAGTTCATTTTGTTTTGTAGACTGGTGCATCCATCTATCGGCCGGGACGGGAACGAAAAGTTAAACGCAAGTTAACTTCCAATTAACTTCCTTTTCTTTCAAGTTGATGGCATAATTCATAGAAAATTTTTTTAAAGCATTTATTTATACATAGAATTGTCAAGTTTATATGATTCAGCAGAAAATTTAAAAACATAGTATATAAAAAGTTATTTTTATCTTGTAATTTTAACTAACTTTTCCATATGCATTAGGCTGATATAAAAACTACTATTAAAATTTCATTACATAGCATGCAGTTAAAAAAAGCAAATTTGCAAAAAATGTTTTACGACCTTCCCTAACGATGCATTGTAAGGAAGTGTCGTTCAAACACTTAAACTATTAAACACAATAAATTATTGGAGAATTGTGCCAGACAGAGAAAACTTTCTTCTCTTCCAGTACTTTTTTTCAATTACTTGTCTTTTTTTTCTTTTTTGAAAACTTTTCCAAACGTAGTCATTTATTTTATTTCAATAATATTCTCTCTATTGAAATTTCTTTTAAGGGAAAATAATTATTCTGAGTGGTAGCGGTCATTAGCTAATAACCATCGCTTAATGAAAAAGTTCTCTGGAAAAGAGCATATGGCGGTCACAAATACAGTAAACTGGAATATGACAAATATTCCTCCTTTACAAAAACTTTATTTCAATTACTATAATGGGTTTGACAGGCATTATGAATTAGTAATCTTTTTTATGCTTTCATAATTCATAAGACCTGAGATCAACACTCGCTAAAATAACAGAGGCAATGTTTTACAATAAAAGAATGTTATATAACGTAGCCTAAAAATATTCATTTCGTTGCTATATTTTCCCCAATGAATTAAATATATTTATAGGAAATAATCAAAGCAAAGTTTTGAAAATTAATTCAAGCTTTATAAATCAAATTTTGCATAAGAAATTATTTTACAAAGCGCAGTCTGTTATTGGTTAAACACAATTATAAATTCATTAAATATCAGCAACAGTCACAATATTTACAATTTTTTAACATTTACGAAAATTCAAATTTGAGATTTTCTCTTACTATTTAAAACATGTTAGTTAGTCACTGAATCTATTGGTAATAAAATTGAGACTTCATTTAATGAAATCCCCAACTTTATGTATTCATATTACACACATGCATATAGTCGTTTATCTAATTTTAACTTGTTATAATTTGAGATATAATTATTTTGAAAATCACAATATATGTTATAAATATAAAAAAAGGGATTTAAATTACCTCATTCTGGTGATATCAAATTTAAGAATTATTCCCAACTTTTCAGACACAAAGAATGTTGTCGGGTTTCTTTTTCTTTTCATTAACCAATGGAAATTCGTAAAATCTTTTTAGTAGTTCGATTTGTGCTTTAGTTCAAATTGCTTTTGATAGAAAGATATTGGAGTATTAAAGCGAGAAAAAATCTTTTTGATCCATGTGTTGGATTTAAAAAAATAAAGAAAAAAATATTTTTAATTATTAATCAATCAGCATCTGAATTTAAATGTTAATTTTTGTAATGCCGGATTTTTATTTATTATCTTAGTATTAAACATTTTTTTTAGAAATTCATCTCCTAATAACCATCTATATATTTAAGTTGCTAAACCGACTTTTTGGGCAGTCCTGAGAGAAAACTACTGCATCGATTTACTTCATTTTGGTCTTAAACGAAAGTTTGTAATCTGTAGATTTGTCAAATTTGGTTTTTGTACCCACAATTTCTATTAATTACCGATAATTTACAATTAAAAATTTATTTCTGCGCATGCTCAGTGGCATGTTTAAATCTGGTTTTAGAAACTCACTGCTTCTACGCGTGCTCAGTGACATGTTTTAATTATAAGCACGTTTATTCCGAGCAGTCTGTCTAGATGTTAATTAAAACATGTCACTGCCATTTTTATTTTTATGATAATTATGTTTGTGAAATAAAAGACTAAACCTGATGGAAACTATTTATTTCGTGCTGTTTAATTAGCGATAATTTACAATTTAAAAAAAATGCTTTCTCCGCATGCTCAGTGACGTTTTTAAATCAGGCTTAAGATACTCACTAAGCAAGAGGCGGCTTAAACACATTAATTTGTTTCTGCGCATTATTATGACTTTCGACATTTGGCAATGATGTGTTGAGTATAATTTGTGTATTAATACATTTATTTACTATCTAGTCGTCATGTTTTGACTGGTCCCAACTAGTGGTTTTTTAAATTTCTGCTCAGTACTGAGTATACTCAGTTTTCTACTAAGTACGGAGTTCTGGTACTGAGTGTCAGATATCCTTTGTCGTGCAAGTTGAATATTTATATCGTAATGATGAATCTGGTTAAATGTAACTAGTTTACCTCAGTTTTTAAGGGTCTTGTAAAATAATATTCATTCAAGATGTACTATATTTATCTAAATTTTCTCAAAATATAACATTTTCTTTTTACGACATGTTTATAGAGGACACATATTACTGAAGAAACGTTCAATATTCATAACTAAATTGCATTTAGTTATGAACATTGGACGTTTTCCAGAGTGTGCCGAATTGTGATTTAAACGTAAGGCTTAGAAATCAGTGATATGTCTGTTTAACTAAACTGATTAATTAACTGCGTATTACCTTTGGCTTATTTAACTAGGAATACGATTTTACCGTTGAAACCAAACACTGTTTGGTAATAGTTAGGTGCATTACACCACTGTAGAATTGATACTTAGATAATCTATCCACCACCTGATTCCAGTGTAAAGGAGACCATATGCTGCGATTTAATCGATATCAACAATGCGAGTGATCGATGATACAGGCTAGTCTAATCAAGATGAAAGTCGTTTCTGTGAGTAATGGTCTAAGGTCTCTTAACTGCTTCCTTTTGTCAGGTAAAAAACAATCTATCATTATTACTGACATTGCTTTATATACATAAAACGTTAGATAGAAGACTTCTTGTATATGTAAGAATAAATTGTTTGATACTTATTTATGTCGTTTATCTTAATGTGCCTCCTGAACTATGAAAGCATCATGTGCTTTTTTTTTCTTTTTTGATGTGCTTATTCTAATAAATCAATACGTCTGTAAATTAACTTAAGTTTTTTTTTTAAAAAAAAGGTGATCATCATAGGAAACTATAATGAAACTCGATGATCACTTGCTATGTAAATTGTTTTCTACACTTATAACTTTATCGCATAAAAAATATAAAATATTTAAGTATAAAATAGTATACGGAAATAATATTTAAGCAATTTGAAAAATCTTAAAAATATAGTTGACGTATTCATAGATTTAATAGCTTCCAAATTTTTAGAAATATGCAAACATACGTTTATTTTTATAGATATTTCCACGAATAATGATATATATATATATATATATATATACATATATATATATATATTCTCTGGATTAATGGAAATTATATTTTATGTTTATATATATATGAATTTCGAAAATTGAAACTCTAGATAGATTTGTAAGGTGGAACCTTATTAATACCCTTTACTGCAGTTAAAAATATCAGATTCTTATATATAACTGAATATATTTTATTACAACGATTTATAGATGTATGACTATTTGTACAGTTTTATGCCTCAATGAAAATATTATTGCAGAAAAAAAAGTTTAATTCGGATCAAGAAAAAAATATAAATCCTAACTCTTCATTAGGAGGTACTTTTTTATTTCCATTAGATGAACAAATCATTTGATGACTGAAACAGATTTATTTGAATATTTATTAAAATGTCGACTTGCAAGGTATTAACTTTCTTGCATTAGATTGTTCGTATGATTGCCATATGTTGTTATTAAGAAATCTTTTAAGGAATTTTTCTGCTTACTGCTGCACTAAAATCAAAAGAACAATAGACAATTTCAGAGAGGAAAATTAATAATGTAAATAAATTTTATAAACATTGATAATTTTAATGATATTGAAACAAACATGTATTTTGGCACATACTATGTATAGATTAAGTTGTCCAACTTCTTTAGCGGTAATGTGTTAGTTTACGTTGTTTATACTTTAATTTGTGTAGAGAACTCTGGATGGTTTGCGTGTAAATTATCAGTTATGGGCTTAATATCAGTTATGGCACAAGAAAAGTTTAAAATAAACTGATAATTTCGGAAAGAATACGGTCATATAGTTATTAAACAATGGATGTGGGGAAATATTTTCCAGAACTAACTTTGAAAACCGATATAATAGTTATTATAATTTCCATGTTTACGATTTTCAAAGAAGGAATGGGGAACTCTAAACTATATTCTAGTGGGTCTCTAAGAGATTTCTATGGGTACTATTTATAATCTAATATTTGTAGTCTATTTAAATCATGTGAATAGCTGAATTTTATATGGCATAACATAATTTTTTTGACTGAGTATATTTCTCGGTTTTCCGCGGGCAACATATTACTAATTTGATTGGATAATGAGGAATGCACTTTATTTATAAACTGCACTCGTGAGCCACAGTGATTGGATTTATATTTTACGGTGTTGAATAATGTCAAAAATTTTGAGATTTAAGTGGGGGAAGGGATTTAAGAAGTTACGGGGACTCACTACCCTTAAATCGTTAAAACGTTCGATTTTTAAAAAAATATATATGTTAAAGCCTGATCATTTCTGAACAAAATAAATCAAACCGCATTAAAATATTCCGATTAGTTCCGGAGATATTGATATTCTAAATATTTAATTACTGATCAAGTTTATGGTAAGAACAATTTTAAACTCATTTTTCTCAAAATGTAATTTTGCATCATTCTGCAACTGATATCTCAAAAACTATGAAACATTATTCCATGAAATTTTATCACTGCATAATAATGTTATTTTACTGCGTCTGAACTAGAATTATTGCAATCATTGCACATTTTTTTATTTTTTCAGAGGTAAATTAATGCAAAAATTTAAGAAAATTTTAAGTATATTTTGAGCAGTTTTAAAAAAATTGAAAAAATATCTTAATGTTGAATATTTTATGTTCAATTGTATTTTGAATTATTTATTTTAAATATAAAATAGGAATTATACATTTAAGTGTAAAATGAATTCCATAGTTCTGCGCGCAAGCCAGTATACCATAAAAATGCTTAAAAAACAAGGTATATCTATAGCCTTTAAAGAAATTATTAAAAAATATTTTGAGAGTTGAAAATTTTTTTATTAAAATAAATATATCAATTAATCATATACATAAAATTTGGAAAAATTGGGAGTAAATTTAAATAGTTACAAAGAGTCAAAAAGTATGAAAATATGCCTAATTTCCTCGACTTAAGAGTCGGGAGTACCCTTAAGAGATATTAAGAGTTTTTAATATGCTGTCCTTCGTGTTAACAATCGAAGGTATGGAAAGGAAAATGTTTCTATTTGTGTTGCGCTGTTATTCTACCCCTATTTTAAGATAATAAATTATCTCCTGAAAAAAGAGTTTGAAATTTTCGATACACACATGCCTTGCTATTTATCTGCCCTCCTCGTTAACCACAAGCTCATCTAAAATTTAAATAAACAAAAATTTTCTTCCTAGAAAGGTTTGGTTTGGTTTGCAGCGCTACGGTCACTTTTTGCTAAACAAAGGCTAATTAGACCGTGACCTACAGCTTAAAGCCGATTCCGAACGGTTACAACCATCCAGACCAAGAATGGGTCTCGAACCCACAGACTCCGGTAGCGAATGCCAGTGCCCTATCCATTCGGTCATTGTCCGGCCTTCTTCGTAGAAAAAACCAGGTGCGGGAGAATGGACTCCCCCATTTCAAAGGGGGATAAAAAAGAATTAAACAATGTAAAGAAAAAAGAGCTTTATATTTTCAAAAAGTACTAACAATATAGTTAGTTTTCCACTAGGTTTTAAAAATAACATCACTCAGGTGGCGCCAGTTATTCGCAATGCACTAAATATTTCCATCACCCTGATGGTCATCTCTGGGGGAATGTCGGCAACTTCCTCATGAATCGCAGACCCACGGAGTCTTTGCACACTTTCAGGTGTTCTAATGTTCCCAGGACGACCAATTGGTTCCTTCGTTATGCAGACCCTCTTTCTCTCACATATGGAACCCATCGCAGCATTGTTTTATAATCTAGAAAAACAACAGTTGCATAGAGCGCGAAATGCCTCTTAAATGCCTTTTGTGTCACAGTTACAGAATCGTCGTTTTTAAAGAAAGCCTCTCTAACGAAACCGCTATGTTCACTGGACCACCTCATAGTGTCTTCTGACAAAGAGAGAATCCACCCGTTCTGTTGCCACCTCGAGCGCCGACTTACCTTCTCCCCCCTCATTCCCTTACCAGTGAACTTCAGTAATGTGGGAGCATATTCTGCCGCACCCTTTATACATATTTAGTGCTCATACATTTGTATAATTATTTTGAAGTTATGATTGTATTTTGTGGACAATTTTACATCTTCTATTTTTAATCCCCGAGGAACTTTATGTTTACGCAATTACCTCATAAACTAAAATTACACTTCTCCATACGCAATTTACCGGGCGCTAAATGAAAAATTACAAGGAAAATTTTCTCCACTATTTTTTTTAACTCATTTATATAATAATTATTCGTGCTGTAGAATTCTATTTTAATATTTTATTGCATTTTTTCTTCAGTTTTTACGTCTAAAATATGAATTTTTAAAATAAATACAGTCATGAATTTAATACAGTCATGTAACAGTAATATATTAATGCAATTAATTTATTGAATGTGATACATTAATCTTTATAGACCAGAGACTAAATGATTATTAACTATACATTGCGAGAATCATAATAGTTTTAATCCGAAATCTAATTTATTGATTTCATAACCGGAAAATACAAATTGAAGTATTTTATATGTATTATCACTACTTTATTCCTATCATAATGATTCTGTTTCCGAATTACAGAAGGCACGGTAAAGTATGCTTAAGAATATGAAATACCAGAATCCATTTCTCCTCATCCCGAAAATCGAGTTTCGATAAGACCCCGGAGCACAATATCTCTAGTTTCAGCTCTAAAATATTTGCGGTGGAAAATTCGGCACTGGATAAACACCAATTTGCATGCTTGTTTATTGAACAACCACACACATATCCTGCTCCACCCGACAGTTAGAATTCTCGGTGAAATATATGTTTTCGAAGCCTGGAATCCTCTACATGTTGGTACCGAGAAGCCGGGCGAATTTACAATGATCTGGAATAACTTTAATCTTTCCGCCACCTGACTCCTGTTTAGATAGAGCAATGCGCTGCGGCGAAGTGGGTTGTGGGTAAGACAAATGATGTATTTATATCCTTAAAAAACGATGATGCAGAAAAGCATTTCTTGGCACTAGTATGTGATTTTTTTTTTATCGAAATAGCACGCATTTGTATGACCTAAGAACTATATTCAGAGCGAAAAATGATGAGTAATGATACAGTTTTCCATAGACAACAATTCTGTATGAATATTGTTTTTATTCCAGGAGAAGAAAGATTGAAGTAAAGAAATACATTAAGGGGGTCCAGGACACAAAATTGTTCGAATTTTCAAAAAAAAAATTATTGCATTAAAAATTTGTGTGTTCTTTTGCGTTTAAAATGACGTTTAAATCACGTTTCTATCTTAATTAGAACAGGAGAAATTATTTTTTTTTGCAACATTCTAATAGTAGCCAATCGTTGTTTAAACCTGTAAGTGCGTTTTACTGCATGATGGGTTGTTTCCCATTTCTCGTTTTTAAATTGTTATAAGTCAAGAATCGTTAAAGATAAATGGTTGAAACTTGGAACATGTCTTTTTCAACTATTTTACTTTAATTTTGATTCAGCAAATTTGAAAAAAATATTTACTTTTGAAAATATGATTTTTTTAAAATAGGTTATATAATTTTTTTCGTAATTTTTAATCTAAATATTTTTAATTTGTTTAAAAATTAATATTTAAAAAAATGGTGAATCACAATTAAAACTTAAATATTCCTGTTTAATTAAATGAAAAAAAATTGAAATTCGACAAATAATATTTCGAGTTATAACGATTTTAAGTTACCCCACCTTTATTAAAAATTTTAAATTTAAAAATTTTTTAAAAACTTTTTGAGAAGATTTATGATGTTATTTTATTTACAAATTATATGGTTAACCATCACAAAAAAATTCAAAATTTTAACTCAATAAATAAAAAAATTTTCAAAATGTGTCCCGGACCCCCTTAAGCGAATATTCCCCGATTTCTACTGATGAAACATTTTATGAAACTGAACAGAATCACGAAGGTGTAAATATCCTAGAGGTATATCCAAAAACGCGTAAAATACATTGAAAAGGGCATCCTCATTATATAATAAATTACTTTATGCGTAACTTAGGTGGTCAAAGAAGACACCAGTTTTGTTAAACTTTCCAATTATTTTAATGGAATTCCTTGCGTGAAATAAAACACCCTGATTTACCCTCTACTGATAAAACTAAAATGTGGGAACAAAGTATTTTCAAATGTTAAGAACTCCGAAAAAGACTGAAATTGAAAGAATATGGTAATACTCCTTATATATTTAACACTAGAAAGACAGTTGCCGCCATTTTGACGGTTTCGGGTATTCTATTGTCTGTATTTATGTCCTCAGGCTTCTGAAATTTGACTTTCGAATTTCAGAACGCGAATTTCATTTTACGCGAAATATGCACACACGTTTACAAAATTATATTCGATAGTAAAGAGGGGGAGAAAATGTGTTGTATATACCTACTAAGACTGAAAGACGTCAATTTGACGGCAATGTAGAAAACAGGCAGAAAGCCTTAAAATAATACCGGAAAAATGTTAGTTGCATTTCGTCTCTTACTCCTTTTGCAAAAAAAACAGAAATATTGGCTCTTCGGAAATATTGGTGTTGTAAAATAAGGACTGCACAAACCGTGCATATATTTTTACGGATAAACCATACCAGGTTGTCAGCTCGGCATACCTGCATAAAATATATTTAAACATAGACTAATTTATTTTATATTGGTATGTAATAGTTCAAAATTAAAAGTATTTAACCATTTAAAAAAACATTAAATATTTTAAATTCTTGATTTTATTTTTAACTGTCAAAATGACGGAGATAAATCTTTTTAGAAAGAAGAAAATTCTCATCTTTCTAGTGTTAACCTAAAAATTGTTAACACTTCATCGACTCGATTGTGCATGGTTCTTCATTGGAGTGAAGCCATTTTTTAGTTATTCGTCTTTCTTGAATTTCTGAAAAAGGAAATTCCGACGTTCCGTTATCGATCACCAACCCTGTATGAATAGGAAGTGCTCTGATAACCACATATAATAAGGAAATTTACCTTAGATTCCCTATGAGGAAGGAAGGGGAAAGAGAACAAATGATACAGAGGGATAAGCAAGTGAAGACCTCAAAATAATTCAGGTCTGTTTTGGGAGAAACACAACCCGACGGCTTGGACATTATTAAAATGATCTTCAAAATCAGGCATGTTCTTTACGATATTAACCCATTAATGCCGACTTTGTTTTCTTTAACCATTTTTGCTACTTCTCTCATATTTGTATGTTTTAAGTCTATTAATGTGTATTATACTAAAATTATATTATTAGTTGCACTTTAACTATGTTTTTTTACTGGTACGTTTTCGTACCAATCGGCGTACGTGTATAGTACACACCGAGAATAAAAGCTAATATTAAATTTATTTGTTAATGAAAATAATAACAAAATTGGAAATACCACAGTTAAATGAAAAGCACGTTAGATGATTTTCTGACAGAATAAAACAATAAAATATCTATTGAGTGCAAACATGATAGTTTTTATGGCACTGAGGATGTAGTGGCGCATTACACTTTTCGCACTTGTAGCTGCTTCTACCGGAACAGATCTTGTTTCACTACGCTTTCACCTGAGCATAACGTCAAATAACAACAAGAACTTAATAGCAAATGGCGGAAAATCTATTTTCCCGCTATCAGTGAACCATTCTTGAAGCACATGAACAATATTGGACAACTAGACACATTTAGTGCAGAGAGAAAAAATATTCTTAAGCTGGTATGTTTTCGTACCAATAGGCATTAATTGGTTAAAACACCACATTTTAAAAAAAATTAAAAAAATAAAAACGGCAAAATGAAAATTTAGTAAATACAAAAGGTTTATCCGAGTAGCAATGTAGTTCCAAAAAAGCAATATATGCAGAAAAACTTCATGATGAAAATTCTCTCAGAAACTGGAACAGAAGACCATGTTACTAGATTTTAAGAACAAAAAAACATAGACTTCCCCATTAAAACAATTACTGTACTAACGCTCTGTGGTCGTTTAATAGTGAAAGAAAAAAAAAACAAGAAATACAGCAATATCCTTATAGACGATTGTCAATGAAAAGAAAAAATATATATTTCTTGTTTCAATGACGCATAACAGAGGAAGTAAAGTTAATAAATTTTATCAACAATACTTTGTTGCAAACTAAAAATCCCGAACCAAGTGCTTATTTTTATTTTATTAAATTTATCTGTATATAAAAATGCATTTACAATCCACTAACGAAAAATCAGTATCTTTATTTTATAAAATGCATTCTAATCGAGTTTAAGGGGCTATGAGGTAAAAAATAATCAAGAAAATCCAACTGATTTTCTTTGCTTAAAACGCACTACTGGCTTCGAAACAAATAAGTAAAATTTCATGTTTTTTCATGAGTACCTTACAAGTTTAAGTGTCTGACGCAAAAAGTAAATTACAAGTTGCATGTTCTCCCTAAAGTAATGCATATGTACGGTTGAGCCTATCTTTATCCATATGGAAATTTTCGTTTAACATTAAGAGGATATATCTAGAAAACCTTACTAGGGAAGATTCGGTAAATATTTTTTTAAATATATTTTTACTAGATTATTTTCAACATTTCGAACTTAAAGATGAATATCTGAAAATATCTGCCGTAAAGTGAAATTTGTCCTGAAAAAATTACTTATTGAAATCAATTTTAATAAATGTTTCATTGATAAAATTATTAGAAACCGTTTGGACAAATGCAAGGTAGTCATAAAGAAAAACTCTGCCAATATATGGAACTCTGGCGGCTGTTCCGTTCAACCTATCGAGATGAGATTTCAGATAGAGTTATTCAGAGGTATGAGCTCGTTATTCTGTGAACGGTAGCCAAGTGGCGCTCACGGTTACAGGTACAGAAACTCAAAACTTTCAAATGACAACGCCCACTTTTTTCTGTCTCAAAATGCTCAGCGCATGCGAACCACCCTAAAAAGCGTTGGAACGGTACGTGTATCACAAAAAAAACGGACGCGTTATGCACGCAAAAAAAAGCTCTGCGAACGGCCAGCAAAAATACGATCGGAGCGCATGAAGGTAATTTGCATATGACAGAGGCAAGACCCCAATCACTGATGACAACACAGATAGGACAAAAGAAAACTTTTATTTGGATTACACATTTTCCACATGGGTACCATCACAAGTCGGTCGCAGAGCTGTTTTTTTGTGTGTGCACAACGTGACCGTTTTTTTGTTATATACGTACCGTTCCAACGCTCTTTAGGGTTTTCGCATGCGTTGAGCCATTTACGACGGGAAAAAGTGGGCGTTGCTGTTCGAAAATTTTGAGTTTATGTACCTATAACCGTAACCGTGAGCGCTACTTGATTACCGTTCTCAGAATAAGCAGCTCATACCTCTGAATAACTATATCTGAAATCTTATCTCGATAGGTTGAACGGAACAGCCGCTAGAGGTCCATATATTGTTGAGTTTCTGTACCTATAACCGTAACCGTGAGCGCTACTTGGTTGCCGTTCTCAGAATAACCAGGTCATACCTCTGAATAACTATATCTGAAATCTGATCTCGATAGGTTGAACGGAACAGCCGCTAGAGGTCCATATATCAGCAAATTTTTTTATGACCACCCTGCAATTTGAAACCTTTTGGTATGCATAAGAGGGGAAGAATTATTCCCTAAAGAACAAACAGTCGAGATACTGTGGAAGTAAATCCTGCAGAGATTCACCAAGATAACATTCACAACAGTTACCGAAAGTGTATGTAACAATCAATGTAGTGTTTTTTGTGATCATGTCTCGGGACTTCACTATGACATGTTTGTCTCTTTGTGGAATCGCAGGTAGATCAAAATGGCTCCACAGTGAAGTCACACTGATTTTGCCCCATAGCACTATGACTACTTCGTAGTCTCTTACTGGTCACTGACATTTCCTGTGACTGGAAAGTAATTGTATTGCGACGACAGTTTCTGGACACGGGATGTTTAAGCACTCAAAAAGAGCAACTTTTGGAGTAGATATATTGAAAAGTAAACGATAATTTCATTTTATATTTTATATTTAAAAAAAATAAAAATTGGAAATTTTTCAGGCACTTTATCTATGAATTTTGATTATGACTCGTTTTAAGAAAAAAAATCGTCACGAAATCCACATAAATAAAAGAAATTGTGTTCTGGACCCTTTTAAGGAGGTCGGGGACACATTTTGAAATTTATTTTTATTTATTGAGTTAAAATTTTGAATTTTTTGTGATGGTTAATCATATGTAATTTGTAAACAAAATCACTGATAAAACTTCTCAAAAACTTTTTAAAAATTTAAAAATTTAAAATTTTTAATAAAAGTTGGGTAATTTAAAATCGGTATAACTCAAAATATTATTTGTCGAATTTCAAAATTTTTTCATTCAATTAAACATAAATATTTAAGTTTTAATTTTGATTCACAATTTTTTAAAAATCTATTTTAAAAAAAATTAAAAATATTTGATTAAAAATGACGAAAAAAATTCTGTAACTTATTTTTAAAAAATCATATTTTCAAAAGCAAATATTTTTTTTTCAAATTTGGTGAATGAAAATTAAAGTAACATAGTTGAAAAAGACATGTTACAAGTTTCAACCATTTATTTTTAACGGTTTTTGACTTATAACAATTTAAAGACGAGAAATGGGTAAAAAACCACATCATGAAGAAAAACGCACTTACAGGTTTAAACAATGATTGGCTACTATTAGAATGTTGCAAAAAAAATAATTTCTCCTGTTCTAATTAAGATAGAAATATGATTTAAACGTCATTTTAAGTGCAAAAGAATACAAAAATTTTTAATGCAATAATTATTTTTCGAAAATTCGAACAATTTTGTGTCCTGGACCCCCTTAACCGTTTCAGGGGCAACATCGTCTTTCATTTGCACGGTGCAGATTTTTTTTCCAGATATTTTTTAACCCAAAGAATCTTTAAATTTTTTTCAATTAAATTTTGCAAAACACTTTTACTTCTTTAAACTGATGACAGATGGCAGTACTAACCATTTTTTGCTCATTTAACTAAATACATTGAATGCAAGTGAAAAAAAAGACTACTTTTAGGCTTTTGCACTGTGCAAACGGCGCCCCTGAAAGGGTTAAATGGAAAAGCTTAGTAAATTGAAAGCCGAACTTAATATTGTTCTATAACCCCATAATACTCTTATCTGTAAATGATAGTAATTTATTTAAAAACTTTTTATTTCAGATTCAGTATTTTCTATGACCAATATTGAATACATTTTTTTCCCTTTATAGTGCCTATACAAGTACGGGTAAGCCCTTCTCAACAAACAATTTCTGTTGGACAAGCCACGCACTTCAACTGCACTGTATCTGGATTTCCTCTGTATGGTGTTTCATGGACAAAGAACCTGCAGCCCGTTGTATCTAATGAAAGAATACGGCTTCTCGGAACTGATGTGTTATCCATTGGATCAGTCATCAGAGACGATAAAGGAGTCTATCAGTGTTTCGCGCATAACCACTTCGATTCTGCGCAGGCATCTGGGGCCCTTTTACTTGGAGGTGAGTTTTTATAAATTAACTTCTCTTGTTCTAATTCCTATTCTCCTGTTCTCGTATATCGTCCTGTTCTCCTGTTCTCGTATGTCGTCTTCTCCTGTTCTCCTGTTCTCGTATGATAAGCAACTTATCATACGAGAACAAATAGTTGTAGGTATTGATTGTAGTCCATAAAAGACGCAACATTATACGAGTGAACAGTATTGTATAAGGAAATTCGACTTGGAGTTTTGACATAATCCGCAAAAGAAAAAAAAAATCTGCATGATAATTTTGCTCGTCATTTTCAATTTTCGTCTTTTATTTCTCGTTGTTCTCGGTATTTTCATTATATGATTATCATTATTACACGAATACTGTAAAACTTTGAATATTTTTACTCTTGATTATATACTCCATTTTTGTTTCTTCTTGTGAATCCTATTTCCGTACGTTCCCCACAGATTTTTGTTTGCGATGTGTCTTTTCTTCGCTTGTAGAATCCAACCAATCAACCAAACAACTTGCAAATTGGTGAGAATTAAAGGTAAAAGTATATTTACAAGGGCCGTGTTTAATCATAATTTTTTGATTGCAATCACAGACTACGAGTATAATATAATATGTTAAAGATAGCATCATCGAATTACTAAAAGTGTAACACTAAAGAAAGGAGTCTGTATGTATCACAGGTAATATATGCATATCCGATAATTATGAATGCGTTAAACGTGTTATATATATATATATATATATATATATATATATATATATATATATATATATATATATATATATATATATAACATTAAAAACTATTAATTTTTCAATTTAATATTCTATAACATTCAAAACTACATACCCCTTTTTAAACTCTTAAACTATTTAATTTCCCTTGGGCATCCGAATTAAATCCCAAACTATATTTCCAAATTTTAGTAAATCCTTCCCATTAAAGTCTATTAAAATCCCTTAATAAAGTCTTAATTCAGCCTTAGGCAGTTTTGTCCAAGATGGCTGCCATTTTAACGAAATCATAAGATGCGTAGCGTGCCTACCTGTTTAACTCTGGTCTGCACATCAATAACAACTTTTAACCAATCCAATTTCTAATCAACGCCCTTTTGCCACGTGATGGGATGAAGTTATATAAGATCTAGCGTCCACAAATGGGTGAGACTCTGTACATTTTGCTCTGCTGCACAACACGCTGACAGAGTCACCGAGATAAAATAAAATAATGTTTTCGAGAAGCTGGTGTCGTCGCCTAATTTTTCCGGCCAGAATGTCTTTTAATCCACCGTAACTAAAGCATTTCACCGTGGTGTGGAAGGTGTGGCGACTTCATCGCAATGACCTGCGGCCGACCTCTTATATTACACACACACACACATATATATATATATATATAACTGAGCTGTCCTCCCTAATATATTAAAGTATCCGGATATGCTTAAAGAATTCATTTAGAAACTGTCTTTTAACTTTTACACTCCAGCCAATAAAATATTTTTTCTCTTTTATCCAGTAACATATTGACATTTCTACAATATATTTCCACGACGTTACAGTTTAATAAATTTTTATAATTAGATTCAAATAAAACCTTGCAAATACAAAGATATATTTTTTCTTTAAGTTAATTTATTAAAAGTGAGATTAAATTTGAGGTAGAAATGAGTATTAGAAATCATGAATAACAAAAGCTGTAATTTTTATATATATTTAAAACTATAAATTAACAATTACAATGCAAAAGTGTTTTTAAAATAGAGATTGCGTGATTTTTAGAATAAGCATACCATTGTGAGCGAAATTGTATATAACTGTCATGTGACTGGACCTAATTTTAAAAGTTCTATCATACTTCCATTCCATTTCGAGATTAATGGAATGGAACATGTAAACTTTTTCGTTAAATTTTCAACCATCAAATTTTTGATTAATTTCTGATTAGTTTCCCATTATGTAGTCATTATCGATTTCTGAAATAATGAATCAGTTATAAGAGTATTTTCTTATTATTTATAGTCTTCGGACTCCAAAACTAAAAACTTCTTATCAGTTCCCTGTAATGATATGTAAAGATTATTTTTAAAGTTAGAGTAGTAGCAAATTAAGAGAAAAATATATTGGGAACCAATAGCCGAAATGTAAGTATCCCTATCGATTCCTATTACAGCAAGTCTTATAAAATTTTGAAACCAGTACGTTTGAGTTTGAAAGATATTATAGTCTATTTCGGATCAAGCACGGAATTATAAAAAAACTTTAATTCCAATAATCAATAGACATAAAGTTCTTTTATATTAATATTAAGTGTAATTTCTACTAACTTTATTGCATTTACCCCATTAAGATAAAACTTTTCACATATACTCCCAATTTTGTAGTTAAAACATGCATAATTATGGATTCGACAAGCATAATGATATTTATAGACATCGTTAACACATGTAAATATTTTTCAATCAGAGAGAGAAGCACGCACTCATACAAAATTGCGAAGTTAAATTAAATTAGTTTGAATCATTTAAAATAATACACGGATGCAATTTTAACAATTTTGGTATCTGTACTAGTATATTGAAATTACATATTCTGGTAAGAAATGATATAGTGGCAGAGTTTTCAAGAAATATTTGATTTAGTTCAGCTTTTCTCCTCAATCAATCGACTCCCAGATTCCATGTTAAATGCTGACGAAGGAAATTTTATAAACTCTGAGTTGAAGAGTTATTGACATTTCTGTCACTGGAGTTTCTCATATACGTTGAAATATCTGCTGAGATTCGTATAATTTCTAGGCAAACGTGTTTCAAATTCTATGCACGGCAGAGAATAGTTTCGTAACGGAGGAAAATTTTAATAAAAATGTTATAGATCCACGCTGTAATGCATTACTTGAATGTAGTTCAAAGCCATGATGTGGTATAGTAAATTGCAAAGATATACCTTAAGAGACATGTGTATGTTTCAAATTGTGTGAATTATTTGGGATTTTTACAATACGTTTGAAATGTTACTGTATTCATTTCAAGAGGAATGACTCAGATAATATTTTTTTTATAAACCCGAGGACAAGTATCAGATATATATTTTTTGGTGTTCAAAGACACAAGCTCACTGCAAAAAGCGATTGAAAGAACCACTATTTTAAGGATGTCCAGACATAAATTCTCAAAAGCGTATGTTTACATTCTTGATTTTATATAAAGCTTTTAGAATTGAATAACCTCAATCACGTGTTGTTGTTATGTATGCTTGCACATCAAATATCACCTTTTTTATGCTGTATTGTCTATGTGTGCCCTGCTGTAAATTTCTATTCGAAGTCCCATAACTTGCAATGGGCTGGTTTGCTTTGGAGCGCTACGATCGACTTTGTGTTACACGAGGGCTAGTTAGACCAGTACCTACAGTTTAAAGCCGATTCCGAAAGGCTACAAACATCTTTATGAACAGTGGGACTCGTACCCACAGGATCTGAACCCAATACCAGCACCCAAGCCATTCAGTCATCAGCCTGGCCATAACTCGCAATAGAATATGTGATACTATCTTTAAACGAATGTCTATATTTCTAGGCAGGATTTAAGAAATCTTGTAAATTAGTTGAAGTGATTCTTTTATATTTACCTAAAGCTGTATCAAGGGTTTTTTTTTATAAAAAATATAATAGAAATTCTGGAAACATTTTCCTTAAAAGTTATCGATATCCCTTAAAAGAAACAGTCTACAGAGGAATTATTTTGTCATTTGAGGGATGAAAAATTTAAATATTTTTAATTACTTGTGAAGAAAAATAATTTTGAAGTATTTCGTATAAAGAAAAATAAAAGTAAATACGTAATGAAAACAACTGTTTTTCGTATTTATCTAAAGCAAAGCATGCTTTAATCTTTGAATTTCAAATTTCTATTGAGCAAAATTTCGGAAAATAATTTCTGTATTTTTTTCAGAAATACGATTTATTTGTAGAAAAAAACCTTCAAGAAATGCACGTAACTAAAAGAGAATATTTTTTTTCATAGTATACCACATTAGATAAGCAGATTTATTTAGGAATATGTGACCGAGTAGACAATAGTGTTTGAGACTAGAGGCTTATAATTTTTGAAATGACGACACCAAGAAGTATTGCTGGAGCAACTATAATACTTGAATACGATGCATGAATTTTAAAGTATTAGCAAAATAATCTTGAGAAGTATTAGCCAAAATTTAACCACACTGATACTGACACAAAATTTTAATGACAACCGCACCATATCCGCAGTATAAAACTGTGAAATTTGTAACATTGCGTTCTTTCTCTAAATCAAGTTCATACTGAATAAAAAAAAATTAAAGTTAATCAGTTATTTTTTACTGAGGAAGTTAAAATCTTAAAATAGTTTAGAAGGTATAAAATGGAAAATTGGAAGATTAGAGATTGAATTAAATAGTTGAATCAGATTAATATTACTCTGATTTTACAATAATAAAATTGTAATTCAAAATTACGATAGAGGTAAAGTAGATCATAGAGTTTAATATTTTTTATTACAGAATATTACGACCAATTCTAGTTGAATTTCTATGCAGAAATACTATGATAAATTTTCTGTTGTGCAGTTTAGGCCTAATAAAGGATTATAAGTTCTATAAACGAAATTGAGACTTATAGGGGGTAGTATAAGAGATAAGCATAGGAGCATCGAGTTTTATTAGGGCACAAATCACTATTCGAGTATATATTCTAAATTCTTCATCCTGTGTGTAATTTACTAATATGCATTACATAAATAAATGGACATAAAATGTTATTCAAAAATTAATTTCCTTTTCTGGCACATAAAGTATTGGAGTCGATAACAATACACGGGAATTTAAATTAATTTTTTATATTCGAGGACGACTGCTGTTCGAATTGGGTTACCCTAGTCACGACTGGAACTATTAATTTCGTTTTAAGTTTGTTTTTTCAGCTCAATAAACATTTCCTTGCTAAATTGTTGGCTACATATTCATAATTTTAAGTTTTTTGACATTTATTCCAGACGAACTTAATCAATTGTTCATCGGGATTCAGTATTAGTGATTATGTGTTACTGGAACGATTTCCTGCTGAGAGTCGAAGACGGCTTTTGTAATCTCGAGAGATATGCTCCACAAACCGTTAGCATCCCGGAGGATGCATTTTCGAATAGTTTACATGACAATTTGGCAGTACAATTCAAATAAATGTTTTTTCTCAGCTATTTTATTTTTAGTACCATGTTTGTTTCAGTTTGGGAGCTAAACCATTGAAAGGCATGTTCAAATATCTCGTTACGTTTCAAAATAAAAATTAAAAATATTAGGGACAACTAGATTGTCCCCAAACCATGTCAAAACGTGTCATTTAAAAAAGTGTCATTTAAAATTATAATCACAATTTTTTATACGGCATAATATATTCTCCTCACAACGTGTTTACAATTTGAATTACTGATGTAGACGGGAGATATCCTGGAAATGACAGCAAATTGTTAATTTATTCTATAACGAATACTAATTACCAACTGGATGAAAATATTTAGCTCCGCAATTCATCTTTACAGAAATTTGCAATGCAACAGTAAATGGCAACTTCTTAAAATCAACGCATAAACCAAAAAGGGCAACTCATTACGGTAATTAGATACTATCCTACCGTAGAGTTTTCGATATGATCGTGAAATGATAAATCGCAAGTGCGAACGATCATTAAGTTATTTGAAGTAAACTGAAGAATTGTTAAAGTTTTCTGTAGAAATGTTACCTGTGCCTATGGTTTAAAACACAAGCCTCAACAGAATATAGCAGAAAACAATCAATGGATGTTCCCCCAAAGAACAATCAGTGGAATAATCTGTGATCCATACAGTAACGGATCCAAAACAAAGAAACTTTGGAAGAGGGCTCACGGAACCGCTTATGGTTACTACAATTATAACAAAAATATGCAAGGCCCTAATCTAATGTTTAATGGTCTTGGAAGTGTTAGTCCATGCACTTCTCTTTGGCTAACTTCCTTTGGTCCAGTGCTCTGTTCTTCAAAGGAATCAGGGCCGAAATGGAGCAAGAAAACAGTACAGAAACGTCGGAAGAAGAATAAAATCGGCAATTAAAAAGTTAAGACTAAAAACACTGACTAAAAAAATTATTTATGGGCAATTATTTCTAAAGCCGTTTGTAGAGTATATCTCAATTCTACCAAGAATTGGATGTATATAATTTGAATTGCCACTCTAAATGAATTTGATACAAACACAGTTTATACATGAAACAATGTTTATTGAATTCGTTGCACATATAGAATTTGCTTTTACAGCAATAAGCATACGTACTACTTGTACGGAATATATTTTAACATTCAATAGAAATACACTTCACAAATACTCATAAACCAGCAGAGAGTCAAACCAGCAGTACTGCCACGTAAACTTTGGGCCCCCTAAGCACTAGCGCAGGATAGCACCTGGAGCTGCTTTCCTCGTAGCTCCCCTAACTCGCTTATCTATCAACCTTAACAAAACCTTTTTCAACCTCTGTATTAATCAAGCTGCTTGGTATTTATACCAAGCGCGTATGCCGAAATTAGCATATCTCAAGCAGCTTCTTTAATTCATTCACTCAAAAGTTCGATTCTTGTGAATCGAATCTTATGTATACCTTACACGTTTGACAGTTTATAAATGTTTTTTCACGCTTAATCGACTGCAGTGAAAACATTCACTTTATACACATGTTTCTTATTACATCGATTTTTCCGATTGATTTTCTCTAATTCTTCTTATTTCTTGAATTCAATTGTATTGTCTCTCGCCTGTCTTCCAGATATCAGTTTTGTTTGTTTGCTTTCTTACGCCTTTGACGACGGAAGTTTTGAGAAAATGTCTTTGCTTCTCCTCTTTGTCTCTATAAGATTCATTATCTTTAATCTCTCAGGTAATTGTACGCGAGTTCTTAATTTTTTTTAATCAAAGGTTCTCACTATCGCATTTATGAACTGTCCATTTTGTCTACTTTTGACAGATTTTTGTCCAAAATTTTAACAAAACAAGTAAAATAGACAAATCTTTGCCACGTTATTAAATTATTTATATAAATTATAAGTATGTATATTTGTAAAGTTCTAAACTTATTCGAATTAAATTCAGTCTGCTTTATATTTTTGAAAGTGGTAATGACTTGTCTAAATTTAGCTCTGCTTAAAAGATTATCACTTTGCTGTTGGATTAGTACTCTGTTTATTTTTTACTCACTAAAGCACTCTGATTCCTTTGCAGTTTTCATTATTACGCTTTTAATCTAATCAGACGTTAAAAACATTGCTATATTACAAGCTATATTAATTAAACAAGCTATATTATTTTACAAGCTATCTTAATTAAATCACCATTATGTGATTTAATTAAGATGCCATTATGCAATGTGAATCACCATTATGCAATGTGAACATTGGGTGGACTCTGCTACGAATGTCTTAGACGGTGGCATTCGTAGCAGAGCATATGGGTTTGAATTTCCCTATCGATATTGCCTGTTTGTAGACTTTTGGAATCAGCTTTAACAATGGTTGTACCAATCAAAAATTAACAGTTTGCCTTTAACAAAATAGCTAATACGGGAAATTTTAATCTCCCTTTTCTCTTAGAAGAAGAAGAAAGAAGCTAAGAGAAAAAAGATAAAAGCATTGCATTGTTTAAAGAATGTCTTAGATTACCTGAAAGCCATAAGTTTTGGATATATTTCAGAAATGGAATCGGGAACAATCTATTGTCTGATATCTGAAGGGGAAAACTTTTGTAGCGTGAAAATGATTCCGGACAGAACAACGGCTTACAATTTCTCTCCCTTATATTTCTCATTTCAAGCAAACTGTTAGACCACTGTTGCACAAATACTAAGTGTCCTAAATATATCATCTTGTAATTGATTATTGTTCAATATTTCGAAGATAAAAAGTCCAATTATTGGTTTCCGATGAGGACCGTTTCCAACTGGTTTCACATAAAAATAAATGCTTTTAAACCAATAGTTTGACATTAACGAAAGAAGAATTACATTTTTTTTCTGTTGATTCAGGCTAAATTTTATTAAGAAAGTCAAATGTTATTTTTTATGATATTTTTGAAAATGTAATAAAATGAAGTTTCTTTTATTCTGAGTATTTTTTCTAAGTTTGTACCCATACCCCTCCTTGAATTAAAACTTTATGAATAAATATATTAGCTATAAAAAGTCTTGTTTTTCTTGCTCAGATAAATTTAAATTTATGAAAATAAGTATGTGTTAAGTAAATTCAAAATATGTACTTATTTATGAACATGAAATCCATATTTTAAATTTTTATATGGGTCGGTGATTATAAGAAATATTTAAGCTTATGTAATTAATGACATAACTTGTTATACCAGTATAATGAATTATTATACAACACGTTATATAATCTATAAAAAGTCTTATACAGGAAAAATACATGGCATATAGGAAATACACTTAGAGATGCATGTTTGATTACTAACAGGAAGTAATGTATATGAACGGTTTGAGTTTAACATGGATTGTCAAGGATGAAAAAAACATGAAGTAAACCCTCTAAATTACGCCATTTGTATTTTTTGAGCTCTGATATGCATTAGATCTTAATAACAAAAGAATGAGAGCTTGTGCGATTAACTGAAATTATTTACTGCATAAAGGGTAATAGCTTGTTTGTTGCCAGGGTGACAAAAGGAATGCTGCAATATATTGGGCAAGTCTGCCGTCATCAATTGCTTAATCTGTGACTACAATGGTATCAGTGAGCATTGCTTCCAACCAATTCAATTCCATTCAGGAACCAGAGCAAACATTACGGTCGAGGTTAATGTCATCCATGTATCTTATCTTTGTCATTGCATTTGTTCTCTCGTCCCAGTTTAACTGTAGGTTTTTTTTTTCGCTTCCTCGAAGATAAATTGAGGGTTAATGATTTCCGAAGGTATATATTTCTTCCATCCGGAAATATTTTACGAAGTGCGGAGGAAGCTTTTTTTTTCCCGTAATGTGTCTCATTGGAAGATAATTGTTTCCTTTTTTGTGTGAGTCTCTTCTAGGTCACAAAGTTTGTCATAATACTTATTATACGGTTGACGCCCTAATCAGAGTACCGCAAAATGAATTGGTAAAGTATTTCGGATACAATTAACATGAATTTCTGTGTGATTTTTTTAATAATCTCATTTCTACTATAGAAACTAATCTAAAAATAATCCTGTAGCTTTGGTATTGGTTGAAAATTTTCAATGTTCCATCTAGATGGAGGTATTCATAATTTATCAAAAATTAGGTTTATTCGTAATTGGTACTCACTTGCAACATTTTTTTTAGTCTTTAAACATTTAAAATTATTATTATATATTTACAAAGAATTTACAGGCACTGACAATTTATTTAGAATTTGAGTCCTTCCATACTATTTTCTAGTGATGTTGTAACATCCAGGAAACGTGCCCGCGAGAAAAGTTGAGTTTTGCACGTTTCAACAATATTGTGTGATAATTATTATATTTTATCCCACATGCCGGCATTCATATAAATTACTATTTTTCAGTGTGACTTAATGTCATTTGCATGCTTGGTTTTCATTTTATTTTTTTGTTACGTTACAAGTACTGTGTGTCAACTTCGATAGATATTGCGGAGTCAAGAGATATACGATATACTTGGTGAGAAGAGGTTGAAATAGTGCTTTGGTATTCTTGTGAATTTGTTAAATTTAAATAAAAAAATGTTTGTTTAAAGTTTTGAATGTTCAATTTGAAAAGAATCTTGTGAAACCGAGTCAACACCCTCACTGCAAGTGGAACCCAAAAAAGGATATCGTCCCATTAACTTAGGCGAGTGATTTTTTTACATATCAACTGCTCCATGCTCGGAGATTGAAAGAATAAACCGCTCGGAAACTTGTGAATATCTGACATTGCGTCCTTGGACCAGTACGGTGGTTTACAGATGTCTTTCCGGAAGTTTATAGAATTCTCCAACCATAACAATTCCGTTAGAATTGTCAACTATCCTGGATTTTTCAATGTCCATACAGGTGCCATATTTAATTCCCTGCAACAAACTTTGTCTCCAAATATACTTCATTGCCAAATGGGACTTAACAAAAATAATAGCTTTAACAAAAAGTAACATATATTTAATGAAAATATTGAATATAAAATAAAAAAATATTTTATCAGTTTTAAATTTGATGAAAGAACACTATATTTTGTAATGTGTTAAATGAAATGAAGATTATTATTATAATAATCACATAAAATGAAGTAAAAAATTAACTCCATACTTTCGATTCACATCTAGATGTCATGAATATAATAATATATCTAAAAGAATCTTCCTAATTCTTAAAAATTGTGTACCCAAAATATATTAAATTTTTATAGTATAAACAAAACGCTATTAATAAGAAAGCCACACCTTACCAACAAGAAACACCTTGCAAATTCATTTGAATACAAAGCATTATCTAAAGCAAATCTATACAAAAACCTTTTTCTGAATCATACTGACAATTTATGTAATCAAAGTGTATTCATCCCGTGCTGCATAGCATAAAACGCTTTTGTACTGAAGATAGATATTTCTCAGTACTAATGATAAAATTTAGGATCATAAAAGCTAGAGTTTTCAGTTGTTTTTATCGATATAATGGAGTAAAGCATGAATGATGAATCAATTCCTTTGATAAGTAATTATATTTATTTCAATGTAGCTACTCCGTAACTGCCGATAATGAGGCTGTATTTGCAAACTTTATTATCTTATCAATTAAAAAAAATTACATATTGCTTAACGATACACTCTACATCTATTCTGTAAACATTCATATTTGCAGCGTATAGGGAGGAAATCATTTTAAATAACAAACTATGATATGTTAAATTTATCAAAATGAAAAAAACTGCTATTTTAAGTTCATAATTACCTAGAGAACTATTTCTGGATGCGTGCGAATTAATGTTCTCCAATATAATGTGCACCGAATTGTGGGTAAATGAGTATGTGTGTAATTGTGGGCATGTAAAAGTGTGTCATAGAGACTTCTGTGTTTGCATTGATGTTACTTACAAGGTTATTGTATATATATATATATATATATATATATATATATATATATATATATATATATATATATATATATATATATATATATATATATATATATATATATTCCATTGATCAAAAAGAAAAAGCTTTTTTTTTTTTAAAAAAATTATTATGAGTTCAGTCCTGGAAATTTTCTGACGAAAGTTATAAATTGCAGTCAGCTCTTTTAATTAGATCTCATGGGCTATCAAGCTTCATGATAAAATTCGAATCCATGTCTTCCGTTTTTATGAGCACAATATGATACTTCTGTTTGGTGTCATAAAAATAAATATTGTTTTGTTTTTACTCAGAACTTTCAATTACAGTTGTTTGGTTTGATCAGGATTTTTCTGTCGAGGTAGTTGCAAACTTTGTAAGCAAATTATCGTTTATGAACTTTGACAGTCATCGATAAATTAGCATAACACATTGAAAACTTATATTTTTATTTCAGCATAAAATATATTTATATAATAAATTGTGTCTGTATTTTAGATGATTTCTCAGTTATTTTGATCGAGATAGTTTTATTATTCCCTTTTATAATTAATATTTTAGTAATGAGAAATTATATTTATGATACTAACGAATTAAAATTGTTTTCTTCGTTGTTATAGAATGTTAATCACGATCAAGATTAATAATTTTAGTCCTATCACTTGTACATTTTATAAATCAGAATTTAGATTTATCAAACTCAATAGGACTGATGATCTTCTTCAAAGCAAAGATGAACAAATCAAATAAAAACAATGATTCCTGCAAAACTATCATTGTCACGAAAAGCAAATAAAAAGTATCTTAACAGTTACAATCTTTAAATGTAAAACAGTTCCGTGACTGACTGACTGACAAATAACGCACAGACCAAAACGCTGGACCTAAAATTTTGTTGTCGATTCTTCTTATAGTGTAGGGGTACAATAAGAAAGATTTTTGAAAAATTCTTAGATTTTTTAAAAATAAATTTTTAAGCTGTCTTTTTTTAAAATTTATATCAGGAGAAAGATCATAAAAATTCCTTTAAAATGAAATAGTTTTGTAATCTTACCTGCATTTTATATTATTAAATGCTGATTACGTGGTTTCTTTTCTTTTTGTGAAACTTTAAATCAATTTTTCGTCACGTGCATAACAACGAAATAAATTGACAAAAAATATTAAAATACGATAAATGATAAAATTTAACCACTAGACTAATTTAGATGGAAGTTTTTTAAGAATATAATTCAAATTAGTATGTTTTATGAATATCAAAGATACAAATTAATTGCATGCATTGACCGTTGTATTTAGTTTGAATGTACTCCTTAGCGAAGCACGGGTATTCAGCTAGTATACAATACTAATCATAACTGCAAAATGTATAGCCAATCTCTTTTTAACCAAGATCACCTCACAAGCCCTCTCTTTACAGAAATGAGAACTTATTGAGCCTGTTAATCCACATTTAAAGACACGCATTGGTTATTTAATTTTCTTTGAGCAAGAAAATTAAAAAGAATATTTTAATACTCTATATCTACGCATATGAAGCTGGAAATTCTAGCTCATCATTCCGCAAAAGTTTTGAATAGAAAATATGAACTTTTTTGACATAATTTAGATCATATTGCATATAAAAGGAGGAAATAAATGAAATTTCCTCTATTCAAGAGTGAAATTACAAATGACTGCTTTTGACAGAGGTACTGTTTGAAAGGCTCATTCATAGAAGCTGTTATAATAATACAATAAATGACGGCATAAGCACATGCTATAAATTGACTCTTGTCCTAATTTTCTACACTGTGATTGTACTATATAAGAACAGGTGCAAATGGTATCATATCAGTTATAACATGAATGTCTTTTGTTTTAACTATATAGATTACGCAAAACAGTAGTACAATATGTGTTTCATTCAGAGAAATAATGACATACAATTCAAAATACTGAAATTAATTTTTCTTACAAAATATTTCAATGACTAGCGTTTGTATAAATTCCATTGATAAATTGCAAATGATAAGTTCGATGGAATTTTAGGGGACTGTTCAAAGCGACAAGAAACCTGTTAAATATGCATTTCTTGAAAGGTTATTTTTAAATCATAATTACCTGGTTTCAAGCATGAAGCTCCAGAAAATAGGTTGAATCATGAAACTACCAGACTAATTAATATATATATATATATATATATATATATATATATATATATATATATATATATATATATATATATATATATATATATATATATATATATATATATATGCGTGTGTGTGTGTGCGTGCGTGTGTGTGTGATGATTAAAGCATAAGCTATAGTTAATTATATTAATGAGCGTTAAACAGTAATTTTTTTATTAAAGTCCTAGTGTGGTCTCCAATTCAGGAAGTAGATTGTGTTTCGCAGCGAAAGAGTTCAGGTTCAATCGAATCGTTCGCACGCGCGTTATCTTACATAATCATCGGATGTTGAAGGGGGTTCTGAAAGAGGGCCTACACCTATGTGACTTATATAACGGAAGAGAAAGAAATTACGCCGTTCAGGGAGATTTTTGATAGAGTCAAGACGCTCGTCTGTCGCGTGGGCTGTGAGATGACGGAAAATGGCGATTTAGCTGGAATAATTGGGTATTTGATTAATGTTAATTAATAAAGAGGTGTTTAAAAGTTAATTCAGTATTACTTCTTCCACCGGCCTACTGTTTGATGACTGCGTTTAGAGTAAGTAAAGTGTTTTAGATGGGTGTGCGGCGATACAGTCGTGACATTATATATATTATATATATATATATATATATATATATATATATATATATATATATATATATATATATATATATATATATATATATATAATATATATATATATATATATATATATATATATATATATATATATATATATATATATGGCTTTACCCTTGTTAGGGACACTTTTCAGAAAAATATAACCAATATGATTCCCCCATCCAAAAATAAGCGAAAATGCGGAATTTCTCTATGACTGACAAATAGCAGTCTTCCAGTCCAAAACAGAAGGAACTGTCGTCTATATTGAATTGCGGTACAAATTTAGAGTGAAGAGGACAATATAGAGTACTCGTGCGAGAAGCCCCAATTGCAAAAATATACACTTACTTGCATACACAAATATTATATTAAGTTTGAAAATAGTATATAAATTAGAGAAGATCAGATTGGGGTAGAAAAAAAATCACATCTATTTTCTTTTATATTATATTATATTCAAAACCATACGAAAATGTTACTCAGAATTATATCTTATATGTATTCGTTGTGTAAATATCAATACTGTCCAAAATGGGCTCAAATGGGATCAAATCAGTCCAAAATGGGCTAAAAGGAGTTATCAAACCAGGCATGTTTAAAAAATTAAGGGCAATTGCATGGTACAGAAAGCTAAGTCCCATTCCACCCCTAAATATATCTATTTAACAGTGAAAATTTTGGATATGTGAAACAAAACACAAAAATGTTAGTTTTCAATCCCGTTTTTCTCGAAATTCCGATTTTGGACTTGACACCCTTTACACTGCAAACACAGATATATTCCGCGCAAAAAATATGTTTTGGGAGATAAAATGGATTTTTCTCAATTTATTTTGGGCTTTCTTGAATACAGAACCGAAATTTAAGAAATTGATAATTGAAAAAGTTTTTTATAATATGTATAATATTATAAAATTTATAAATGCAATCACATGTATCGCTTTTTTAAAATAAAAAATTAGAATTAATCAGTTAACGATATCAGTGAATTAAGTTTTTTTGTCATTTGTCATAATAAGAGTTTTGATCATTTTAAATTTTTAATGCAATAATTGCTCATTTACGATATAATATAAGTTTATAATGAAATTTTCAAAAATCTTTTTTTAAGATAAAAACTGGAAAACAATAGATAGTTAATTCTAGGAACGTATTCCGGACATAGCTAAAAATTATATTAAATTTCAAAGTCACGCGCCTATATTATATATATATATACACTGCTGGCCACTGTAAATGCAACACCTGGAAGGAAACATGCAAATAACATGAAATTTACAACATGCATTAGCGGAGGTGAGATATGCAAATGATTAGAATTTCAGCGCTGACGCACATCACGCGCGTCTGTGGCGCCACTTCAAAGCGCTATTTAAGGCTTGGAGATTTCAACGATTTCAAGTTCGGCAATTGTGTTTTTCTTGTGGTTTTTTCAAAAAAACGATCAATTATGCCTCGTCGAAAACAGCGATCATCTTTTGATAAAGTATCCGAGTTCGACGGAGGAAGGATAGTGGCCTACCGAGATTGTGGATTATCTTTCGGGGAAATCGGTAGTCGTGTTGGACGAAACCAAACAACTGTAATGCGGATATGTGATCGTTGGATGCAGAAGGGTACGACGGACCGGCGTGTTCGATCGCATCCACCTCAGCGCACCACTTCACGTGATGACAGGCAAATTGTGCGCATGGCAGTGACGGATCGCTCAGTCACATCACGAACCATAGCACAGCACATGCAGTCTGTAACGCATCATCCAGTGTCTGCGCGTACCATTCGACGCCGTTTACAGCAGAGTGGTCTGTCCGCAAGACGTCCATTGCTTTGTCTACCCTTGACGCAGAACCACAGACGTCTCCGCACCAATGGTGCGATGACAGAAGGATGTGGACGGCATAATGGAATGAAATTGTCTTTCCTGACGAGTCACGCTTCTGTCTGCAACACCACGATGGTCGCTTTCGAGTCTGGAGACACCGTGAAGAGAGGATGCTGAACAGCTGCGTTATGCACCGCCACGCTGGTCCTGCATCGGGTATTATGGTATGGGGCGGTATTGGATATCACTCTCGCACATCTCTAGTACGCATTGCCGGTACTTTAAACAACCAGCGCTACATCTCCGAGGTGTTGGAGCCAGTTGTCCTTCCTTACCTTCAGGGCTTGCCCTCACCCATATTTCAACAGGATAATGCGCGACCACACGTGGCACGCACTGTTCAACGGTTCTTCGTCAATGGTCAGATTGAATTGCTTCCCTGGCCGCCTCTCTCTCCGGATCTTTCGCCGATAGAAAACATGTGGTCCATGGTTGCTCTACGATTGACCCAGATTCCATCCCCAGCTGCCACAGCAGATCGACTTTGGCAACGTGTGGAAGCTACTTGGTCTGCTGTACCCCAAGAACTCATCCAAAGTGTCTTTGAATCAATGCCGAGGCGTGTGGCAGCGGTGACCTCCAACAATGGCGGCTACTCTGGCTACTGATTTTGGCAGGAACCATACTTCACAGAAGTCTATAAATTTAATCATGTGATACTTGGTCAACATGTTAACTAAAAAATAAATTTTGTTGTGATATCTCTTGTCTTTCTTGGTGTTGCAATTTGGGTGGCCAGCAGTATATATATATATATATATATATATATATATATATATATATATATATATATAAAGCAGTCCCGTAACTGACTGACTGACATACAACGCACAGACCAAACCGCTAGACCTAAAGCGCTGAAATTTTGCATGGCGATTCTTCTTATAGTGTAGGGGGCACTAAGAGAGGTTTTTGAAATTTTCATCTTAGATTTTTTTAAAATTAAATTTTTACGCTGTTTTAGTAACTTTTTTTTAAGTTTGCATTTAAAATAATAATTTGAGGATTATAAAAATTATATCACAAGAAAGATCATAAAAATTCCTTTAAAATGAAATATTTTTTGAACCTTTACCTCAATTTTCTAATTTTTGGTGAATTTTTAAAGATTAATTTTTAGAATTTAATTTATTAAATGATCATCACGTGATTTCTTTTTCTGGTACTTTACATAAATATATCGTCACGTACATAACTAAATAGATAAAAAATATTTTTTTTCTTGCTAATGAGGCATACGATTGGACACTATTTTGTCTATAAAAATAGACCTTACGATATTTTTATAATATATATATTTTTTTTCTACATCAATTTTATTATATCGATCGTGGTATTTATTATATATTTATTTTGGCATTAATTGCATACATTGACCTTTGTATTTAATTTGAATGTACTCCATAGCGAAGTGTGGATTGTCAGCTAATCATATATTATATATATATATATATATATACACCAAGCTAAAGTGCAACCGTCGCTCAAAGAATATATCTTTTTCCCCAGCTATAAGTTATTTCATTCAGTTAGATAAATATTTTTCTCTAATTCAAAATGTAAACAGAAAGTTGCGGTATTTGAAGTAAAAATAAGATCACGTACAATACGCAAGATACTCATTTATATAAACTCTGATGTAAAAGCATTTGATCTCTGAATATTTGCTATGAAATGGGGCCCGCATACCTTCAGTTACATCACTCGTTTTAGGGCTCCTAAACTAAAACATCGAGTTTCCAACATTTATACTTCACTTATTCGCCATGGATATCTGAATATAAAGCAAGTGTTCAATATTTACCCGCTCTGCCGAAACAGTCTGTGTAATCTTTGATATTTAAATTTAAATGAATTACTTCTGAAAAATGTCGAATTGCTTTCCTATTTGCCAACAAATGATACATGATATAATAATATAAATATATATATGTTAAATGAGAGATATATATTGGTTTTATTGATATTTTACTAGTTATATAAGGACTCTGCTTAGAAACAGTAATTTCGATTCAAAATTATATGAGAGAGATTTGTGTACATATCTCATTGATACTCATTTTCTGCACTCGGGATAGCCAAAAGCACTTTAATATCATATTGATCACCTAATTAACACAATGTATGTAGTGATTACGTGATTATGGAGTTTCAATATTTACGCGGGGAAATATCTTCCCAACTCGGGATGTGTCTAAATTGCGTAATTCTTGCATGTATGTGTTTAAGCAAACAGGTATCGCAGATTTTCCCTAATGTCCGGCGCACGCAAGTATGCATGCCCGCATCTCGTCTGTTTGCTACAAACATTTATTAAAGTTTTCCCAGAATTAAATCAGTTTTCTCCTTTCCATATCGGACTGCTAATTTAACACATTGTTGGCAGTATAGAGTAAACTCGTGTTTTTACACGCTAATGTTGAAGACAGTTTAGGTTAGAGGAAAGTCATATTGTGAGACTGTTGATCCATGAAGATTGCTTAAGTTGAAAAGTACCTTTGCTATGACCTGAATAAGTTTCAGGCAAATCCTCGGATTTGCCTGAATTTTATGATTTAAATTGGGGATCTTAGAACTCCAAAGAAAGAAAACATATTCCAGAAAATAACTGAATTCCATGGAAACTTCTGGTGTTTTACTTAAAAGTTGTGAAACATTTTTGCTATACACGTTATACACGAGACCATTTTAAAAATAAAGAATTTAGATTTCGAGACTTCAGTGTTAAGAAACAGTCGTTTCATTACTTCAAGTATTTTAGCAAAAGTCATAGATTTTCCCTGCAAGATAATTTTCCTCTTTCCATGAAATTCAGTCATGATATATCTGTCATAATCGAAGCTTTAAAATCGCAGTACATGTTCCAATAGACGGACAATAAAGTTACTATATACCAAGGGTATTAACTTCTACATTCATGCTCTAAATTCTACATTCGATGAACATCATAAAGCATTTAAATGTGAAATATAACAGATAAAACCTAGCAAATTAACATATACGTTTACATGAAAATATGTCACCAGTATGCGTGTTTGTTTTCTATGAAACTTTCATAGTTTCATGTTAAGTATCAGATTTCAGTTCAAATTGAAAAGTTTCATTACACTCTTAGAACAGCTCGTTATAGGTTCTGGAAAAAATGCCATCAAACAGTAATTTCATCATCATTTTTTAAGACTTAACACCCGACAATTTGGCATAGATGCTAAATGTAAGCTATGCACTTAATATGCATTATTGTTCTGAATACTTTAATAATATTCATTAATTGCTCCTCTCAAATGGTAGTGTCGGGCGTCGTGAGCGTCCTCATGGTGGGATCGGGTTCGAATCCCGGCTAAGCATGAGTAGTCATATGCTTGTGCCTCATAGGGACAAGTTTTAGCGGCCCTATAAAGTGTTCTTATAACGTAGTTACATACAATCTCTCGCGACGTGGATTGGTGGATGTCGCATAATGGCCGAATGGTTAGGGTGCTGGTATAAGGTATCAGAGTCTGTGGGTTCAAGTCTCACTCTTGGCATTGCGGCATTGTCTCAATTACTACACGAAATTTGTACTTATATAAGTATGTGATGCCCCTTTCCTACCCCTAAACATGTCATCTATCTGCGAACTGTTGACCTGAGTGACTTCATAAACTTTAGGATAAGAAGCCATAAAGTCCTTGTAATGTGCGGTTTTTGACGTTATAGAAGGCATAAATCCCAGAGTGGTTCGAGGGCTCTTCAGATTTTGACACTATAGTGAAGGCTGGAATCTCAAACTTTGAACACTTACCAGCACTTCCAACGCCAGAGAAATCCCTTGGAATTCGCAGACAGTATAAAAGATAGACGGCAAGAATCCACGAGGCTGAAATGTGTTTTTGAGTGTAGAGAGACGGAGCTCTCCGGGTCGGAGGCCTTGCTTAGGCCAGAGCTGTCTTGGAACCCCAAAAATCCAACTTGATGATATAACTAAGTATTCTAACTCGGTGTATATACTTGCTTTAAATCTAGTAGTTGTAGTATATTTAACGTATCGTAGTAAATAGTTGAAGCGAAAGGCTTGTCTTATTATTGACTACGGTACAGCATGGACATTTTTAGACGTTCGGAATCGGCGTTAAGCCGTAGGTCCCGGTAAAATTAGCTCTCGTCTAACAAATATTGACCGTAGCGTTCCGAACCAAACCAAACCTCAGGACAAGGTGCCTGCAGCGTTGGAAGGAGAAATTCAGCAGTTGCTTTTAAACGAAATTCAAATAAAGCTTATCGGTGTTTAATAGCGGTGCTTAAGTAAATCGGATGAGTAATCTAGCTTCAGATAGATATTAACTTAATGAGTTATCTAAAATGATGTTAACATTTAAGTAATGTTGCTAAATTCGGAGAATCACATTTATGAAATCTGTATAGTCAAGGCAGAGTAAACACGAGCAAGGAAATGAATGATGATTCATTCTTGTTATGCTACATGGTTACTTACAGCCCGCAACTAGTATTTAGACACTTGATTACTTTTAAGTAAAACTCTGGGTAGGCAGACATTTCTTTTGTGTTCAAGATCAATCTGTGGTTCCCGGTTACTACAGTCATATATTCATGTCTGAAAAAATGGCAGTTGATTTGGAACGAACTAGCCCAACCGAGCTGCAAAACATTCGAAAATAAACACAATTTTCTCTGTACTATACTAATAAAAATATGGGAATAACAGACCCTTAATGTAACAGTTAATGTAAAAACAATTTATATATATATATATATAT
>OU015500.1:114291219-114478719 GCA_907164885.2 Dolomedes plantarius
TATATATATATATATATATAATATATATATATACAGTGGAATCTCGATCTGTCGTTTTTCAAGGGACCGATTGAAATGAACGATAAATGCGGGAAAACGATAGATGCGGAAACATAACAAGCAATATGATCTTTGGGACTGGATAAAATGAACGATACATACGGAAAAAACGATGGATCCGAAAACGATCGATCGAGATACCACTGTATATATATATATATATATATATATATACGGGCTTGTGGCGGCCCTGTGGTACAGTGCGCTGGTTTTCTGTGCTCGAATCGAATCCGGGCGTTGCGCCACGAAAAATGCCTCCGCTTGTGTCGTCCCTTCATAGGGGGTAATGCTGTCCGCCTATATGGTGTCCCCATAATAAAATGGACAGTAAACTGCAATGCCGGCTAACGTTTGACAATATGTGCCTTCACAATGGGTAAAGAAAATATAAAAATATACATATATATATATATATATATAAGATATATGTATATATATATATATATATATATATATATATATATATATATATATATATATATATATATATATATATATAATATATATATATATATATATATATATATATAAAACGTGACACATTTATTTATATTTTTTAAATGCAGATAAATAGGTATTTTTCATTCCTATATTGAATAAGATATAATGAATTATGCATAGAAAGATTTATTTCTCTACTTAACGGTAACACTAAAAAGATAACTGCATAAATATTTATATAATCAACTTTTCATCTCATAAATTATAAATGAGCATATTTTTTATAATCATGATTTAATAAATCTTCATTTCCTAATAATTTTAGGCTGCTGAATTGCTTTCGATGACGCATATCAAGGATTAGTTTTATTGAAAAATAATATTTTTAGAGTGGTCTGTCTATCTTCATATTCACAGGATATGAATTTATTTTAATATTACGAATGATTTGCGTAAAATTTATTTATGAATTTTGCTTTTAGATTGGATGTTAAATTTGGTTTCTATTACCGCATATTTTTTTTTCTCTGATAAGTAAAACATGTCCAAAGACGGAGGGGGGGGGGACAAAGCATATAGCTTCTCATATTTGATTGAAATCTCTGACGTAAAGTATATATAAAAGCGTGAATTTATAAGAAAATTTGGATTCATAACTCGAGTTGCAATTACTTTAATATAGAAATTGTACCTCAAGTTTAGAATAAAAATCATAATAAATGCAAGTTCATATTTTAGCACCCGAAAATGCTTTGAAAGGATGTAACATATATAATGTAATTGTTCAATTAATTAATTAAACAGTTTTCAAAACAAAAGATGTTACTTTAGGAAAAATGAACATTTTCTTTTGCAACATACAAAAGCATGTCATTAGTTAAAATTTTGTACTCTAAGGTGTTGGAGAAAATGAATAATTTTAAAATTGAAAATTATGTAGTGCTGAATTTTATTATGTAATTAATTTCGTTACTATGAGATCGTGTTTAAGTGAATAATTTTCGTTTAGACGAAAGCATACTTTTCCTAATTTTAAAAGACATAATTTCAAAGAAAATATTAAATTATTACTTATTAGAATTATTATTACTAAGGGAATCAAAATGGTTGGTCTATAATAATGGAATCTTAAGTGGTTGTAGTTCTAGTGTCAATGTACGCCTAAGTACTAACAATTACTACAAGCACGTGAAGTTAGGAAAGAGAAACAAGCCAGAAAGTTAAGAAGATTAGAAGGTTAACTTATGTTGCTTATAATAGAAAAATTGTACTTGCTTAACTAATATTTCACCTGTCAGGTTTCTGGAAGCAAAAACAAAATGCACCTTACCTTATTAATTTACATCTAACACCTAAAAAAATAACAGTTTTCCAAATATTTCCTTCAGAACTTCCGGTATAAAATAAGGTTACCTCTTAACTTTTTTATACTTTGCTGATCTAGTAGTTATCAGCAATAGGCGTATATCAGCAATAGCATATCAGCAATAGCATATCAGCAATAGACGCTGATAGTATTAAAAACTAAGTAACTAGGAGCGCTACACACTGCAACTTGAAATGAGATGTAGAGTGTTTTTGTATAAATTTTGAAATTAAAATAAAGCTAGTTGCAGCTAAACAATGAATTCAAACCGAACGTTGAAACAATGAATCTTTTCAATTATTGAAACAAATTTTGTCATTGAATTAGTGGTGAGTTTATTTGCAAGCAAAATCTAGCCAGATTAAAAATATGTATATTATTTTTTAAGACTTCCCTCGTTCAATGTAGGATTTCCCCTTTTATCTTCCTTTAAAATTTACTCGTACTACGTAAAATGATTTTTTATGGTTTACATTTTTTTTTTTCTGTCGAGCTGAGCCTGATTTTTTTTCAACATAGATAAGTAAATCTCTCGATGTCTGCCATGGAATTGCATAGCACGAAAAAAGTATAAAAGCCGTAAAAAATATAAATTGCAACTCTTTAGGGGATTTAAAATTTAAGCTGGGAGAATATGCAGATGTTTTAGTTCTTGTATGAAATTTTGTGATGATGCATGAACGGGCTTAATAAAGGATTTATGTTTTGAGTAGAAATAGTTTAATTTAATTTTTTTTTCACTCTCCTTTAAATTATACTACGTAAAATAATATTTATGGTTTCGTAAATTATGTTGAGCTGAGCTAGTATTTCTCGACTTAGATAAGTATATCTTTGTATACCCTCCGTGGACTCGTATGTGTAAAAAGTGGAAGAGCTGTAAAATATATAAATTCCAGCAGTTTAGAGGATTTAAAACTGAGGCTGGGAAAATATGTGGATGCCTTAATTTTGCATGGAATTTTGTGAGTATGCATGAAGAGGATTAATAAAGGATTTGCGTTTAAAGTAGAAATAATTAAATTTAATTTTTTTCACTTTCCCTTAAATTATATTGCTAAAATAATATTTATGTTTTCCTTAATTCTGTTGAGCTGAGCTAGTATTTCTCGACTTAGATAAATAAAACTTTTGATATTCTCCGTGGACTCGTATGTCTAAAAAGTGGAAGAGCTGCAAAATATATAAACTGCAAGTGTTTAGAAGATTTAAAATTTAGGCTGGTAGAATATGCTGATGCCTTATTTCATGTACAGCATTTTGTGATGGTGTATAAACGGACTTAATAAAGGATTTACGTTTTAATTAGAAAAAGTTTAATTTTTTTTTTATTTTCTTCTAAATTATACTACGTAAAATAATATTTATGGTTAATTCTGTTGACCTGAGCTAATATTACTCGACTTAGATAAGTAACTCTTTTGTTACTCTCCGTGGACTCGTATGTTAGAAAAGTGGAAGCGCTGCAAAATATATAAATGGCAACTCTTTAGAGGATTTAAAACTTTGACTGGGAGATTATGCGGAGGCCTTAGTTCTCGTATGAAAGTTTGTGGAGATGCATGAACTGGCAGTGGCGTAGCAAAGGGGGGGCAAGGGGGTCTATCATGCCCCGGGCGCCACTCGCAGAGGGGCGCCAATGTAAGATCCATATATTATATTACTATATGTTTTCGAGGTGGATGCCAATATAAGGTCTATATATTATATTACTATATGTTTTTCGGGGAGGGCGCCAATATAAGGTATATATATTATATTACTATATTATTTTGTGGGGGGCGCCAATATAAGGTCTATATATTATATTACTATATGTTTTTAGGGGAGGACACCAACATAAGGTCTATATATTATGTTACTATATGCTTTTCGGGGGGGAGTGCCAATATAAGGTCTATATATTATGTTATTATATGTTTATCGAGGGCGCCAATATAGGGTCTATATAGTATATTACTATATGTTTTTCAGGGGGGGGGCGCCACAAAGGTATCGTGTCCCGGGCGCCAGTTATGCTCGCTACGCCACTGTGAACTGGCTTTATAAAGGATTCATATTTTAAGTAGAAATTAAAGTTTGTGGCGATGCATGAACTGGCTTTATAAAGGATTCATATTTTAAGTAGAAACAGTTTAATTTCTACTTAAAATATGAATCCTTTTTTAAAGCCAGTTCATGCATCTCCACAAACCTTCATACGAGAACTAAGACCTCCGCATAATCTCCCAGTCAAAGTTTTAAATCCTCTAAAGATGTGTCAATATTCCCAAATCTTTTTTTAAGAAGGTCATGTTTGAGAGTATGGTGGAGTCATGGAACCAAGAATACGTCAGCTCAAATAATGGTAGTTTAACCAAGAAATTTTCCCCGTCCATTAGAATGAGCCATCACTTTTTTGCTAACTGCAAATTGACTCAGTTCCTCACAGGACATGGAAATTTTAAAAGATATTTGAGTAGATTCAAATTGTGTTCGGCGTCCCCCTGTGACTGCAGCGTTGGTGGCGAGGAAAATGCTGAACATGTTCTGTTTTTGTGTTCGAAGTACCGCAAGGAGAGAAATATTTTTAAATTGGCTCTTAAGGACTTAAATATTAACTGGCCTCCCAATTTCTTTCTGCTCGTTTCTGGGAAGTGTGCTTTCGGCTTATTTCGTAATTTTATTGTAAATATTTGTAATTTTTCTTAGTTTCTTTTTATTTCTTTTGTTTTGTCTGTTTCTTCTGTTTTCTTAGTGTTTTATACTTACCTCTGTAAGTCCCGTGTGATACTTTGTGGTACACGGGAATTTTACGTGTTTTTTTAATTAAAAAAAAACAGTTAATTTTACTTTTTTTCGCTTAACTTTGAATGATACTACGTAAAATAATTTTTATGGTTTTGTTAATTCTTAGATAAGTAAATCTTTTGATAGCCTCTCTGGACTCGGGTGTATAAAAAGTGTGAAGAGCTTGGAAATATATAAGCTATAACTCTTTAGAGGATGTAAACCCAAGCTCGGAGAATATGAAGATGTTTTATTTTTTTTATGAAATTTTGTGGTGATGTATCAATGGGCTTAATAAAGAATTTATGTTTTAAGTAGAAATAGTTTGATTTTAAAAGCTTTCACTTTCTTTTTTAAAATATGCTGCCTATAGTAAAATTTAAGGTTTTCTTAATTCTGTTGAGCTGAGGAAGTATTTCTGTAATTAGATCTGTAAATCTTTTGATTTCCTCTCTGGTCTCGGGTGTATAAAAAGTGTGAAGAGCTGGGAAATAGATAAGCTATAACTCTTCAGAGGATGTAAACCCAAGTTGGGAGAATATGAAGATGCTTTAGTTTATTTATGAAATTTTGTGGTGATGCATCAATGAGCTTAATAAAGAATTTATGTTTTAAGTAGAAATAGTTTGATTTTAAAAGCTTTCACTTTCTTTTTAAAAAATGCTGCCTATAATAATATTTAAGGTTTTCTTAATTCTATTGAGCTGAGGAAGTATTTCTGTAATTAGATCAGTAAATCTTTTAATATCCTCTCTGGACTCGGGTGTATAAAAAGTGTGAAGAGCTGGGAAATATATAAGCTATAACTCTTTATAGGATGTAAACCCAAGCTGGGAGAATATGAAGATGCTTTAGTTTATTTATGAAATTTTGTGGTGATGCATCAATGAGCTTAATAAAGAATTTATGTTTTAAGTAGAAATAAATTGATTTTTAAAGCTTTCACTTTCTTTTTAAAAAATCCTGCCTATAATAATATTTAAGATTTTCTTAATTCTGATGAGCTGAGGAAGTATTTCTGTAATTAGATCAGTAAATCTTTTGATATCCTCCTTGGACTGTATGTATGGAGAAAGGGAAGAGCTGTAAAATAAATAAATTGTAAATTTTTAGGGGATTTTAAACTTAAGCTGGGAGAATATGCCTGAATTCTTGTCTGAAAATTTGGGATGAGGCATGAACACACGATATAAATAATTTATGTTTTCTGTGGGGGTTGTTAAATTTTATATTCTGACATTCGGACTTCTTGAAATTCCTAACGGATGAGGCATTTTTTTTTGCTTTAACTGTACCCCATAGTTATTTACTTTGCATAATGAACTGCTACAATGCAAGCAGCTACAATGCAAATATTTGCCAGCTCATGTAATTGTTATTTCATTTCCAATATTTGGGAAAAATAATGGTAAAAAAGCTTCCATATTTTTGATCAAGGGATTTATTTTTCTTTTTAGGTAATGAATAATGTATTTGTGTTCAGATTTATTCAAAGTACATAACTTACACCTTCTTACTTCAAAATCTTTGAACGTATCAGTTATGCTCGATGAAAATTGGAAGTGTGCGATATGAAAATGTTCTATGAAACTTCGCAGTTTATCCATAGTTTGCGGTCATATAATTTTTAATATAATCTTAAGTCAGTAATTTTAAGGTATATTTATGTTCAACATTTGACAATAGTCTTTGTACTCTTAAGTTGTTCCTTGAACATTTTTTTGTTGATATCTCGGATTATCTTCAAAGATAGAAACTGGGATTTAATCAGCACATCTTCATTTTCTGTTTTCTGCACAATCTTACGCTTTAGTGCTTGCATCATTTCCTGTACACATTTTTATTTGTTACAGTACGTTTCCCTTCCATAAATGATAAATTTGGCCACGTTAATAATCAAATTCTAATACTATTTCCGCACAATATCGAATTTGTGAAACACCACTGATCACGTTATGGGCAAACGAGACGCATAGAGTTAAATTGTAAATTTGCAATCGAATAGTTACGTGATTACGCAATTCCAAACAACAGTCGCTGTTAAATATCGAATTATACTTAATGTTAAATAGTTGCAAATTGAAATTTTTCTGTGGAGGATTCTGATCATAAGTTAATGGATAATTTCATATAAAGTTTATAATATTCATAAGCTGATTTTCCTAAAATATTATTCAGGTTTCTTTTGATTCTACAATTAAATTCTTTGCTTAAACATGTATGACGCAATTTCGTAACTTATATTTGTAACTGAGAAATTATCATAGATTTGATTTTTATAGAATTTTTTTGCACCGGCAGATATTTGTATACGTATGAAAATAGGGTACTATATGGAAAGATAACATTTTAAAATAGCAAACTCAGACTTCGTTATTACTTTAACTTTTATTTGACCTAAGGAAATCTGCAAAAAATTCATAGAAATATGTTTAAAATGCGCATGTTAGTAACCGTTAAAAACCCAAAAATATTCTTAACTATGTAGGAAATTATCCTCCCAATAAACTAGATATCAGTGTCTAAATTCGGAATGCAGAATCCTAGATCATTCTTGCAGAATGTATTAATTCCACGTGGAATTTTCTGAACGAGACTACAGTTAGATTCTCCTCTGTGCTGTCATTGTTGTTGTTGCTAATCTCCGCGTCTAGCTCCAGCTAGACCATATCGTCAAGTCTATTCCCCCGCAAAAAGTCATAGACCAAAAGAGGATCTGAAATAGGTCGTCGACCCAGGCACCAAAGACGACCAAATCCCAGGCACTCAAGAATGTGCGCTGGGAGGTATGGTCCGAATTGCATTGAAAGCAGAGGGATGATTCTTGTGACCACAGTTGTATGTGAAACACATCAGATGGACCCCAGTGGCGTAGCGATAGGGGGGCAAGGGGGTCTATCATGCCCCGGGCGCCACTCTCAGAGGGGCGCCAAATGGTCCTTTTCACAAATTTTATATATAATATTACCATATGTTTTTTGGGGAGGGGGCACCAAAAAGATATCGTGCCCCGGGCGCCAGTTATGCTCGCTACGTCACTGATGGACCCTAAAAATAACGAAAGAAAAAGTGCCATCTGAGTGGATATGGCTCAGATGAGAGAAAGAGATATTCTGGGACTATCACCACGATACCAAGAGTGCTCCAGGGACAGAATCCAAGTGTGCTTATCAAGACTTTTTCTATGGAATAGAGTTCGAGAAACGTCAAAGAATGAGAGGTGGACAAATGCTCAGTAGCACCTTCGTTTGGCAATACCTTGTACTACAGGGGTATCAAACTCAAAGGCTACCTTGGGCTAAACAAACAAGGTTTAACTATAGGGTGAGCGCAAAAAAATCAATATTAATAGAAAATTAGGTTTATTTACCTAATTACAGTATATTCAACATAAATATATGCATTTTGTTTAATAATAGCAAAAAAGAGTATCATTAAAAAACATTTAGCGAATTCTTCCTATCTTATTATAATTCTGTGTCGGTTATTTTATTATATATTATTGTGTGCCAATATATTGGCCGGGCCGCAAAAATGTTCTTCGCGGGCCGCGAGTTTGACACCCCTGGTGTACTAGTACGCTTCTCTAAGTCAAATGTATCCATCCCGATTATCTGGAAACTTCTTTAATTGATTCACTACTTTCATTAATCCCCCAACTTTCCAATTAGCATGGATCCGATATTTTTAAAGAATCATCTTAAAACCAGTGAATTTGTACATGACCTAGTGCTTAGTGTTGTAGAAAAAAAGGAAAATAAGGCAAATTCTTTTTTAAAAAAACTTATTTGTATAAGACTCTGTTCTATAAAAAGTTTATTGTCATTTGATTTGAATGTGTAACTTGGAATAAAGACAAAAAAAGCTGCAAATTGACTCTATTTACAAAATATTATTCTACTCGGATTTTCAACTAAATATTCCAACTTTAACTTCGAACTTCTGGTTTTCTTCCTGTATGTTTAATTAATTTCTTCCTGCCCGTGACTGTAAGCAGCTTGCTTTATTCAGTGACATACAATTTTTACACGATATATTTTAATCCGAAAAGAAGAGATTGTCATACATTTCAGCTCAAGTTTTTTTTCGCATCATTCATGTGCTATGTTTCCTGATTTGAATCAGTTAGTGCTATTCCTTTGTGTGGAATAGAGGTCAAGGGACATTCAAAAACTGGATCAGGAAGAACCAGGCAAGTTGGAAAAAATATTTTACTTAGCATTACTTAGCAAACATAAAATAAGGGTGTACACGTGCAGTTTAAATTTATGCTAAACGTAAGAGTAACGTTATGTTATGACAAATGTAGCTTAGCTCTGTGTTAAGTGAAACGAAATTACAGCATCATTGTAACTTAAACGTAATTACAACGTAATGTTCAGTCAAATATTGCGTAAAGTTAAATTTAAAGAGAGTGTAGCGTAATATTAAGTGATATGTAAAAATTGCTGAATGTTTATTCGAAAGTAAGTGTTGTGCTTTCTGTAAGCTAAATGTAAGTACAGCGTAATGTTAAAATGAATGAAATCATTTATCACGTTTTTTTTCTCACTTCGCGTATCCAGATTATTTGCTATTGCTGGATTTTAGAAAGGAATTTTACTGAAAATGAGTCTGGAAAATTAATTAGAAGGAAATTATGCAGAAATGAAGGCAATTATGTAAATCTGAAGAAAAAATCTAAAAAATGGCACTTTACGAGCAAAATTAACTAAAGGAGTTAAACTCGGTTGTTAGCTCTATACTTTTAGTTCAAATTGACGATATATCTTGATAAAATCCCCATTAATGATCTTTTTGGAGATTTAGAAACATTGACTCGGTCACAAATAATGTTCAAGACGAAATGTTCAAGAATTTAACTATGATAATTATAGTTAAATTCAAACACATTTTTTAACATATTAATAAAAACGGAGTTTTTTTTAACCTTGCGTTAATAGATGACTCACTTTGCATGTAAATAAATAATTTTTGTGCAATTCTTTGTTTGGTGTAACAGAAAATATCACTAAAAATCTAATGGGAAAGTTATTTCAAAACCTAAAATGTATAAAAAAAGATGTTAAAACTTAAATTAAAGTAGTTCTTATCAAAAACAAGTCTTATAAGCTATTGTATAATAAATTTATTCGCCGTTAAGTGTATTTATTTCCGGCATGCAATCAGTATTAAGAAATTAATGCGTGACCAACGTTCCAGACGAAGTTAGTGTCCGCTCCTAATAAATTTCCATTGTTAATGTGACAAGTAAGATTTTAGGTTTATCGAAGAATTTAGTAAGTGTGAGAAGCGTTTAAAAGTTAGATAAAGTTTTAAAGTAGCCGATAATGTGTTTATATTGATTTTTCTAGTCCGTGTTTAATCATTTCAGGATGGCGCCTGTTGTTCGACGTTGTTATCTGCGTGTCAGAGCTCAATTAAGAGTATTCTTAAATAAAATTGATTTTCCAAAAGTTTTTGTTTTGCTTATTTCACAATTAATGGATATCATTACTTGTGCGCGGGAAGCACTTTAACTAATTTTAAGATTTTTGGTAATTTTTTAGCATATTCAGGTACTTGTTAAAAACTCATAATGTTTGCGCTTAATTAATAAACTTAAATACAGGTAACCCTCCTATAACACGGTAGATAGATTCCTAGAAAATACCGTATCGTGAGAAACCGTGTTATATGAAACCCAGAGGTAGTTCAAAAAGGGGGGGGGGGGGTTAGGTTCTGAAAACTTATTAAAAACAAACCTTATTTTAAAATTCCATACAAGCAACTTGATTTTTATTAAAAATATAAATGTATGTATAACACGAAACGAAAAAAACAAAAAAAATATTATTTTTATTCAATAAGACCTTAATTTAATAAATTTCTTCCTCAACACTGCGCAGTACAATCAAACAAGTACGTTTTTTTCCATTGAACGATAACACCTTCACTTTCAGAACCTTTTTTTTTTTTCATTTAGATTTTTTCCACCTTCTATCCTCTTTCAAAAATCTGTAATTTTGGTTTATTTACTGGTTCTTACAAGGTCATTGTAGATTCACGGTATGGAGATAGACAATTTTGCAGCTCCCTTTTGAATTTTCGGCTTCTTGCAGCGGAAGGGTCTGCATTCAATAAAATTATTCAAGATTTTCAGCTAAGCTTAGGCCTTCTTGTAATTTTATAGAGTTATAAATGAACAAATTATATTTTGTTTATACATTTTCATCATGTAGAAGGAGTAAAGGCACTACAGTTCATTATTCCTTCCCTTCATTACTTTAAGGTAATTCAGTTTTTAAATGTGTTAAACAAAAATCATGTTATCTAGTGCAATAGAAGTACAGTGGTGTACAAAGGTTTTCGCATTTTTTTTTATCGTGGTAGAGCGAAACCGTGTTACAGGTTCCAGTGTTATACTAGGGTTCCTGCAATTTAACTTACTGTGTTAGAGCGAAACCGTGTTGTAAGAAGCCGTGTTGTAGGAGGGCTACCTGTATAATGAAATTTTAATATTTTCTAAGGGTGCGGTGGCCGAGTTGGCAAGGGCAGAAGGCTAGAGATCTGAAAGTTGCTGGTTCGATGCTCGTCCCTGACAAATCATTTGCCGTGTACACTAATGGCGGCTGGTGCACAAAAAATCTGTCGTGGCTGCAATGTCCTCCAAGTTCTCAAAATTACCTCTGGAGGTGCGGGGTCAAGTGTTCTGGTCTCGTCTCTTGACTCGGTTCAAAATTACATGACTGGTCCTTTGACCAAGTCGGACTCCAACCCTTGTGTTACTATTCAAAACGCATCATTCTGTCCAATAGCCTTTATGGACTTGATCCGATATTCTGTCGGTGAAGTGGCATAAGCAAGAACACAACACACTATTTTCTAACTTAACAGAGAACCTTTGTATATAATCGTAATTTATTGAATTGTTTAAGGAATGTGTGTATGAGGAAGTTTTAAGATATTATCAGAATGAAATTTGGTTTGAACGTGTGTGAAGTTCCTTTATCTCTCTATATATAAAACAGTTTCGTAACTTACTGACTGACATATAATGTACAGACCAAACCGCTGGTCCGAAAGGGCGGAAATTTTGCATGGCGATTCTCCTTATAGTGTAGGGGTGCACTAAGAAAGATTTTTGAAGAATTCTTCTTAAATTTTTTTAAATTAAACGTTTAAGCTGTTTTTGTAACTTTTTTAAAGTTTGCATTTGAAATAATAATCTGAGTGTTACAAAATTTATATCACGAGAACGATCATAAAAAATTCTTTTAAAACGGAGCCCTTTTCGAAACTTTGCCCCACTTCTCTGATTTTTTATGAATTTTCAAAGATTAACTTCTCGAATTTAATTTATTAATTGCTGATCACGTGGTTTTATTTCTTTCTTGTGATTTGAACTAATTTTGAGTCATGTGCATAACAACGAAATAGACAAAAAGTATTTTATATAATATATATATTATAATACATATATATATATATATATATATATATATATATATATATATATATATATATATATATATATATATATATATATATATATATATATATATATATATATATATATATATATCATATATAATATTAAAAACGAGTAATTTCTTAATTCAACACTCTTAACATTTAAAAAACTATTAATTCCTCACTTACTATTCAAAATTACATACCCTTTTTTAATCTCTTAAGTTATTTAATTCCTTTGGGCATTCGCGTTAATTCCATTATTACAGCCTTAGGCAATATCATTAAAGATGGCTGTCTTTTTAAGTAAAGGGACGCGGCGCGGCGTCAGTACAAATTTAAATCAGTTCTGCACATCAACAACAACTTAAACCAATCAACTTTTAAGACACACCCTTTAATCACGTGATGGACTGAAGTTTATATAAGTGTTGACATCCAGAATTAGAAGAACTCCTGTACTTTCTCTTGCTGCATTCATACCGCGGGGTCGCCAAAGGAAACAATAAAATGTTCTCGTAAATTACACGTATTCGTCCGTTTTAGTCTGAGTGATTTATTTTCAAGCATAACTGCATCTCCTCACCGTAGCATGGAGATTAGATATCTTCTGAGCCTGCGATCTGTCTCCCATGTTACATATATATATATATATATATATTTCTCTCAGGTGGACAGTCACAAGCATTTAGAGTTATCGTAGTTCAAAGTTTTGAGGTGAATCAATATCTAATCAAACCTTGATTTTGTTACTTTGAAGACGTGCAGCAGTCGTGAAACCCCATGTTAAGCTATGGTAAATGTACTTTTCCATATTGCTCGTATGACACACGTAAGGGAGTGCATATTTCTGAATTTTGTTTTTCCATGTGAATGTAGAAAATTAAAGAACACACACTTTCAAATATTTCAAGGAATATAATAACTATTCATCTGAAGTATTAAATGGTTGATAGCAAACGTTAGAAATTTTTATTAATAAATTTTGATTGTACGAACTTGAATTAAAATATATGTTACTAGTACAAATATGTGCCAAAATATATGCTAAAATATGACAAAAATGGTCTAAAATATATGCTATTAAATATATATTCTATTGGTCACATTTAGTTCGAAATAAATTTTGCAATAGCTTTCCAATAGATGACTAATATATGACGTAAAATTACTCTCATACAGTTTATAATAAATGTAAACTTCAGTGTAGAAAACGTAAATATAGAATAGAATTTATGCATGCTGTAATGCATTTGCATTGAAGTTGAAATGTGTAATAAGTGCTTCTGACAGCCATACAAATGAACAGTAATGCCTCCTAGAATATTAATTATATGTGTCTTATTCTATGTTTCTTATAAAATTTTATCGAATTCACAACTTCATGTTTTAATGCTTGATGAATTAATGCCAGTGGTAAAATTTGCATGGAGCTTGTGTTAACAAACAAATCAATTTATTCAGGATTTCACTTCTGCTAGCAAATGAAAAACAAGTTTACAAATTCAAAATTGTTAACAGCGTCAAAATATCTTTGCAGCAACTTGAAAGGAAGACGATCTCGCTCTGAATTCAAACTGCTTACCTCCCCGTAATAGTTCTTTGATCGATTAAATTGCAGTAGCATCTGGACATCTGAAATGTTTTGTATACAAACTATCAGCGGCTGAATATCTTTTTTTGAATTATTTCTTCTTTTACCAGCCGGATGATGGTTAAATGAGTAGGAGTGTTGCATTCAAATACAGAGTCTGCGGTTTCGTTTTTCCAAAGGTGGCAAGACTGTAGTTCACCCTTCGAAATTGGCTTTAGACTTTATACCCTGAAAAATAAGAGCGCAGCTTTAGGACCAATTATTATTTCAATTCTTTTATTTAATTTATCGACATCTGCTTGCAGTAATGGCTTAATGCTTACTAATACCATCCTGCATACAAGAGACTAGATCAGTGGTTCACAACCTTTTCAAATATGCGGAACACTATTTCATATATATATATATAATATATTTCGGGAACACTAACTTAAGTATTTACGCAGTTTTCAACATATATAATATTAAAAAAGTTTGATTTTTAGCTACTATGGGATAACCTATGAAATAAATAAAGTAAAAACATATACGTGGAATACGTACAATACGTAAAATTGTATACTCCAAGTAACAAAAAAAATTAATAATAACATGTATTACTTCGTTTTGTAAGAAAGTGTTAGATGTTCAGATTTTATTTCGATTACTGGGCCAGAGCGGCTTATAGACTTATTAATTTCCGGTTTCAACAGTGCTAATTGGGCATTTCCATTTTAATCGTTCCTTACATTTAAAAATATTATCACAAATTATTTGTGTACATGCCACACACAATTAGTAATGAACTAAAACAAATGGTTACGTTAAAATTGATTATGGTATAAGATTTGCAACCATAGTTTTGCTATACATGAAACCATTGTTTTATTATACTAAAAAAAAATGAGTTGGTATGGAAATAAATTATTATTTTTATAAATTTGTAAAAATTAAAATATTTACAAGAAAAAAAACCGAAAAATTTCGTGGAACACCGGTTAAGTACCACTGGGCTCTATTCTTGACCACGATGTAAAAATGAAAGTTTCACTAGATTTGCGAACGATTGTGCAAGATTTTGGACAGGAATATTATACTTATAATAAATATGTGGTATGCTAAGTAGTGTACTATCTGACAAGTATTAGTGTTTCGTTGATGATGGGCTGAATCTAAAGTTCCATCTGTTACTGAATTTAATCGAACGCTTGAACTGCATAAAGGAGATAAAAGACGGAATTTTAACATTTCCAAAAATAGGTATATCTTAATTTTTGGTAGTACTTGTGTTCCTATTTTTTTTCAAAAGAAAATGTATTTCAAACAATTAAAATCAGTTTTATTATAACTATCTTTATAAGTTTCCAAGAACTTTGAAAACTAATTTCTTAAAATATGTTATTGCTGTGAAATAACTAAAAAATTATTATACAACCTCTGAATCGGTGTATATAACACACATTCATAAATTTATTTATTATAAGAGTTAGTTTCTTAACTAGTATGAGTTTTTTGTTTACAATAAAAAAAATTATTTAATTTTCTGTTACCCTTATTTATATACAAAAACAACAAATTTAAATTAAAATATATCTTAACTAATAAATGATAATTTCAAACATTTTTTCGCTATAAAACATAATCCTTCTTTTGTAAACAGCAGCTTAAATATATTTATTTAAATAAGAATACCCACGATATTCTGAACAATCCGCAATTAATGAGAAATATTTTTTTTTTTATTCTCATAGTATTAGTGAACAGCCGAAAGAGAAATTTCATTTCTAAAAATGTTTCATGTATTGAACCGATTTAATTAATTTTTGATTTAGGTTCCTTTATTTCACATTTGCAAAATTCTCTTACCTATAATTAATGTTTTGGTCGGGCATTGTATCCTGCTGTAACAGACCTCCCTGTATGAATAAGTTCAATGAAAAAAAAAAACGCGAACTGCAATTTTCAATTCAACTGAAAACAAATTAATATATATTATCTGATCATGAACGTATGAAAACTGCGAAACAATTCACTGGGAGTGTATTGAAGGAACATCTTGAATGCATACCTTTCGTATGAATCAATTTAATATATGAGATAATTATAAATTTGTGTTTTTATATTTAATAAGAATGTATTAATGTTTCGAAAGCGTTTAATTAGTTTCTGAAATTTAACAACGGATTTAAATGATTATATTTCCATATGCGTTTTAAGGATTTACCATTTACTAACATTTTACGTTAAGTAAGATTTTGCAACTAATAATTACCGAAGGGTAGTAACAACATTTTAATTTATCTAACAGCTGAATACTCAAATGCAGCGAATATAATAGCTTAATGTTTAAAGACGGTCGAAAAAACCACTAAGAATCTGCCATTATTGCAACGTATTTGTTGTGCAAAGTAGTAAGTCATTGCTGTGGTTCTAAGTTTGCAGTATTAAGTGCTCTGCTAAAAGTTTGGATGTTTAACGTTTACTTAAACATAACTGAATGACTACGCATAAGTTTGTCGCATAATAATAATATCAATTTACTGTCCTGACAGTATTGATATTTCTTCTTAGTTGTGTAGTACTAGACTAACGTTTCAAGCACGTTAAAGACACATAGGTTTGTTCCAGTATACAACAATGTAGGAAATTTGGGAACTGTGTAATTAGAAGTTCAAGTATAAACGTAAAGCGAACCAACATAACACGAGGGTGTTTAATGATACAAACTTACAATTTCGAAGCATCTCACTTAAATTTCGAAGCATATAAGAGAGTTGCTTCATCATTGTGTAAACATGCGATAATAGGTATTAATGTAACAGGATTTGCACTGTAAATATTTTCTTTATCTTCTTACTACACATGTTGTAATATTCTGCCGATATTAGGGACAAGTTACATCTCTTTTCGCTAAGGTTCTGGAATGAAAGAGTAGTATTTTGATGTCTTTGAATTAATTTATGATAATTTCCGTATATACAATGCATACGGCAATGTAAGATAGCACTGTTGTTCATTCTGATGAGAAGTCACGCAGAGTATAATATCAATATATAGATATATAGAACTCCGAGATATTTTGGTTTTGCGGATTCGGTAATATAATATCAGCAGTACAAACAGGTTACATATGCAAACAGAAACACATGAGGCCTCATAATACAATTTATTTAATACACTTATCTACCAATAAGTATTTGGACACCTGTTATAGAGAAGAAAAACAAAATTATTCTAATAAATAGTTGGTAGAGCGTTCATGAGAGGTAATTACAGCCTCAACCCTCGGGCATGCTTTCTACAAGTTCTTGTATGAGGGTTAGTGGTATTTTCCTGTCGGCTCGGCTTGGAGAAGCCATGTAATTTCCTTCACCAATTTCGGACGGTTGTTTTACCCCTTATTAAGCGATCCACTCGGTCCCAGAGTTCTCGATATGGTTCAGTCTGGGCTCTGGTAGGCCAGTCTATTCGGTTAACCATATGGTCACCATATACCAGTCCATAATGGACTTCACAACATGTCAGCTGGCGTTCTCGTCCTGGAAGTACATGGGTCCAACCCGTAAAACTGCCCAACGTAGGAAGCGCACTGACATTTAATTTAGTGCAGTGGGCGTCGGCGTTGAGCTTACCAAGATCTGGGACGAAGGTCCCAGGCCCATACTAGGAGAAACACCCCCAGACCATTATTCTACCTCCGCCGAACTTTACTGTGGGCACAATGCATTCTGGCAGAAGGCGTCTCCAGACAGACGCTAGACCCAACCCTGCTATCCTGATGGCGGGCTCACACATTACGCGAGCTAGGTGAGGCGAGCGCTCATCAATTACGTTCCCAGCTGACAGTTTTACGACTTAATAGAGCTCGCCTCGGCGACTCACGCGAAGCTCGACTTAGCGGTTTTTCTAGCGAACTTCAAAGAAAATGGTTACCAGAAAGGAATAGTGACACGGAAGACAGTCAGTGATCATTATCGCTGTTTTTGGCAAAAAAAAACTTCGTTAATGGCTACTTTCGCTGTAGACTTTACCTTTGTGAATGCCTGAAATGTTTTATTAAAAAAATTACAAAAGTAAAACAAAAATAAAAAAAAAAAAAATATATATATATTATATATATATATATATATATATATATATAGATATATATATATATATATTATATATATATATATATATATATATATATATATATATAGATTATATATTATATATATGTATAAATATATATATATATATTATATGTATAAATATATATATATAATATATATATATATATATAATATATAATAATATAAATATATATAATATATATATATATATATATATATATATCTATTATAATATAGATATAAGATATATATATACTATATATATATATATATATAGATATTATATATATATATATATTATATTATATATATATATATATTATATATATATATATATATGTAACATACCGACCCAGTCCCATGCTAATGGAAACCGAGTCGCATGGTCACACCTCAAAAACTTGTAGTCGTAACCAGAAAGACGATTCGATTCATTTAACACATACGTTTATTTATATATTATTGCATCGATGACGGCGGTTACTAGGCAACAGTGCCACGCCAAAAAACTGCTCTCCGAGGTATGCTGGAATTTATATAAACTTTTTGAGCGTCTGTGCCATGTGATCACAAGTCTGTAGCCATTGGCTGAAACTATGACTCTGATGTCAGAGGTGACGTATTATGATTACGTAAAGATGCGCTAGAGATTATATTTTTGAGGGGACGCTGCCCATGCTTTGTTCTTGGAATCAGAAGCGAAAATAGCTCAATCGCGACAACGCCCAAGGCAATTTAGAATTTGAATTGAATATAGGGGGCTTTTATGTTATAGAATATCCCCCCCGTCCGAGAAGAGGCTGACAACAATGCCTGCATTGGAGGACAGACTCACCCGGCCATGTGAGGAAAGAAAATGGGCGTCTATCACAACTTTGGAAAAGTTTTCAAGGAACATATGTTTTAAGTGTAATTTAGTATGGATGGTCACATGACAAGACATTGCACATTTCAATATTGAATACACAAAAATACACTAATGATTTACTAATTTATGAACACAACAAAGCAAAAAAAATTATAGTAATTAATGATCACTATAGAAAATTGTAAATTATGTAAATTTCTTCTTATATTGTTGCTTTGAAAAAAAAATTAAATTTAAAAATATATTTATCATGGACTGAAAATTGCCGTGCAGGCGGGCCCTCCCCACACAACAAAATCTCAGCAGAAAATCAATTAAATCTACTTTAAAAAATTTTTAAATTACTAAAAAAAATTACTTGAAAAATATATTGTAAATACACATTGTAAAAATACACCTTTAAAATATAGTTGTGATCCACTTGGACAACTGACAAAACAACCGAAAAAAAAAAATCCCTATCTAAATGTAAATACAAAAACACACAAAAAAAAAAATCTCCTATTCTTGTAGACTAACAACATAATTATACAAAACGTAATTACGAGAGTCCTGAAAAAAAAAAAAACACAGAAAAGCAGCAAAAAAAATGAAAGTGGATCTCTGGTTCCTTAATCAATAGAATCAAAAATACACAACATATGAAATTATTAAACACACAATAATAAAATACCTTGGTTTTTAAAAGTATAAAATAGAAATTATCACCACCAATCTATTTAATAATTAAATGTCAAATTTATCCATTACTTTTAGTACACTTAATTTCAATGTTCAAATTTCAAACTATTATTCTATCAATTGACACAAATAATCAAAATTCTTTTACCAATAGACATCTCAGTTTTATTAAGTTAATCATGAAATCGATAAACCAAAATTAATTTTTTCTTTTCTTATATCACATTTTGGTATGAATCCTCGCTGTAAAGTTCCCAAATATTCATCATTTGTATTTAATCTCTCAAAAAAATATCTCTCATTATAATATTCTCTTTTCTATTTATTTATTTTTTCTTCATTATTTCTATTTCGAGAATTCCTGGGGCGGATGAACCAAATATAACATACAATGGTTTTTTCAATTATCCAATTGTGGTTTTTTGGCACCCTAAGTCATGTTATAAAGACGTTCCGTTTATGAAATCGTAACACGAATTTTAACTGTCGACTAACCTCCAGAAATCTCCTTTACTTAAATTCGTAGAACACTTTACGATGTCTCAACATCAAATGTAATATGTCAAAGTACTAAATTATAAAAGTTTCTTGATGTCTGAAAATTACTATGTTATCCCTGCAGATTTTTCCAAACCAAAACCACAAGCATCTGATGTTAGATTTAGAAAAGCAAAATCCCAAGTTAAATGAATCAAAACAAGTTTGGCTCTTTTCATGATCGTGGTTACAAAACTAATGCTGAGCATTCAAATTTATTGCGGAGGCGACCTTCGAAATGAAATACAACGGCGCTCGAAAACGGAAATGATTTACGTTATTTTTTTCCTTTTTTCTCCGCGACGATTCAGAACTGCGTGCTAAATTAGATACTCATAACATTACTTTACTCATTTAATATTTCAGTTTAACGTAACCAAGGATCATTAATTATCTTAAAACACTAAAATATTCAGTACTAGAAAAAGAACACAGAAATATTATAAAAATTATACAGAAAACACACACTTAATCATTTTATCAAATATAAGTTCAAAATTTTCTTTAGTGAAATCCAAAATAAAAAACAAACATTCATTTTACTCAATTCAGCTCAATAGTCAAATGAATCTACTGAGAACATGAATTAGTTAATTTCTCTGTTCACAAGCTAAAATGAAAATGTGTCAGTTTAGGTTTATTCATTATTTCAAATTCCAATATTTCCAAAACAAATCTTCTATTTCATTAAATCTGACACATCCATTTAGGGTATACCACCCCTAAGCATTAACTTTCCATTAACTACTTTCAAGAAATCACGTAAGACTTATTTTTATACTATGAACAATATACACTTAAAATTTCTATCAAAATGTAATCAAACTTAAACACTTTATCAACTCAAAATATAAACCAAAAATCAAATAAGAGAAACAAAAAAGGTCATCAGTTCTGAAGATCGAATTTGAATTAAATTATTCAAAAATTTTCTCAATCCCTAATTATTAATTACATAATTTATAAAACGTGCTTACCTGTTGAAGTGGTACTCACAAAAATTCTGTTATTATTATAACTAGTATTATTTAATTATTTTCAAATTACTTCTATGTATTTTTTTTTTCATTAATTTTACCATTTAATTTCCCCGACACATACAAATTATCTTTTCTTCTTAAAATTTCTTTATCGCTGTGTGCTCCTCTGCCGAAAGTCCTGTACGGTGAACAATGTCCTTTCCGAAGTAAGTTTTTAACATTTGCAGGAATAACTCTTAGACAAAGTTTTTTCAATTCGAAATACAGTTGAGTTATAACTAGGAAAGTTTCTGTCAAATTAACGATCGTAGCATCAATGTTTTCAGAATCATTGTTATCCACGCTGGTTGTATCGAGTGACTCGAAAACTGTCCGTCGACCAGTTCACAGGGGCATCTCCCTCTCGTCGCATGTTACTCGGATAACTGTTGTCAGACACAATATTTTTTTCTTCGGACGGTACTCGCAGTTTGGGAACCACTGATCAGCAGAGTTCATATTCTCCTCCCATCGCAATAGCTGTTTTATCCAAAGATAAATGTTGAAGAGATAGATATGGGACTTGAAATATTCCACTCGTAAAAATTGAAATTCGTTTAGATCGGAGCTCCCACAAGTCTGGACTAGGGACGGCGCAGACTGATCTTGTACCCACCATCGTTGGGAATCCGTTGGCATCATCTCGCCTGCGTCGGGAAGGGACGAAACACTAAAGTAATATTTTTTTTCATTTAACATCCCGCGCAAAACAACGTTCTTTACTCCCGCACGCCTCTTTGTAACATACCGACCCAGTCCCATGCTAATGGAAACCGGAGTCGGCATGTCACACCTCAAAAACTTGTAGTCGTAACCAGAAAGACGATTCGATTCATTAAAACATCCGGTTATTTATATATTTATTGACATCGATGACGGCGGTTTACTAGGCAACAGTGCCACGCCAAAAAACTGCTCTCCGAGGTATGCTGGAATTTATATAAACTTTTTTGAGCGTCTTGCCATGTTGATCACAATCTGTAGCCATTGGCTGAAACTATGACTCTGATGTCAGAGGTGACGTATTATTATTACGTAAGATGCGCTAGAGATTATACTTTTTTGAGGGACGCTTGCCCATGCTTTGTTCTTGAATCAGAAGCGAAAATAGCTCAATCGCGACAACGCCCAAGGCAATTTAGAATTGAATTGAATATAGGGGCTTTTATGTTATAGAATTTTTTTTTTTTTTTTTTTTTTTTTTTTTTTGATCTAAGGCATTTTATTAAGTTTTCCAAGTCGTCCGCCGGGATTATATGACTAGACCGATTCTACAGAGTGTGTCTAAATTTAGACATCAGATAGTTTTTATAAAGTCATTCATCACGTGACACAGAGGGTGTGACTTACATTTTGATTGGATAAAAGTATTGTTGATGCTCTGATCTGATCTAATTCGGTAGCCACGCCGCGTCGAGCTTAATTTTCGGTAAAAAGTCAGCCATCATTTAATAATATTGCCTGGGGTTACAAAGGCTATTACTATGGGATTTCTATATAAGTTTTACTGGGATGACAATGCTAAAATTAGAATATCTCTTGATTTTACACGAATGCCCAAGGGAAATTACCTATTTCAAGGAATTAAAAAGGGTTTGTAATTTGGAGTAGTAAAGTGAGGAAATTAATAGTTTTTAAATGTTAAGATTGTGAATTAGAAATACTAGTTTTTAATATTATAGAATATGGTGTGTTGAACACACAATAATAAAATACTCCTAATACCAATAATAACACCTTAATAATTCTCTATCAATTGTCATAATTTGCCCAGACAACATTAACATTGAAAAGATAAAGTGTTTGAAACCACCAACTAATGTAAAGAACTCCAAAGATTCTTGGGCACAATAAATGTGTATAATAAGTGTATTCCAAAATATGCAAAAGTAAGACAGCCATTAAATACATTATGAAAAGGGGGTAAAATGGGGATGGTCGACAGGTGCCAAGAAGCTTTTGAGGATCTTAAGAATTTATTGATTTGTAAACCAATATTGCAATTGTATGATGTAAACAAAGACTGTCATTTATTTGTGGATGCTAGTAAACATCAGGTTGGAGCTGTTTTAAAGCAGCCAGGTGAAGAGGGGTGTTGCATCCCATAGCATATCACTCTCGTGTATTAAGGACTATGAGGCAAATTATTCTATTACTGAACTTGAGTGTTTGGCAATTGTGGACAGTTTAGACAGGTATTATCATTATCTCCACGGGAAAAAGTTTACAATTCACACAGACCATGCTGCCTTAGTTTGGCTTAAAAATGTGAAAAATATCTTCGAGGTCGACTCTTTCGCTGGTCATTAAAACTAAGTATGTTCGACTATGAAATTAATACCCGAAGGGAACTGCAAATATGAAGCTGACATGCTTTCAAGGACCCCCTATTCTAGAACCTAAAACCCAAATAAATCATTTAATTGAACTAAGTAAAATTGTAGAATTCAAATAAAGACAATGTACAGGGACTTAAATATAAAAACTAAATGATGTAATCTACATGAGAAAGAAAGGATTTTAAAAATCGTAGTACCATTTTCATTGAGGTTAGAAATTTTAAAAAGAGCCCACGAGGACTATGGACACCCTGGAATAAATAAAAACAGTGCAATTACTTACACCCCAATATTATTGGCCCAAAATCAATGAGACATTAGTATTTGTTAACATTGCCATACTTGTCAATTAAACAAAAAGAAAAGACAGAAAAAGGTTTGGATTGCTGCAAGAAGTACCTCCGACAGACCAACCCTTTGAGTGCTTAAGTTTAGACACAGTAGGCGGATTTAATTACTATAATTCCACAAAGAAATATTTACATTTGATAATTGACCATGCAACGCGTTATATTTGGGCTTTTCCATCAAAAAGCGTAACTACTGAAACTTATACGAATTGCTTAAAACAAATATTCCAAATTCAAACACCAAAAAAATTGCTAACCGACAGAAATGCAGCTTTTACATGTTCAAAGTTTAGAAGATTTTTAGAGCATAACAATGTGCAAACAATTACTTACCTCGAGTCATCATCCACAAACGAACGGAAAGGTAGAGAGGGTAAATCAAACAATAATTACTAGATTAAGGTGCAAAGTACATAACTCGACAAGCAAAACCTCCTTGGACAACCCTATTAAATGAAGTAATTAATGAATACAATCATACGCCTCATTCAGTCACCCAAATGACCCCAGCTTACCTACTTTTTGGAATATTACCTTATGAACCTCATGTTAAAAAACAAGATTTTTATCCTCAGGTGGAATGAGGCGAGGAAAATTAGCTAAAGAAGGACAATTAATTACCATAATAGGAATAAAGTAAAATATGATGCACGTTTTGTAGAATCTAAATTTAATGTTGGAGATTTAGTGTTATTCGAAGAATTTCACTATCCTATACTAGAAAATTAAGCTCACCCTATTCTGGACCTTACACTATTCTAAAACAAGTCAAAAGTTAATTATGAATTGATAGACCAAACTTTCACACTAAACGAGATTCTGAAATTGTCCATGCTTGCAGATTGAGAGTATAATGCACCAGAGAGCTTAAAACTACACCACGAAATAATGACAAACTAGATCCATTTTTCTTTCTTTTCTATGTGATGCTTAACATCATTATATTTTTTTTAAATCGATATAATTAATTATGTGTTGTCCTACTAAGATATATAAAAAAAAAAAAAAAAAAAAAACTGTCTAACTTAAATTTCTTCTTAAGAATACTATTATATGTGAATTTTTTTTTTGGATCTCAATTTAAAACACCGGCTATGACAAACTCTACTCTTTAACCTTTCAGTAAATTTCCTATTTCTGAAAAACACTTTCCTATCACCCACCTCTACAAGCGCGTGGATGTCGTCCCAACTGTTTAAGATCTTATTAATTTTTTTTTACTATTTGTTTTTAATTCCAACAACTCAAGTCACTTAAAGTGCTGAAGACTATATGCTTGAGTAATGACTAAAACAGGGCTGGATGGCCACTCCTTTTGTCCTCCCATTTCTATATATTATACTCCCACAGGTATGGACCAACTGCACCTTTTCCTTTTTTCTCCATCTGTGTACTATGCAAGATGCTGTTTCCAACGCAGTCATATTCTGTCGGAGATTTACGGTTAGTCCACTGTCGGCTAAAGACTCTTCCTCCTTATTAGTCAGAGAACAATATGGAGAAAGAAAACCACTTGTTACCCAAACATAAACACAACCCTCACTGCTTAGAGTAGAATTAAAAAAATTGAAACTAAGAGTTTGGGTAACACACATACACAAGGTACCTTCAACACAAAAAATTGGAATTCCACGTAGAATTAACATAAGTGTACACAAATGAATAGTAGATAATAATTTGAAATTAAAGTGAAAAGTATTGAGAATAAATAAATAAAGTTAGAATAAATAGGAATAAGTATAATTAAAGAATATTGAATAGAATTTTGGAATGAATAAATATTGTCGAAATAAAGGAATATAAGAAATGATGAAATGAGAATAAGAAATATAAATGATATTGAAAAGAGATTTTTTTTTGTTGATAATAAGTAATATTGAAATAAAGGAGATAATGGATATTAAGAAAAAAATAGTGAGATAAATAAAGATACGAAAACTAGATAATGAGTGATATGTTTTGTAATTTTTATATACAATTGATATATTTGAAGTGTGATTTTATTAAATCTTGTGATTTGTATTGAAAGTGTGATTTTTATTATAAACTGTGTGATTTTTGTTATGTAACTAAAGGACTAATTTTCTTTATATTTAAACAAGTCAAGATAATGTGATATTTATGCATTCTACGTTTGTGAAGCAGAAATGACACAGCACTAAAAAGACTGTGATTTTTTTTTAATTGGTGTTTTTCCTCAACATACTAATGACTGTGACAGGACTAAAAAGTGTTGCCAGATAAATCATTACAAGATAAGTTAATAATTTTTTTTTGGACTCACTCCATAGTAGTGAACGTTGAGGAAGAATTTTGGAATTTTTCATCCTGTTATCAAAGTCAACTTCATTTACTTAATTTTTTGTTTGTTTGATATTTTATACTATGTTTGTTATTTTGTATTATTCAAATCGATGATGATAGTAGATCTTGTATTAAATGGTATGTTTATAGTGAAAATTCTTGGTAGTTTACAAATTTTTGGTTATGTTAATTGACTTTTTTTTTGAGATTTGTTGGTGGGGAGACGTCCCTATTCAACAGGTTTCAACTACATACTTATGTAGAATCTTCAATTTAATATTATGTGTCCTTCTTATTGGTGATTTTATATATATTTTTTCAGTAAATTGATAAGTTGCTATGTCAGCTCATCACGTGATCTTTAAAAATGTTTTTCTTGCAATTTAACTTTAATTGAACTTGATACGTTAACTTATTCCAAATTTTTTTAATGCCCCTCTTCTCACTCATTTGAGTGAGTCTGCCCCTCCATGCAGGCATTGTAGGTCAGCCTCTTCTCGGACGGGGGGGATATTCTATAATATTAAAAACTAGTAATTTCTTAATTCAACAATCTTAACATTTAAAAACTATTAATTCCTCACTTTACTACTTCCAAATTACATACCCTTTTTTAATTCCTTGAAATAGGTAATTTCCCTTGGGCATTCGTGTTAAAATCCAAGAGATATTCTAAATTTTAGCATTGTCATCCCAGTAAAACTTATATAGAAATCCCATAGTAATAGCCTTTGTAACCCCAGGCAATATTATTAAAGATGGCTGACTTTTTACGACAATTAAGCTCGACGCGGCGTGGCTACCGAATTAGATCAGATCAGAGCATCAACAAATAACTTTTATCCAATCAAAATGTAAGTCACACCTCTGTGTCACGTGATTGAATGACTTTATAAAACTATCTGATGTCTAAATTTAGACACACTCTGTAAGAATCGGTCTGTCATATAATCCCGGGCGGACGACTTGGAAAACTAATAAAATGCCTTAGATTCAATTACGTATCTGTGGTTCTGTGTCCGTTGGGATTCTTTGCGGGAAAAGCTCGGTTTGTCATCATGGGTATCGGCGACGCGTAATCCACTCTGGCCTGTTATTTGTTCCTCCATGTCACCGATGTTACATATATATATATATATATATATATATATATATATATATCATATATTATATATATATATATATATATATATATATATATCTATATATATATATATATATATATATACACAACACATATTATATATATAGTATATATATATATATATATATATATTAGATATATATAATATATATATATATATATATAGATATATATATAATATATATATATATATATATACAGTGGCTCCAAAAGGGTTCGTACCTTACGAATTTCAATGAAATAGGGGTCTATCCATTAATTAAAATTAATATTCAGAATGGTATTTAATAATAAGATCTATAATCTATTCTTAACAAAACTACATGAAATATTTTGAAAACATAGTAAACTTTATTTTAAGAAACCAGTAATCAAAAAGTAACAAAAACATTATCTCACAAAAGTCATCGTACACTGAAATATTTCGGATAAATTCATAATTAAAATTATCTTCTGGCGCTTTATTTTTAATTTTGAATTGTGGTGGCATTTAGAATATCGTTTGGCTTTAATTTTTGCTTGCCTACTCCGTAATATTCTATTTATTATTTAAAAATTGCTCGCAGTCGTAAAGAAACAACAAACAGCATTCGAAAATTGATTATTTTTCATCATAGTAGTGGTAATTCATTTCGGGATATTGCTAAATTACTTAATTATCCCATTCTACTGTGCAGTATGTGAGAAAAACGCTTTAAAGAAGAAAATGGATCGAAAACAAGGTAAGAAAGGCTGTCCGGCAGAGTTAACCAACGCGATCAGCAGATTTATAATTAGAAAATTTGCTGAAAAATTCCACAGTTGAGTGCTGTAAAGTTTCTGCAGAATTCAATGAAACATTTTCTACTTCAATTTCACCTGAAATTTTTTTGACCAGTCTCAGAACCGCTGGATTACATGGGCGTTCTGCCCATAGAAAAATTTTTGTGAGTGAGAAAAACAGGAAAGTTTAGGCCTCCCTTCGCACTATCAATGATAAAATAAGCCCAAACATATTAGAATAATGTCTTATTTGCCGATGAATATTTTTGGCGCTGATGGGAGTATAATTGTATGGAGAAGAAAAAAATGAGGACTTAATCCCAAGAACTTAGTAGGAACAGTTAAGTATGCCGGTGGAAGGCATGCTTAACTGTTATATACATATATGTGTGTGTATATATATATACATATATATATATAATCGCTGCCTCCTGAGTACGCAAAGAACAAAATAACGCAAATTTCCAGCCAAATGTGTTCTCCAACTCCGTTGGCCCGGGGGGGGGGGTTTAAACGAGGGGAGCTCTAGTTCACCTCCGCTCCGAGCCAAAGCGAATTCAGGGGGCGGGAAGCTCCGCTTCGAACTCGGGTTTGTGTGAACGAGGTGTAACGGTAGAGGGTGAACCTTGATTCATCGCTCCAAAGAACCCGTTTCCATTGATCAACGGTCCACTTTCGACGTGCTTGCACTACTTTAACCGAGTAGCGGGGTTGGAATTTGTGATCAAAAGCTTATGGGCGAGAAAACCGCTTGTTTTCATGATCGTAACCGCTTTCATACCATCCTTACGGATGGTATTCATCGAAACAACACTCATGGATGCCTGTTGAAAACTTCTGAATATGTGGGCCATGGTTGGGTGCGGTTCTTCCAAATTTCTCTGGACAGCATCCGTCGGTCTCTATCTTCCATTTCGTGGGTCTGCCGACTCGAGGGGACATTTCTACAAACACCATTCACCTGCCATATATATATATATATTATATATATAGAATTATATATATTATATATATATATATATATATATTAATATATAATATATGATATATATATATATACTATATATATATATATATATTTATAATATATATATATATTCTATATATATATATGTATGTATGTATATGTATATATCTGTGTGTGTGTGCGGTGTGTGGTGGTATGTATGTATAACATTTTGAGTATAAAAAAAGTAAACAGTGTCTTCATTTATTGGGGTTTGTTGCTCAAAGTTTTCAAAAAAAGGATGTACAATTTATTATCTTAGCTGAAATATATTGTCTTTACGGTAAAATAACACAAACCGACGTGTCTACGTTGCTAGCCAGTACAAGACACATAAGTTTTATACTGAGCTGTGCATGTATTCTCTCGCAGGATTTTATCGAATATCATCAGAATGAAATTTTCCCGTTTGCCATCCTGAAAGGACTATCTAAAACTCATTTGATGACTTACTTTAACACTTGTGAATGACAAATACGTAATGAACACTTTTTTTCATTTTACAGTTAAACTAAAAAAGAGGGGATTACATGTTCGAAGTAATCAGGTCCAGGAGCGTTGGTGGGATTGCCGCGACACCCACACTTGTCTGTTAAAGACACTAATGTGTTCATCCAGATGATAAACTATCAGTTCGAAACATGCAGCCACCCCTTTTGATTAAATGTGGAAAAAAAATGTTCTTTACGTATTCCTTTGAAGATTGGAATACTTTGAATTGCAAAAAATATTTGAGTACTGTTTTCCGATAATTTATGATGAATCAATTACAGCAACAAGTTGGTTTGTTTTCAGCAATGTTGATTTACAACGGAGTAAGTTATAAGAGTAATTTCATAAAAAAGATTTTCTTGGTGGATGTTCGAGACACAAAACTCTAAGGCAAAAGTATACTGTAATTTCCTTATTTGAATATATTATTTCGTAGTATTTGCTCTAAAAGTTCTGAAGAAAACCACAGATCTTGAATAGCAAAATTACTTACATCACATGCTTCGACGATGGATTGTAACTTCATACAAATTTTACCGCTAAGCGTACTTCCCTGTATATCTGTATTAATCATGAAATATTTATATATTTGTTATCTAAACATAAGTTGTTTTTTGTTACGATATATATAAAATATTGAAACTCGTTGGAATGCCTAGGTAAAGTGTTCTACTGTGTTTCTTGTCCTATTTCCTCAAACTGATTTTAGAATTTTTCATTTAAGGGAAAAATTCTTAAAATATTTTTATACTGCAAAATTTACTTTCCTTTTATGAATAAATAAATAAGACTTTCTAAAATAATCTATTTCTAAATCCTACAAATCGTCAAAAACAGTCCATGTGTTCGAACTGAAATAATTTATGTACAGTAAAGTGAATAGAGGATATATCAATGCTTTAAATTTTCAATTTAACTAAAAAGAAATAGAACCATTGAAGTAAATTTTGATGTAAAAGGATTTTTTGCAAAATAACGCCCTTTAATGAAAAAAAAAACTCACAAAATGTGTATAATCAAGAAAATTTTTTAATTGCGGGTTTCTGGACCCCATTATTGTCTTTTAAGAAAAGAAGAACGAAGAGTATTATATTCATTTATATCACAAGGGTTTGGCAATTCTAGATAATCCTAAATAGCTTAAATCCACATTTAAATTCAAGTAATAATTTCAGTGCAAAACATCTAAAAGGCAAAATTAGCCTGACATTAAAAAATGCAACAGTAAAGATAACTGTACCTCATTTTCTAAAATTAATATAAGTTTTAGTAGAACTTTAAAAATCCACAACATAGTCGTTGATTTTCTTTTAAACCGTACAAAATTTATAAATGTTTAACCCTAGACCCTTATTTCTGCATGCTGCACATTCCAGTGAAAAATCTGTGCATTTACTGTAAAATATTTCTCTCAACACTTTTTAATCCTCCCCGTTTCCACGCAGATGAGCCTCAGTGTTCGAAGAATTATTTTCGGAAAAAGACGCTTTATCCCGGGGTTTCCGTCTCCATAAAGTGCATGGCCACGGGAAGTCCATTACCCCAAGTCACGTGGCAGCTGGATTCTTGCCATTACCTGAACAATTAAGATTCCGCGTTGGAGATTACGTCACGCGAGACAGCCGGTCGTCAGTTACGTCAACATAAGTGGTAAGTACACTGAAATGAACGCTCTACCTACTGCTGTGTTTGCCGGAACGAAATTCAAAAGATCAAAGTCAAGCGGCGTAAAGATTAGGCACGGATAAACTTTTAATATGCATTTCGCATACCGGTGTTTCATTCGGGTTTTAATCAATATTAATGTTTGAAAAGTCTGTTTGGGGAGATTAACATTTAATTACGGAATTATTTTATTATTTTTTTTTAGATTGTGAAGATGACTGTTTGCTTTCAGAATGTTTATTTGAGGTGCAATAATTCCACATTAATTAGAGGGGTGAAATCTCCATTCAGCACCTTACAAAATATGATATAAAAAACCTGCAATCCAACTTGGGTAATAATACATTTAACAGAGTCCCCCCCCCCCTTTGGTTGAATTTGGTAACGTTATATTACAGTAGAACCCCGTTATAACGAACCAATATATAACAACTCACGGAAATATAAATAACATAAATTTGGTCCCTATTTTCCCAATTGTACGTAATTTAATCAGTATTGTGCCAGTTTAATGTAATTGATTTTAGTCGATTTAATTTATTACTGATCATTTTAAAGAGATTTTATCATTTTTTAATACATCATTATTGAATACACATTGCAACTAATGAGTTACACATTTTGTGAACTCTAGCATTTTCTTAATGTTTCGAATATAGTGAACAACCGGATAAACCGAACAAAACCTTTGGTCCATTGAAGTTCGTTATAACGGGGTTCGACTGTACCCTTTAATTGTTTGTTTAAATTATAATCTTTAAATATCAAAGACACGCATGATAAAGATTTGGCCTGGATAAACTTTTCAAAATAAATTTTGCATAATAGCGTTTCATTTGAGTTTCAATCAATATTAAATCTGTTTTGGGGGAGATTAATGTTCAATTTATTGAATTTTTTAGATTTTGAAAATGAATGTCTGCTTTTCAGAATGTTTATTTGAGGTGCAATAATTCCACATTAATTAGAGGGGTGAAATCTCAATTCAGCACCCTACAAAATATGATATAAAAAACCTGCAATCCAACTTGGGTAACGATACATTTAAGAGCGTCTCTCCCCTTTTTTTGATTGAATTTGGTAACGTTTATATTACAGTAAAACCCCGTTATAGTGAACCAGATATATAACGAACTCACGGATATAACGAGCGAAATTTTGGTCCCTATTTTCCCTATCGTAGGTAATTTAATTAGTATTGTGTCAGTTTAATGTAATCGATTTTAGTCCGATTTAATCCATTAATGATAATTTTTATTTTTTAATACATCATTATGAATACATATTGCAAATAATGAGCTACACATTTGTGAACTCTAGCTTTTTTCTTAATGTTTCGAATATAGTGAACAACCGGATAAACCGAACAAAACCTGTGGTCCCTTGAAGTTTGTTATAACGAGGTTCGACTGTACCCTTTAATTGTTTGTTAAATTATAATCTTTAAATATCAAAGACACGCATGATAAAGAATTAGGCCTGGATAAACTTTTAATATAAATTTTGCATAATAGTGTTTCATTCTAGTTTCAATCAATATTAAGTCTGTTTGAGGGAGATTAATGTTCAATTTATTGATTTTTTTAGATTTTGAAAATTAATGTTTGCTTTACAGAATGTTTATTTGAGTTGCAAAAATTCCACATTAATTAGAGGGGTGAAATCTCGCTGTCCTCATGAAAGAAAACTTTTATGAAAATATTTTTTGTTTATGATTTACCAAATATACTCTTCTGAATACTTGAAAACCACCTTTTGTCTTTCCTCTTGTAGAAACATCTTAGAGAAATATTACCAACTTATTTCCACCTATATGGAATTAGAATAAAGATGCAGCTATTTTACTTTCAAATTTCCTATCTCATCCAACAGAAGTGAACAATTGGATTTCAAAACATCTCTTTCATCTAAATTAATAATAAAAAGTACTCTACGAAGTATGTTATAAAATAGCTGCAATCCTGTTTCGGTAACTTTGCTTTTAAGAACGGTCTTTTCGCCATTTTTGTTACGTTTGGAAACGATTAATATTACTTCTTCATTCGTTGTTTAAGGGATAATCTATAATTTTTTTTTCTTTTTTTACTACGCTTTCGACAAAATATCGGCTTGTTAAAACAATGCTGCTTGGTGACTTACCGGAATATAAGTATTCTAAATTATCGGTTAACCTAGAATGGATTATCCATTCAAGGTTCCATAAAGCAAAGAAGTTAGAAGTATAGAAATAATCCTAATTAAGATTGACATGCATCATAAAAAATCACCGCAAAAAGAGACAATCTAAATTCCTTTTTTCGATTATTTTATCCAAGCCCGATCAATGTATTTTCACCATTCAAAGTTTGTCATTAATTCATTTAAAGAATTGCACTTACATTTTATGATTATATTCGATTACGATTAGATTGTCTGTGATCATTCTTATAGTAAATGCAAGGACAGACTGGAGTTCTTCCACAGGTTGGTATATGCGTAATTTTAATAATAGAATATATATATATATATATATATATATATATATATATATATATATATATATATATATCCTTACATTAAAATTTAGCACAAACAACACAACATAAAGTTATAGTTGTAGAGTCGTATGTGTTTCAAGAACATCAAACTTCAATAATAATTAGACATTTTCATATTTAACAACACATTTATTAAGACATTCTTAGAGAGAGATGATGTCTTATCTAAAATGTATTCCCCACGTTCCACTCCGAAGAGAGGGTAAATGTAAATACCTAATTATCCGTCACTTCATACCCCTAAATTCTTGAAATGCAACCTCCTTGGGGTCAGGATTTCGTTACGTTATGGAAAATTCGAAGTTACTGATACGGCATTTTAGGGAATTACTCTATACTCTTCCCTGTTCTTAAGATGAAATCTGTCTATTTTCTCATGTGTCAATCTTATCTAAGTACTCGCCTGAGGGTAAATAGAAAAATTACGCAAAGTTTAAAGGAGGTTAGGAAAATTAAAATATTATTGGTCAAAATATGTTAGGAAATGAGTTTAATTAAGTTAAGGATTGAGAAATACTTTTTAGGCACAATACACACACACACACACACACACACACACACATATATATATATATATATATATATATATATATATATATATATATATATATATATATATATATATATATATATATATTATATATATATATATATATATATATATATATATATAATATTATATATATATATATATATATATATACATATATATATATATATATATACATATATATATATATATATATATATATATATATATATATATATATATATACATATATATATATATATATATATATATATATATATATATATATTATATATAATTATATATATATATATATAATATATATATATATATTATTAATTTTAAATCCCTCTAAAGGTGAGTCACACAGTAAAAATTTTAACACTTTTATATGTTTACAAAATTTATTTTTCCATTTACATATTAATTACACCTAAATAAAAATTATCTCTTTCGATAAAATACATTGAAATACACCACTCTGGTGAAAATCAGAGTACAATCTGCTAAATGTATCACGAGATTATATTGTTGAAATTAATTGCTTTTCCTCATTAAATTTATATAAATCTTATGAACTAACACGCGAAACAATATATGTTTCACTGAAATTAACCATGTTTCAATAAACTTATAAGCTGTATATTTATACAGTTTCATGACTGAATAAAAGTCAAAGCTCAAGACTATCAAAACAAACATCTCTCACAAGTTCCATTTTTTTTTATTATTCTGTAAGCACAACACATTCCATTAAAGAATTGCAAGACTAGAAAAACTCTTTACTGGAATTACATGTTTCTACTTAACAAATTTCTCCAGAGGCTTTTTCTTGTTTTCTTAAGGTATACAAGTGGAAGACGGAGGACTTTTTCATGTAAAGCAACCAATGAAGTAGGAACTGTCCAACATTCCTCAAGAATAAATGTATTTGGTCCTCCCATTATTCGAGCTATGCCTAATATCACTGCATTGGCTGGAGATGTAACAATACTTCCTTGCCCAGCAGGTGGCCATCCTCTATCCAGCATCACGTGGTCAAGAGGTAATATTCTGAATTATATTTAATTGCGTTTACGTGTTTCGATAGGAGATATTATGCAAATAGAGCTGTGGCGCATGAAGCTTAATTACAAGTAAAATGTGAAATCTAATGAGGTGTCCACCGATTAGAAACTTTTAACTTTTAAAATATTAAAATGTAAAGTCATACAGTCAATATAAATTCCTGTATTATATAATGAACAAAGTATAAAATAGTGCCAATTACAGTAAATAATGAGCATAACTATCCAATAATTTATTTAGGCATGAAATTCATTGAATTAAATATCTGCAGTAATTTATTTTAAGTTTGAAATAGATGTTTTTACACTGTTTCGGTTAGTGTGCACTTTTAGAAAATGAACGATTTTAACCTCATTCTAAAATTTGCTTAGTTCATGAAGTGTCTTCTCCGAAAAATATCTCAATACAGGTATTAAATCGTTATTAAAAATTTACATCCTACATATTATGTTATCTTAAACCAATATACCGCGTCTTTATTCATGAGGAATTTTCATACATTACTAACAAGTTTTCATCTAAGTGAAACTGTATTAGACCATACCAAACTAAGGAAAATACAAATAATTGCAAGACAATTTTATTAAACTCTTTTTGTAAATATAATTCTTCACATAGGTGTGAGTACAATGGTATATGATTTTTTCTTTTTTTTTCCTGAGAGCTACATTTTTAGATGTTTGTATAGTTTATATTTATTTTTTATATTTTTTTAAATTCATATGGCTTGTGCAACTGTTATAGTAATTGAAAAAAATTAATGTTTTTAGGGTGTTCGGGACACATTTTAATTTTTTTTTATTTATTGAGTTAAATTTTTTAATTTTATTGTGATGGTTAGCTATATCATTTGTAAACAAAATAATATCATAAAACTTTAGAATTTTTTTTTTAATTTTAAAATTAAAATTTTTTAATAAAAATGGGGTAATTTAAAATTGTTATAACTCGAAATATTATTTGTCGAATTTAAAATAATTTTCATTTAATTAAACAGAAATATATCAGTTTTAATTTTAATTCACCATTTTGTAAAATATTAATTTTTTTAAAAAAATAAAAATATTTAGATGAAAAATTACAATAAAAATTATGTAACTTATTTTTAAAAAATCATATTTTCAAAAGCAAATTTTATTTTCGAATTTGCTGAGTCGAAATTAAAGTAAAATAGTGGAAAAAGACTTGTTACAAGTTTCAACCATTTATCTTTAACGGTTCTTGATGCATAACAATTTAAAGACGAGAAATGGGGAAAAAACCCATCATGCAGAAACAACGATTGGCTACTATTAGAATGTTGAAAAACTAAATAATAATTTCTCCTATTCTAATTAAGATAGAAACATTATTTAAACATCATTTTAAGCGTAAAAGAACACAGAAATTTTTAATGCAATAATTTTTTTTTCGAAAATTCGAACAATTTTGTGTCCTGGACCAAACCCCCCTTAAATGAGCTTTTTTTCTTCCAATACTCATTTTAAGTACAATATGGCATATACTAGCTGAGAAAATTGGGAAAGGGCAATGACATTGTTTAGTTTCAAAGTAACTTAAAGTAAATAAACCTGTCTCATTACCAACATTCTTCCAGCATTTTTATCATATTTTAAGCCCCAAGAATTTAGTATTTAGACTGCGTCAAATAGCTAGAACACGTATTTCATCAAAGAAATTTGAAAAACAATACAATGACAAATGTAAAGTTAAAATAAGGTGTTTTTCTCATTGTTAACTTCATTTTATGCTGATTTGAAAAATATGACATACTTAAAAAAAGAAGAAGAGGAGGAGAAGAAGGAAGAACGTATACGTAGTATTGATAATCATTGTCTAATTATTTTATTTCTATTTCAGATTCGCGTCTTCTCCCTCAGAACCATAGACAACAGGTATTTCCGAATGGCACTCTCATAATTAGAGAAGTCAATAAAAAGGCTGATGAAGGGAAGTACACGTGCATTGCAGAAAACAAAGAAGGGGATCGAGCTCAAAAAGATGTGTTAGTGCAAGTGATGGGTAAATATTTTATATTATTTAGAACTTTTAATTATTTTTTTTCTTTTTCATATTACCCATTCACAAGCCAAATCGGTTTAGTTCATTTTTTTATAATTTGTGAAATTTTCATGTCAAGGCACTTCATTGACTCTTAACTTTTTTACTTACTAATAAATTTCCCAAATAATAATGATAAACACCACTAAATGGCAATATTTTATTTTGGTCATCGAATAATAAGTAACTTTTTTCTGAAGCTAGTCGAATTAAATCCTTACTGTAATGTAAATCATTGCAATAAAGTGATGATGACTTGATGATGACGGTAAATCGTCTAGTGTTGTTTCATCACAAAAAAAAAAGTAAAATAATTCAGTCATGCTGCAGAGGTAAGTACTAGTGAATCATTAAGCAATTTTTTAAAATTTTTCTGTAGGAAAAACGTAATTTGAAGAATGAATTGGATTTTATTGCATTTTTCCCTTTCCAAATTGGTTAAGTCACTCAGTCTAGAAAAAAAATTAATTATAATAACTCCAAGTATATTGCACCTTATAAATTTTATATATTGTCAAATAAAGCTAGATCTATAATAATGCATTCTACAATGCCTATTTGGACTTTTTCTTTACAGGAATTTTAAAAAACAATGTATAACATTTATACACACACACACACACACACATACATATATATACAAATGTACGTAAATATGTATATACATACTTATTTACGTATTTTTTCAGTAATATTCAGTGTTGTGCTGAGAAATATCCCAGGAGTGTTAAAAATAAGTCACTGCATAAAATATATCTAAACTTATACAGAATAAAATATATTCATTTTATATGCTCAACATTTCCAAACTACAACTACTGCGAATAAGCGAAGGCACGTGATATGCTCAGATGCACTTTAGCACGACGAGAAACAAGATTCCCTGTGAATTACGCTCCCTTGAGTAGGAAAATAATGTAAAACGTAAATACCTCCGAAAATCGGGCATTAACAAGTGAAATTAGGGTAAGAAATGTTTTTTTTTTGTACCCATCGCCTTATCCATTTTTTTCCTCTCCGTTCACCCCAATTTTTTCTCCTTAGAATGCTTGTAAGAGATTTGCAAAAAGTTTTGAGGAAAAACCATGGATGAAAAACCAAATTTAATTCCTATTAAGCAATCTATAATAAGAAATTGCTTAGGGGCTAACAGAGCACTTGCTTCTAACAGTTTTGTTAAAGTATTTGTTTCGTTACGGTGGAACACTGGGGATAAAACTCCGGTCATGCAAAACGTTGATAAATTTGTATTTTATAACAGACGCAAAGAAAACCTGATTATAAAGGAAGAGGAGTTTAAGAGTTTTTTCTAAGGGAGAGTACAATGGGTTAACATTTTATTTTGTTTCAACCTGAGAGGAAAATTGTGTTTTGTTTCATGAAATGGCTAAAGAGTAAAAAATATATATATATAACCACATATATTTCGGTTAAAAGAGATTTTATCTTTAGAGAATCTATTTCGTAATTACATAAAAACTCCAATGATTATTGTTTATTTGCTCTGCAAGAAAGAACTTGTGATTTTTCAATAATCTTTATTGGTGTTTTGAAAATGAAAATGCTTATTTGAAAACTAAGACGTAACGTTTTATAACAAGGGTAACCACTCATTTCCACTATGCTATTACTGTAATAGTTTAGTTCAAATATCAGAAATAGAAGTATCAAACCGATTAACATACGCAAAGAGAAACTGGGGATGTCGATACAAGACAAGACAAAGGAAGAAAAATGTTTCTACTCCAGTTCAAGGGAAATTTTTTTTAAACGGTTTTCTTTTTCTAAAAGTAAGGGAAATTATACTGCTCTGAAATTTGAAAGCTATGACCATAGAAAAGTGAATTAAATCACAGCAGGTGAATAGCTAGAATGTAAACCCATACAACGTAGGAAACACTTTAGTTCTATGGGTTTACATCCAGCTGTCTGTTCCCAAATTCTTGTTTAACCAAATGGTGCGAAAGTATCACACTTAGATGCTCCAAAAAACTTATCTTACGGCAAATGCCGACTGGAAAAGAGAAATACTTTCAAGGGAATCAAGTGGTTTTCAATAAGATGAAGTTGGAGTTTTTACAGTTTTAAAAACTGTATTTTTAATTTGTTTGGATTTTTTTCCCACTTCAATCACACAACTTCCAATTTTACTTGTTCTTAAAATATTACTTTCAAATTTAGGTGTTTGCTTAAACTGCGACACTCACCTATATACTTCTATTTAAGTGCGTTCAAAAACATATATTTATGTGCTGATAAGATCTTTCGTAAAAAATGTTGTATAATTTTTTTCAGCTGCAAACTTCAACGAAGCAGCTTAATTTTCATTAATCGGAAGGGTTTAATCTCTCGTCTAGATATCTAGAGAAACTTTAATTATTATTAAGCTTTTTATAAGGTTTTTTTTAAAAATTTGTTAAAAGAAATTAAAATATTATAAAGCATGGGGATTGAAATATTTTTAAGATGAATTAAAACCTTTTTTATCGACTCTAAAGACAAATATAAATATTCCCGTGATGAACAGTTTGACATAATAATTCTTCTAAATACATGTGCAAAAAGGATGTTTTTTCGTGTATTTTGGAATTCGATTTTTTGCTGTGTTCACTAACTCTCGAAAAAATCTAATCAACATAGTAGACACCATTTTTATTCAGACTAGTTTGCTTGCTTTCATTGATAGATTCCGTACAATGGTGTATCTTATTTATTCTTCAACACAGTTAAGCGAAAGCTTTAAAGATATTTTTCCAAGCGGAGTTCATAAAGTATTTCTCCATAGATATCAAATACACGGTTTTAATCCAATTCTGCGTTAATACTAACTACTACTAAGTGCACGCGAAACTTTCTCCAATTGCAAGCTCCAAGTTCTTTTTACAAACCGATACTAAAAGTCCTGGCAAAATAAATTCAATTTGCGAACTCATCCTCTTAAGTAAACTTTCACTATCATCCGATTTAGAACATAAACATTGTGGGATACGTTAGAAAAACACCGAACTCGAGTTTTTCCGTTCTAAATAAAAATGTTCTTTTAAGAATAACCAGACCAGTGAGGGGAAAACTAATGTGAAACGTAAACACCTGTGAAAATCGAACATTAACAAGTGAAATTAAGGCAGATGGGATTTTTCCTGAATCAATTCATCCAGCTTCGCTTTCTGAGTTCGCCTTAATTATTTATTTAGCCAAAAGGCCCTGGCAGATTTACACAGAGGGTTTTAAGAACAGTTCGAATAATCTGTATTTTGAGTCTCGCTTTTGCTAAATAAAAACATTTATGAAGGTTAGATATTTTAGAGTCTAAGATGTACAATAAAGCTTGAAATGTTATTTGTATAGAAAGAAATTGGAAAATTTTCCGTAATTTTGAAGTTTTACAAAAACCCATTTCATATCCATGTTACAAAACTCCAATGTGGAAGTGTATAAGCATGTTTATACTGGACATTTTAATATAAGGAACCTTTCTCAGAGAAATATGGAGAAAATTTGGGCCGGTTAATTCACATTAAGGATTCTTCAACTGAAATTAACTATTTTATATTTACATGTAGGTGTACTATTTTTTATGTTTCTTAGAGAAAAAATAAATAGACAATAAGTAAAAATATGTAACTTCAATTCAAAGTAACTTTAAGTAAAGAGCTACAATACGTAATTGTAGCAAGTAAACAGCTACATGTTTGATTAATTAATAAGTTTCAATTATGTTCAAGAGGAAAGTGATAAGTTCATTGAACATGTTACAACTGTAGCTCTCCAATGAGTCTGAAGTGATAAATAAAAACAAAAATGTGTGATTAGACCGTTGAGTTTTCGCCTTTCGGTTCTTCACCCAGCGTTGGGATTTTTTTTTTGGAAGCGGACTTTAAAGGAACGTTCGAAAACGCGAATTCAACATAGTTAAGTTATTTAAATCAAAATAAATGAAACATAATTTTTAAAAAATACATATATGTATATATATATATATTTATTTATTTACATAATGTACAGATTGTTACGAAATTTCTTACAGTATGGTATATTTTAAAGCAAGGTGATATGCATAAACCCTATTCACAGTCTTTACACCAAAATCTTGTTTCTTTACGTACTTCTTTTTCCACTCACTGATTTTCTGCAGCATACTGCACTTATTCTCCTTGGTCCTTTATTATTTGCATTTGCGGGTATGTACTGTGCAAAAGGTTTTTTTTTGTGAGTCCAATAGGATCATCGGGTTTTGAAGAGCGTCCGCCCGAATTCGAATACCCCAAAACTGCCGCTCTTTTATACTGTCTGTATTCTCAAAATAATCACCTAAAAATCTACTTCTTATCGGTAGAAATTATAATAGAATGCCCTTTACTGCTGTCATCTATTGATGAAAGAAACGATCACTTTAGAACGCGGGAAACGCGTTTGCAACGTTCAAAACATCGAAAAAATCCAGATAGACGTGTGCAGCGCGTCCGCAACGTTGGGGGAATGGCTCAAATGGACGCCCTGAATGCGTTGTAATGGACTAAGCGTTAAAAATAATAGTTCCTTATTTTTCATAGATATATCAGTTTGTAGAATAGCTGTTAAGTGAATAGGAAACGTAGATTCAAACATGTGTTTACAAAGCACTCGTTTAACATTGATAACTGATAATTGACATTGATAACTGATCATTTGATAATTTTGAAGAACAATACTGGACCATTAGGAAGAAATTGATAAAATATTTATCAAGGGGAAAAGCAACAGCAACAAATTAATAAGTCAAACAAGAAAATGTTTGTACATCCTCTACAGATTGCTTCTAAAGAAAAGGACAACAGTATTGGCCCAAAATAGCTGAACTGCAAAAAGATAATTCGAGATGGTTAGGTTGGTCGGCCACCAGCCACAAGTTATGGAGATTTATTTTGAAATTCAGGTCCTCTAACAATTGTTACAGAATTTCAGTTATATGTACCTCCAGAGTACGTTGAATCTTTGGACCTAGGTTTCGCCCTAGTTAAGGGGTCAGGTACCTTTCAAGAGCCGAAAGAGTCGACAAACATATCCCTATTTTCAATCATCAGTAGTTATTGAAATCATGTATTTAGAAATATGAAAATTTTACTGTTAGTTAAACATTGTTTCTTCTTTATAAATATGGCTCTAAATATTTACTAGCTTGAATACAAATTTTATTTTTTTTTTAAATGTTGTGTCATTGCTTGCAGAATTGCATCTATATATTAATGAATATATACATTTTGAAATTTAAAGTTAAGTTGTGTAATAGATCTTTAAAATTACCTACTTTAAATATATATTACGTAACTAAGAAATCGAAATTCTTAGGGCCTGTTCACATAGGAGTCCGTCGCGTTGCGTTAAGAAAATATGACGTTGAGACGAAAATAAACCAATCATATGCCTCCAAACGATTAGCAATGAAATTTTTAGCGCCTATGATTGGTTTATTTTCGTCTCAACGCCATCTTTTCCTTAACGCAACGCAACGGACTCCTATGTGAACAGGCCCTTAGTTCTTTCATAGAGAAAAGTTTTTTGTCTTTTTTAACCCATTTTACTAAAATTAAAATTTTTATAATAGGAATTATATAATCGTTGGTCATTTTAATTACACATGTTTATATTTGCATGTGTATAACATGTCATGATATTCTAGCAATCTATTCTGGTGAAATCATGCTCGCAATGACATAACAATGAAAAAACAGTTGTTGAAATTTTACACAATTAAAAAATTTCTTAAGCTATAAAAAATGAGAGCCATACTTATAAATAAAAAATAGTGTTTAATCCACAGCAAAATTGTCATATTTCTGAATAGATGATTTTTATAACTACTGATCATTGAAAATAGGGATATGTTTGTCGAGGTTCTTCGCTTTTAAAAGGTACCTGACCCCTTAAGGGTACCTTAGCAAGCTATAAATTAAAAGTATATCGGAGTGAAAAGAATTCCAAATGAAGAATTTCTCTAAAATTTTAATAAAATGGTAACGTCAAAATGATACTAGTGTATGACACTATAGATAAGTTTGAATGCGTTAGTATCTTAACTTTTTACACCATTGACATGTTCGTCGCTGACCCAATGAATAAAAGGTCGGAAGTCATTTTTTAAAGATATTAGAGTCATAACTTAGCTGCATCATACAACGGTAATAATGTTACTATAAAGGGAAAAAAAGGAGAAACAACACAAGAGGGAAAATCTTGGGGGAAAAATAAATTTCACTACAGAGATTTAAAACTGCAGTCCGAAGTTTTTTTTTTTTTAAAGCATTCTGGAGAGAATACTTCCTGAACAGATACGTTTTTTTGTTTGCGCCTCTTTTAAAAACTGAATGATTACGTTTTTAATTGTCGACAAACTGCGTAAAACACTGTGATATGTATCGAAAACTCCAAATTTAACCCTCAAACGGTACGGTTGGGGTCGGATTCGACCGAAGGTTGTGTTTTCCCCTTCCCGTACTCTCCCCTCTCATTGCAAAAGATCGAGTTGAGAAGGAACACTACCAGCTAGTCTTGAAACAGGTGATGGAGCGTTTGCAGTTATAAGTTTGCCGTAAATTCGAGTGTCTTTGTTGTTGTAAAACGTCATTCATGATCACTAGTCATTTTTTTCTTAGAATTTTAAGGTTCTTTTTTTCGATTTTGAAGGCCAAAAATTTCAGTATATATATTATTTTCTAGATTTTCGTGCTCGGAAATTTGGTTCCGTAACTTCTAACACTAGGTTTAAGACAAAATTGCATATTAGACCTAATCTATACAACAGTCTATGTAAATGCCAGAGAGATTTTCCTTGTTTAGCAAAATTAGATTTCGTTGGTCATTATTTCTATAAAAAGGTTTTTATTCCATCTAAAATACTATCAATAAATATTATTTTATAACAAAAATGCTTATCGTGTACTTATTTCTACCAAAAACCTCATCAAAAAAGAGATCGGGTTGGATTCGGCCCAACCGTACCATCTAATCACTATCGTTTGAGGGTTAAGACAGTGAACTGTAAATTTCGAAAAAAAAAATAAAATTAAACTAAACGTTAAATTAAAGTTTCGAGCAATGGATGCGCAGTCTTCTCTTCTCTAATAGCACATCAATAATCCATTTCGTTGAGCAACGTTTGTAGAATAATGCCTTAAAATGGAAATGACCCTACATGGGAATTCTCAGTCTTTCAACTCATGGAACACGTCTTATACGTATAGGGAGGTCTCTTGCGATATAAAACTACATAGCTAATCATCAATGACCGACCTCAATAATAATTTGAATATATGGTAATTTTGACCACTCCATTGGAAAGTTTAGAAAGCGGCATTTCCGGAAGAGTTTAGATCTTTAAATAACGAAGAAAGGTGAAGAAGAACCAAATTCCTATTAAATTTTGTCATAAAATATCTTTTGGTGAAGGAGATACATAGTGTCTCTATTGTTTTTAGTATGTGTAAAATGAATGATACAATTATTTTTACAAGTACATAAAAATATGCTTCAATTATTTAATATAAACTTTTCTAAATGCTATAATCATTTTAATAAATTCTTTCTTAAAAGCTACAATAATTTTAATGTTGTAAAATAAATAAGGATTTATGAAATCCCATTCAAATTGCTACAGGAATATGGAGAACAGATTAAAACTCAGCCATGTAGCTATAGCTTAACTTTATCTGAGCTTTGAAATAGTTAAAATTACCACATAATTGTCAAGTATATTCGAGCAAGGGTTACCCCAGAAAAGGTTAAATCGAATTTAAATTGAACACTGTTTTTCTGTGTATCAGAAGTTTGTGCATATCATAACTATTTACTTAAGTTTCTGATTTAGCTGATTAAAGTGCAGCCAAAAATTTTAACAATTTTAGACTGCTTGTAGAGTGGTCATGAAAACTTTGTCATATTGTAGAAGAGCCCTTTGATGTATAAAGAAAAAATACAGTAGAAAAGTAAAAAAGATATACCAAAATTAGTTGTTGGTGCGAAAATTATTTCAACTTATAACTGATATTAAAAGCTTAAACATATATATGGATTTCTCTCATATATATGGGTTTCTTAATTCAGTGATGAGCGAAATATATGAAGCAGTTATAAAAAATCCTTAAGGTATATGATATATACATCCACTGCGAAAATAATCCAGGAATTCAGAAACAATAGTACATATTTAAAAAAAATTGCTCAGGCATTCTTATATATCTAAAATTCGTATTTATTTAAAGTATTTACTTTTGAGGCAAAAGAAGGAAAATTCCATACAAGTAGGTGCTAATTTCAATATATTTTGTAAACACAGGGATTACTAACTGAAATATTTAATATTTGTTCTCCGCTTTAGAAAGAATTTCTCCGTAAAAATTCAGTTAATTCTATATTTCTTTTTTAAAATACCAGTCTAAATTTTTGCTTCGAAAAATAATCTCCTCTAGCTGAACAAACTAATAGGAAAAGTAAAGAAATCTAAATATCAAACTTTCACAAAGAAAACATGTCATGAAAGGAAATTTTTCATTACATCTGCCAATAGTAATTCCTTCGTGGGTTGTTACTCAAAAGGTTTGAAAGGAATTCGTAAATAAAACAAACACACACTCATACACATACATTTACACACACACACACACACACACACACACACATATATATATATATATATATATATATATATATATATATATATATATATATATATATATATATATATATATATATATATATATATATATGTATATATATATATGTATATATATATATATATATATATATATATATATATATAGATATATATATATATATAGATATATATATATATATATATATATATATATATATATATATATATACATTCATATATATACATATATACATACATATATATACATATATACATACATATATATATATATATATATATATATATATATATATATATATATAATATATATATATATATATATATATATATATATATATATATATATATATATATATATATATATATACATACAAGGTGCGTCCATAAAGTAACCGGGCAATTTTTATAAATAAGAAAAATGTCACTCACCTTCAAATAAGTTTATCTCCTTCAAAATAATCGTCAAAGGAGTCTATACAATTTTCCCAACGTTTCTTCAAGTCATCGAAACACTGTTTATAGGCGTTAGAACTAAACGTTCGCAAAATATGCGTAACATTTAATTTAATATCCTAGACGTTTTTAAATCTCTGTCAATTCATGGCCGTCTTAAGCTTCGGAAAAACGAAAAATATCAGCTGGTGATAAGTAGAGAGAATATGGTGGGGGATTTATCACTGTAATTCAATGCTTAGCAAGATATCGTTATACAGAAATTGCAGTATGGGGTCTCGCACTATCGTGTAAAAGAAACCACTGCCCTGAATCAAACAGTTCCTTCCCAACTCACCTTATCCTGTTTCTTAATCGAAAAAATCATCTCCTTGTAAAAATGCTGATTGATTGTTTGATTTTCAGGAACAAATTCGTGGTGAAAAGCCCTTTGTAATAAAAAAATCTAATAAGCATCACCTTAGTCATCCGTGCCTTATTTTGTATTGTAGAAGACGGTCCTTTCCACTGTGCACTTTGTCTTTTTTGTTTCTGAGTCGTATTGTAGACACCAGGTCTCATCTCCTGCTATAACACCCTTTAAGAATTTGTTGTCCTGTTGCGCAGTAGTCAGAAAATCTTGATAGCAATCTTTTCTGTCTTCTTTTTGCCGTTCTGTCAAAATCAGAGGCACAAATCGAGCACAAACTTTTTTTTATTTTCAGATTTCCAATTAAAATTAATCTACAGCTGTCTTTGCTTATCCTAATCATGTCTAAAAGTTGCTGAGTTGTTACTTATTGCCAGCTGATTTTTTTTTTCCTTTTTCCGAAGCTTAAGATGGCAATGAAAGGTCAGAGGTTTGAAAACGTCTCGTTTAATGTAACAGTTTGAAAGCAACAAATTCTACATTTTAATGATTGTTTCCTAAAATAATTCCTTTTTTTGTATTTAGGAGGAGAAATATATTTTACCTATTTTCTCAGTCTAACCAGACTTTAACCATTTCGTTTCAAGTATGCATATAACTGCAATTTAAAAGATTTAAACCTTTTTTATAAACATATCGGCAACAATATCCAATGGGATTTATTTCGTTATTTTCGGCATTTCAATTTTGCAATAGGTCCTATAATCAATCTTCGTGAATCATGCACAGCGTCGCAGGGAGCCGAGATTTTAGGGTTAAATTCCTTCCCCAAAGCTCCAAATCTGTGTGTATATAGTTACAGTAAAATATTAAAAGTTTCGTTATTTACTGCAATTTTGTTTATATAGAAAGTTCAATCTCTTCAGACGCAAATCCTGGTATTATTGCCTTGGTTGTGTTGGTATTGGAATGTGGAGGAGGTAGAGTTCAACTGTATATATACCAAAACGATTGCGAGTAGCGATATTTTTAGCTTTGGAGCTTGAGAGGTATAGACCTCAAAATTTGACTCTGCCCCCCCCCCCCATTTCTGCTAACTGGCGCAACTGAACATATATTGTCAATAGAATCAGTGCCATCACGGTTCTATAGCAGTGGCACTTCCTACCTTACGCCTATCTGAAACACTGATTGCTCACCGTTATCGCTTGGTAAAGATGGAAAGCGTTAAAATAATCGTGGATTTTAACGACTGGTTGGCCAGAGGAAATGTGATAGGTTGTTAAATGTAATTCTGGATCCGCAGTAATTTACAGACTCAGAATACCCGATGGTATACCTATTTAAGGTGGATATACCTAATCTAGAGGGAATCTCTCGCTGGTCAATATAGAGTTATATTTACTCTTGCATCTTATATTTTCTAACAGCAATGGAATAGTGGTTATCCTAGTATACCAGTATACAAAAAATGAATACATGTAATTTTTACGGTAAGGAAACATAAACACTATTTTAAAAATTATGATGTGTTAAACGTTTGCTAAGAGTGTCTAGGACACATTTAATTTTTTTTTATTTATTGAGTTAAAATTTTGAATTTTTTGTGATGTTTAACCATATAATTTGTAAACAAAATCACATCATAAAACTTCTCATAAAGTTTTACAAAAATGTTTTTAAATTTAATTTTTTTTTAAAAAGTGGGGTGATTTAAAATAGTTATAACTCGAAATATTATTCGTCGAATTTCAAAATTTTTTCATTTAATTAAACAGAAATATATAAGTTATAATTTTGATTCAGTATTTTTTTTAAATATTAATTTTTAAAAAATTCAAAATATTTCGATTAAAAATCTCAAAACAAATTATGTAACTTAGATTTAAAAAATTATATTTTCAAAAGCAAAATTTTTTTTTCTAATTTGCTGAATCAAAATTAAAGTAAAATAATTGAAAAAGACATGCTCAAAGTTTAAACCATTTATCTCTAACGGATCTTGACCTATAACAATTTAAAGACGAGAAATGGGGAAAAAAACCCATCATGCAGAAAAACGTATTTAAAGATTTAAACAAAGATTCGCTGCTATTAGAATGTTTCAAAACAAAAAAATTAACATCTCCTGTCCTAATTAAGATAGAAACATCATTTAAACGTCATTTTAAGCGGAAAAGAATTGAAAATTTTTTTATTGCAAAAATTTTTTTTTTCGAAAATTTGAAGATATTTGGACCCCCTTAAGAAATATATAGATTTCCTCATCACTTTTCAGTAATGAATAGCAACTTTTAATGCTGAAAAAGTAAAAAAAATATTTTTGAGCATTTAAAGCCCATATCCCGAAATCGGCTCTTCGTAATGTTAATACACTTTTTCCTATAATCATAATGTATCTATTTCATTTCATTTATAGTTTTCTATTGTCCCCCGCAAATGAGAGATTTTAAACGTGTTTTAATATCTGGGGGATAATTTTGGAAGCATCTTATATTAATTATTTAATGATACGTAATATTGTATAAAGAGAAGAAACATTCATTCAGTATAAATGTATAAATATTTTCAGTTTTGACTCAAAGGGAATCAGATATTCAATACTTTATATTTTAAGTATATAGGCAGTTGTAAAATCAAATTGATCATGGGATAACTAAAAAGGACTCATATAGATATTGATAGCCGAAAGTAAAATAAATTTTACAGTACAAGCTAGCAATTTAAAGTCAAATTTCAAAGGTTTCATTGGTATTTTTTCCGATCAAATGTTTTACTTGTTCCAAAGAATATTGGTTTAAAAATTGCTTATAAACTCCGAGTCTATATGCTATAAATAAATGTCTTAGATAAATGTCAATGACTGTGTGAAAAGAGCTATATGTCGAGCAATGACTAACTGAATCGGAACCACAACATCATTGCAATATTTATTTGATTATTGAGAGATGATAAAATTGAATAGATATCTGTTTTTGATGTGTAAAGAGTGTCCAGTCCAACCTCGTAGTTTCGAGAAAACGGGATGGGAAAAATCTGCTGTTGTAAAGCCAGTTTTTTTTAAGTTTAATTAAAAAAAAATTTAAGAAAATTTTTATAACTTTTTTTTGTTGAATGATGAGTATTAAGTCCTTGATTGGTGTGTGTGTGGCTAATGTCCCTGGGGGATGACAACATTACACCCCAGTCCGGTGTACATATGAATATAAGACATAGAAACAGACAAATGACACAATCACAGAATAATTTTTATTGACAGACGATGACACCGGCGATGGACGATGGGTTGCAGCTCCCCTTTCTAGACGGGGTTCCAATTGCAGGCGGAAGACTGACCGGTTCCCCAGAATACAGCCAAGTCTTATGCGGGAATCGAACCCACACCTTGATTGGTACATAACCCCTTTAACACTAAAATGTTTACGTTTTTTTTTCACATATCCTAAATTTTCCCTGATGAATAAACATATTTTGGAGTAGAATTGGACTTAGCTTTCTATTCCTTGCAGTAGCCCTTGTTTTTTCAAACATGCCTGGTTTGATAACTCATTATATATAGCCCATTTTGGACCGCAAACCCAAATATGTAACAGAGGATTTAAGGATCTTGTCATTTGATGGAATATTTTCCATAGAATAATGCAGTAATAGCTCAATAACCTTGTATATAAAGCATTGAAATAAAACAAAACATAAAACACCAAGGCTATAATTATTTACAAAAACCAGAAATGGGCTTATAGAATCAAATAAATATTTAGAAAGTGTCAGTAATGAAACTATGATTTCTAAAGGAATATAGATGCTAACTGAATGAACGCTAAGACAAATAAGGTAATTATATTATTATGTTTTGTTTTCTGTAGCGAATCTACACTTTGGAGGTTTCTATAAACATTTTTAATCTAAAAATGGTATTTTGGGTCTATACAAAATAAGTTATTAATGTACAACGACTCCATTTTCTTTAATTTTGTGATTTGTGCTACTTGATTTTATGAGAAGAATTAATAATATCTCGTAGCGTTGAAAGTATATCTTGCAAAAAAATGCAAATTTATTTTATTATGAGTAGGGATAAGTAAATTTCTCATAAAAAATATCGGTATTTCGCAACAAAAAAAAATACAATACATAAAATTTCGCATTTATTCACAAAAAAAATGTAAATTAAAAAATTTCTCGTCTATTAAAAAAAATAAATATTGCTAATAAAATTAATAACAAATATTATAAAATTTTACTTACCTTGATAGGTAAGTATCACAATTCTTAGTTAAAAGCTAACATTGTAGTAGTTTCCACATTATGTTACATAAGTCTTTGCCTTCTGTCATTAATTACTACGTTGTACATTCTAAAATATCTCAGCATCTAGTCTGTTAATGCAATGGGACATGGGACAATAGAAGATTTGTATAGCTGCCATTGCAAAAATAAGTTAGCAGCATTTCGTTGCAATTAAAATATGTATAACATCAACAGGTGTCTCTTGGTTGTCTACTGTAGGTAGTTGAAATACCCTTGTATTTGGCGCTCAAGAGGCGTTCTTAAATCTACTAAATTGTTCCATAAAACTTGATGGTTGATTTTTACAGTTCGATTTTTAGGTTCGACTCCGGTTTGGATAAACTATCATGGTGAAATTAGGAGCAAATCCAAAGGAGAGGGAGATTTCTAAGTTATAGACTTCGGACGATCTTAGTTAAGCTATTATGTTTATAAATTATTATTATTACCTAATTTCGCTTAAATAGCCATTTATCACCGAGTTTTCACCGAAAAGTAGAAAAAAAAAATCTTAGCATTTAATCGCTCATATCAGCAAAATTCTCATTTATTCGCATCTATATCGTAAATGCGAAAATTATGTATCCCTAATTATGACTGATCATACGTTTAATTTGTGTCAGTTAAGAATTTTTTATATATGTCCTTTAATTTAATGATAATTCTGATATAGATATGATTATTTGTGACATATTTTGGATTATTTTTTTCAATATAAAGAAAAAAATAAAGTTATTTCTCTCTAAAATATTACATATACCATAACATTTATCTATACTACACAATTTTAAAACCAAAATATGATGTTTTTCTCGCTTAAATAATTTCTTTTTATTATTTAAAACGAAAATAACACAAATTCTGTCACCGACGGTTTAGAAATTGACTAATGTATTATTGCAGAGTTATTTTGATATAGATATAATCATGTATAACATATATTAGATTATTTTTTTAATATAAATAAAAAATATAGAGTTATTTCTCTCTAAAATATCACTTATACCATAACATTTATCTATACTGCATAATTATAAAACCAAAAGCTGATGTTTTCCTTTCGTAAATAATTTCTTTTTATTATTTAAAAAGAAAATAACACAAATTCTCTCACCGACGATTTAGAAATTGACTAATGTATTATTGCAGAGTTCTTTTATTTAAAACGAGTCTTGAACTGTGCACTTAAAGAGGCAAGTTTATCCACTTTCCTAACTATACAAAATTGAGTTGAACAAAGCGCGCTCTTTAATAAATATTACTGCATCTCGTTTACTTCCAGCATCATATTACTAAAACCCATTTCCTTCCTCTTCGTTTTCTGCCTGCGAAAATGAAGCCCTCTCTAATTCAAGGAATCCTAGTCAGAGGAGTCTAATGGCCACTGGGAAAATGCTTCCATAACCTGTCGCCGAATAGCTTCTCTTCGTTTAATGACACGTCAGCTAGCCATAAAACTCGATACTGATTCTGCCATAAATCCGGGGCAAAGCCGGGTAACACATAGATGGAGCACTGCTTTATGCATATCTCTCTGCGGGGAGTGTCGTATTAAAATTGTACCCCAACTTACCGCAATTAAAGGGTGTAGCACGGCGCCAGAGGCAATTTAATATTTACTGCACGTTATGCAGAAATACGAGAAGGGACTTAATCTAGGTTTTCCAATATCTGCCTTCCCATCTCTCCCACTCGCCCCCCCCCCCCCTTCTACTCGTTCAACGGGATTTTATTCCTTCCAAAGAATTCCCGTCGATAAATTAAGCAAACGACGGTTATCTGGACAACTGCGTCGATGAGCAGTCAACAAGTAATGCGATTTGCCTGATTGCCTGAGGGTTGCGTGAATTTCGTAAATAGACACATATGTGGGCCGTTTGCCACATTCAGTAGATCTTACGACGGGAATTGCGATGTGGTAATGTGTTTCGAGTTACTTAGTAATAAGGAATTTTAAAATTTCACTCGAATGAATTTCAGTTGTTTTTAGTTATGGTGGTGAAAAAAAAAATATTGTTTCAAATATTTTATACAAAGTAATAAAGAAGTAACTTTTTCAAATTTAACAAATTATTGTAATAATCACTCTTTATAGATTTTCTGTCTTCTTTATTTTTAATGTTTTTAAAGTATTATTTACCTTTTTTGCTTTTCTAACAAGAAATTAGTCTTTGGTTTGGAGTCCTACGGTCATTTTTTTTTGCTACACGAAGGCTAATTAGACTGAGACCTACTGCACTGGGAGTAAGTACATATATATATATACATATATATATATATATATACATATATATATATATATATATATATATATACATATATATATATATATACATATATATATATATATATATATATATATATATATATATATATATATATATATATATATATATATATATATATATATATATATATATATATATATATATATATATATATATATAATCTATATATGCAGGTGGTTATCGAAATAATGGAAACACCTATCAATATTAGCGGTGTTTAAGAATGTGCATCGTATTCCTTAAAAAAATGTCTGGCCACCGGTATTATTTTATATAATATAGTATATGTATTATTCTACTGTCAGGTAGCTGTAATGAGGCTAAGGGCATTGTGCTTTAGGGGGGGGGGAAAGCGTAAAATGTCAAACCTTGCACACCTTGCGGAAAGGGCAATTTATTTGAGCGCGTTTAAATTGGAGTATCTGTTCCTGCAACCCCAAGGCTAATGGGTCTTTTATGAGCTATGGTATTGAAAGTCATGATAGCATACAGAGTGCACGGAAAAACATCCTCTGCGGAACAGAATTGCGGCTGAAAGGGAGAGCTGAGAGAAAGAGACAGGCGAGGTATTGAAGCGGATTGTGACCTGAAGAAAGAAAACAACTCATACAAAAATGACCGAAGAGCTCAATCTGCATCTGCATGTCCCTGTATCAACTATTGGAGGTAGAAGGGGACTTCAGAAAGAAAGCATTTACGAAAGAGTAGCTATTCCCAAACCACTTGTAATATATGTCAATACAAAATATCGTCCACAATGGTGCCACGAGCGCAAATCCTGGACGAGTAATATGTCCAAAAACGGCATTTGGTCCGACGAATCTTTGTTCACGTTGTTCTTCTCAACAGGAGAACACCTACACAAGTTCCTCTGTCAGGAGAACACCTACACAAGTGTAAGATTCTAGCTTTCTCATCTCAACTGTCAATCATGGAAGTAGATCTATCAGGGTTTAGGATGTCATCTCATGGTTTTCTTCAAGCCCTATTGTAACTCTAAAAGGGAGATTGAAATAGAAGAACTATGTATAAATTTTTGCTCACTAGTACATCCTATAGTGCAAACATTGTTTCTTACAGGAGATGTCATTCTCCAGGATGATAATTGCCCTATACATACAACTAAATCTATCAAGTATTGTTTTGAAGAGCATGGAAAAGAAGCCAAATATCTTATCTTGCCCTGTACAATCCTCCCGACTATATATATATATATATATATATATATAGAGAGAGAGAGAGAGAGAGATAAAATTTATAATACAGGGTATAAAAGATAAGTTTATTTCTTTTACATTTTTGATTTTAAAAAAGTTATATAAATTTCTGGTTACAGAAAAAAAACACTGTTCGTTAAATTAAGAAATGTACAGAAGGATATATTTGGCATGGAAGGCCGAGGTGGCCCTGTGGTAAGCACGCTAGCTTTCGGTGCTGAGGGTGCTCGGATCGAATCTCGGCGCTCGCCACTGAAATACCTCCGTTCATGTCTTCCCATCATGGTGAGAGATGCTGGTCCGCCTCTATGGTGCTCCCTTAATAAAATGGTCACCAAAACTGCGGTGAATTGCAGGTGAATATCTATAAGACAAAGTGTCTCCACATTAGAAAAAATATATGCATCTGTCATAGATCCTAACAAAAAACTCATACAAAGTTCAACAACTCGAAGAAAATATTTAAAATTAATATAAAATTAGTTAGTTTAACTTCCAATATGTGGGGTTAGTTCTCTAACACTGTAACAGAACAACTTAATTTCTTACGACATTTCATTCAATCACTCCTAGAATCATGAGGCTCTATAGAAAATGTCGCACGTGTAAACTCTATATACATACATATATCATAAGACTCAAGTATCTTTCATTAAGTAAAAGGTTCACTATTGTTCTTTACTTGCCTAAACGACAAACATTCCACGCTGTATTTCGGGAGAAGTCATCTGGAATATATGAAGAAAGTCCTGGAAGATCCTTTGTTGAGAAAAATCCTGAAAAAAAATTAAACGACAAGTTGTGTGTGGATTTAGTTGGAAGACGTTTCAGATTACATTACCTATCCTGTAGGAAATATTTTATCAAATCTTCCAAGCCACAACTGAACAACTACTAATAAAAAAACATTATTTGATTTTTCAGTAAAACTAAGCATACTTTTTAATCTGATTTTTACAACCTAAATGACTCGACACCCAACACTCGAACTATTCCTAAATGTGATTTCTTCATTGGTTAACCAAATGTCAAAATCATCTTTCAGAGTAGATTCAGACGAGCAAAACTAAGGCAAAAGCGTTAAGCAGCTAGATCCCGCCATTAACTACTTACGTCGCTACGTAAGCAATAAGTCTAGCGTCCTGTTCACACTGAATACAGAGCATTACGTATCGCCAGCGTTAAATTTTTTTAACTAATAACAGAGCTCAATTCCTTGAACACGTGATATGTCCGACCAATCACAAGTCATGTCAACAATGTTGGAGCTAATGTAGTAACGGAATGGTACGCTGCGAATGCAATGTGAACAGGCTTTATCAGGGCCAAACTCGATACTTAGGGCCTGTTCACATAGGAGTCCGTTGCGTTGCGTTAAGGAAAAGATGACGTTGAGACGAAAATAAACCAATCATAGGCGTTAAAAATTTCATTGCTAATCGTTTGGAGGCATATGATTGGTTTATTTTCGTCTCAACGTCATCTTTTCTGCAACGCAACGGAACGGACTCTTATGTGAACAGGCCCTTAGTACTGAATCACATTTTTACCTCCCCCTCTCCTTACATACAAACTAGAATGACGATACAAGCGCACTTCTAAAAAGTGTGAATAGGTACAGATGAAAGTAACTGATATAAATCAAAATATTTTTTTCTAAATAAATCAGTAATAGTAAATAATAAATAGTATAAATAATAGAATAAATAAATAATACTAGAATGACGATACAAGCGCACTTTTAAAAATTGTGAATGGAAATAGATGAAAGTAACTAATAAAAATGAAAAAAAAATTTCTAAATAAATCAGTATAAGTAAATAATAAATAATATAAATAATAGTATAAATAAATAATACTAGAATGTCGGTACAAGCGCACTTCTAAAAATTGTGAATAGGAATAGATGAAAGTAACTGATAAAAATCAAAATTTTTTCTAAATAAATCAAGGATAGTAAATAATAAATTGTATAAATAATAGTATAAATAAATAATACTAGAATTACGATACAAGCACACTTCTAAAAATTATGAATAGGAATAGATGAAAGTAACTGATAAAAATAAAAATATTTTTTTCTAAATAAATCAGTAATAGTAAATAATAAATACACTGCTCAAAAAAATTAGGGGAGCAAGCAAAGAAGTTAAGAAAACCGTGCGAGACAGCCACGTATTGGCATAAAATGGATAGTAGACGTGTATCAATGCGCAGTACAGAAAAAAAGATGTAAAAAAATGTGTAATTAATTCTTAGAAAATATGGAAAAAATATGAAAAGATGATTTATGGCAACAATTTGGTTACATGTAAACGATAAAAAAAAGTATTGTTTAGAAATGATGCAAGATTTTTAATATGGCGTGTGGTCTCCTAGAACAGCTAAGACTGCTGCACACCTGTTTTTCATGGATGCGATGATGTTATCGATAACACTTTGGGGAATACTGTTCCACCCCTCAAGAAGTGCAATCTCCAAGTCTCAGAGAGTAAAAGAAGGCCTTGGTCTCGCAGCAATGCGTCGTCCAAGCATGTCCCAAACATGCTCGATTGGATTCAGGTCAGGAGAGCACGCTGGCCATTCCATACGCTGTATTGTTTCAGCTCCAAGCATGTTCTCCACAAGACGAGGTGTATGCGGTCTGGCATTATCATGCTGGAAAGCAAAGGAATCCCCAATGGCTGCAGCCTAAGGTATGACATCAGGTCTCAGTATCTCGTCTGCATGCCTTCGGGCCGTCAAAGTACCATTCCATATTATATGTAGGTCCGTACGTCCACCTATGCTGATTCCACCCCATACCATAAAACTAGCTCGTCTGTAATGTGACCTTTCACGAACGAATGTGGGGTTATTTCGAGTGCCCCTTTCCCTCCATACCAAAACACGTCGGGTGTCACACTCCAGACTGAATCGGGACTCGTCTGTAAACAGCACTTGGCTCCAATCATGTTGCTCCCAATCTCGATGTTCAGCAGCCCATATTCTTCGGGCCGCACGGTGACGTGAGGTCAACGGAATGCAGATCATTGGCCTACGTGCATAGAGACCTCCCCGATGAAGCCTGTTACGTACTGTTTGGCTGGACACCCTTCGTCATTTTGCCAAGAGCAACTGTCTTTGCAGCTGAGTAGCATTGTCTGTTCTGTTTCGACGAGCTGTTAACAGTATATACCGGTCATCAGTTGCTGTAGTGACGCGTGGCCGACCTTGCCTTGGTCGATGTCTAACATTCCCTGTTTTTTGGAATCGATTCCACAGCCTTGCAACGACACTTCTGGCGACTCCAACAGCGTCCGAGACACTACGTTATGTTTGCCCGGATTCAAGTCTGCCTATAATACGCCATGCCATGTATTCCGGTAAATCACGTTGTTGAGACATTTTCAAGTCACTTTTTCTCAAAAGGAATAACTGAGCAATCGAATTTCACAGTTAAGGCAGTGAAACAGACGTTTCTGCAACATCCCAATTTCCGCCCTTATGTTCTTTTTCTGGTTTTAGACGTCATGAACTTTGATTTGAATATGAAGTTTTCGTCTTCTGTTTCCTGCTAGGCTTTAAATTATGGATGATTTATTTTATGTTACTTATCGGTGTAAGTATTTGCGTAATTTCGTTAAAACCATGTGCTCCCCTAATTGTTTTGAGCAGTGTAGTATAAATAATCTCTCTATTCTAAAAAAAAACTAACTGCCGCTGACGCAGCCGGCGCCGCCTCCGCCGCTGTCAAAAGCTTGTCACGCTATCTCCTCCGAAACCGCTGGGGGTATGGGGTCGAGACCGATACCAATCGATGCAGAACAATGTGGGAAAGAAAGTAAGACATGTCTCATATTCGTCGGACTTTAAGTTTTTTTTTATTTTATGTTTTGTGGGAAAATATTGACTTTTTCATGTTCAGATTACGATAACTCGCCAAAAAAGGATCGTAGAATTTTTTTTTTACAATCTAAGACTACAGACATTTCTCCTTCAAACAAGACTTCATTTGTTAAAAATAATTTAAAACAGACTGATATTTTTATTAAAATTGAAAACCCAGTTTTTGGAAAAATTTATGCGTTTCGAGATATATAAATTCGATGCTCTCAGACTTATTATGTTACAAAGAAAATATTTATATCAACTGGAAGATGAAAGCTTCCTCATTCATATAAACCTCATTTCAAGTCTATATCTTAAAATTTCGATTTTTAATTGAATTTTAAAGAAATACTTCAAAAAAATCTTCTCATTCGCTTCCTTTGAAAGAAGATACGATTTTTCACCCATTCATCCATTTCGCCGGGCTTCATCCATTTCGTCGGGAGGAGGGGGGGGGGGGGAAGCTTCAACTGTAAACAAATGAATGATTCAATCGCTGTAAAAAACTATTGAGTCATTCATTCACTTGATTCACCAGAGGAGCGAGCGTAGCGAGGCTAGGGGCGAAGCCCCTAGTAGTATAAATAATCAATAGCAAAACAATGCTCACAACTTTTCCATTTCCCTGAAGCCCCATGAACATGCATTCCATTAGAATATACACGCATTAGAAGAGGGACATTAATACCTTAAGGGGTTTCAGGACACATTTTAAATTGTTTTTATTTATTAAGTTAGAATCTTAATTTTTTTTGCTTGTTGTGATGGTTAACCATATAATTTGTAAACAAAATCACATCATATATCTAATCATAAAGTTTTGAAAAAATAAAATTTTTTTTTTTTTTTAAAGTGGGGCTATTTAAAATCATTATAACTCGAAATATTGTTTGTCGGAGTTGAATTTTTCTTATTTTATTAAAGAAATCTATATATGTTTTAATTATGATTCAGCATTTTTTAAATATTAATTTTGTAAAAAATTGAAATATTTTAAATATTTTTTTAATGAAGTAACTTATTTTTTAAATACCTAATTTTCAAATGTAAATATTTATTTCAAATCTTCTGAATCAAAAACAAAGTAAAATAATTGAAAAAAGACATGTTCCATCAAGTCTAAGTTACTCGTGGGGAGATATTGTATTTCATAAAACCTTAGTTTGGCGAGAAAATTTATTAGAACCAATGATTGAAGCGAAATGTCTACCATATATCTTAATTAACGTCTTCAAAATTAAAGATTTTATTTTGTTCCGCATGAAAAATTAATTATTTTTTGAAAATTTGATTAAAACGTTTTTAGATCTTTGATAAAGGACAAGTTATTTTCAGAATCGGTCACATTTTTCTTGCAAAGAACATCGTGCCTTAAATATGTAATTGGCAAATAATGAAACGCTTTCAGGGTGATTAATTGTAAGCAACTTCATTAAGGAAAAGTAATTCATAGAAAGAGCAAATCACATTTTTTGCTTAGTTACATTGCCTTTTTTCGTGATAAGTCATTTGTTAATTAAAATACGCAAAGGCGCATGAAAAATGCTTAACTCTCATGGGAATTTAAGCGTTTAAAAACCTGTCAAGGTAATAAATTACCATGAAAGTTTATTAGATAAAGTGCATCATATGTGTAGATCGTTTGCTTAATAGAAAAAACAAAGTGATTTCTTTTTTAGGAAAAGTGATAACTTTGTTTGACGTAGTATCCAAAATTAAGGATTAGAGTTTGATATTTTCGAATGCAAAGTTTTAATTTCATCAAGAAAAATAAATGTTGTTCATCATTTATGTAAGTTACCGAGGTGAAAATATTTATATATGAAAAAAATTTTAATCTGTGAAATGGGTAGAAAACAGATGAAAAATGTCTTATAAAATGGCCGCAACAGCAGTGTACTTACAGAAACCTTCAAGTTAGTAAATTCATATAGTAAAGAAATCCTATTTTGACACCATAACTGTAAGAATTAACTGCGGGATCAAAGACCATGAGTTACAAGAAAATTTTTCATTACATTTCCAAATGCCAAATATGAAGTTAAGTATGACGGTTCATTCCACTACTACCACCTGATAGATATGACACAAAGTTATTTTTGTAATGAAAATAGTTTTTTTTTGAGAAAAAGAAAGACTCTTAAGTCGATAACATGTGTCTGTACGTCTCTAACAAGAAATGCAAATAGAAAAAAGTAAATAAAAATCATTTGAAAAATGTCTAATCACTGCGAAATATTATCATCAAAAGCATTCTTTAGTAAGCCCTGGCAAGGTATTTCGAAAAATAACAAGGAGTAATAAATTTCCTTTCTTAAATGCACTACATCAACTATATTTTATAATATTTAATTATATCTTAGCTAAATAAAATTCTATGCGGATGCGATGCTTCATAATCCGATCAAGGGTGGTCTTATATACCATAAAATTAATGCATCAGTTAAACAACAGCAGTGTACTTACAGAAACCTTCAAGTTAGTAAATTCATATAGTAAAGAAATCCTACTTTGACACCATAACTGTAAGAATTAACTGCGGGATCAAAGACCATGAGTTACAAGAAAATTTTTCATTACATTTCCAAATGCCAAATATGAAGTTAAGTATGACGGTTCATTCCACTACTACCACCTGATAGATATGACACAAAGTTATTTTTGTAATGAAAATAGTTTTTTTTGAGAAAAAGAAAGACTCCTAAGTCGATAACATGTGTCTGTACGCCTCTAACAAGAAATGCAAATAGAAAAAAGTAAATAAAAATCATTTGAAAAATGTCTAATCACTGCGAAATATTATCATCAAAAGCATTCTTTAGTAAGCCCTGGCAAGGTATTTCGAAAAATAACAAGGAGTAATAAATTTCCTTTCTTAAATGCACTACATCAACTATATTTTATAATATTTAATTATATCTTAGCTAAATAAAATTCTATGCGGATGCGATGCTTCATAATCCGATCAAGGGTGGTCTTATATACCATAAAATTAATGCATCAGTTAAACACTGCTTACAAAAAAATAAATAAATGTTCCGAATTAAGGATTTTCCATATAATGGAAAACTGATTCTTGGAAGTAACCACTCTTATAAGAAACTCTTGGTCATAATCAACATATTTTGATTTGTTACTTTGTAGTGCTGCATTTAGCTAGTCAAACAGATATCTTGAAGATGAATTTTGACTTTCAAAATGTTAGTAAAACTCAGTTGAAACAATATGAAAAATAAAAGTTAGATTTTGTATCTTGTTTAAAATTCCAGTAAATTCGAGTATCCTTGGGATTCGGGAACTACCGACGCGAAAGTGGGATCGTCCTGAACAGACCGTCCGTGTTTGTCCAGATCAGTAGCAGAAAAATCGGTAATATCGTTACTCTGCAGTCACTGCTTTCACGATTAATACGGAACCTGCGCCAATGGTTTATTTTCGGGTTTCTGCGCATAGATCTCTGCAAGAGAGATTTAGGATGAATTAAAGGCGTCTCTACAGCTTTTTTTAGCCACTGGCATGCCGGAAAAAAAAAACAATAAAATCGCACGGCGGAATCGCTTTTGTCATCGCTTTCACTAATAATTTGAAATGTTGTTTGTAAATAATTTGAAATCTTGTTTTCATTTCGCTGGATAAATGTGACAGGGCATAGTTCGTTAGGTCTAATAAAACTTTAGGAGGGACTTTCAAGAAATCTTTGGCGCCATGACGTCATACTGCGGGAACATTCCGGACGTGTCGGAGCCCGTATCACCCTATGATCCGAGGGAGTTTAAGAATCTAGCAAATAAGAGTATCCTAATGCCCCGGGAACACCCTATAAATGAGAGGGACGTGAGACCGTCCCGAAAGCTCTGTGTTTGTCGGGCCGTTACACTGACGTCACTGTTTTCACGGTTAATACAGAGCCAATTTTATTTTCGGGTTTCTCTTTGTTGGAGTCTTGGAGTAAAAGAGACTTAGGATGAATAAAGGACGTCTCTAGGATTACGTTCTGCCATTGGTGGCCGGAAAAATGATAAATTCGATCGGCGGAATCGCTTTCGTTACAGCTTTCACGAATAATTTGAAATCTGCGGCTCGGTTTTCATTTTCTCGATACAATTAGCAGTGCATAGTCTCTAGGACTATGCAATTACCAGGGCTATGCTATGATGTCACTTTGACTATGCTATGGCGTCATACGGTGGGACTGCTGATATCGAGGACGTGTCGGAGTCATTATCACCCTGATCTCCCCGGGATTCTGCTTTTAAAAATGCACATTACAAACATGTAATTATACAGCAGTTATATATATATATATATATATATATATATATATATATATATATATATATATATATATATATATATATATATATACTAGCATAATTGCCCGGCGTTGCCCGGGTAGATACATAGATATAAAAATTTTCATGCATTCCATCAAAAAAATACTGGGCTGCCTCCCCCCCCCCCGCTCTTCATGTTCAACTGGCCAGACGGAATCTGAAATGATATACGCAGTATTTTTTTGATGGAAAGCATGACAAATTGTATATCTATATATAACCCGGGCAATCATTCTTTAAAAATAATTTCATTAATTTTCTTATGCCTTAATATAACTAATGGACTAATAGTTCGGAATGAAAGTTATGTGTCGTTATGTTTCTCTGTTTAAAGAGCTTTTCCTCTCACTGCTTAAAAAGCCCCAAAACTCTAAAAGATTTATCTTATATGATTTCACGGAATAAGTAATACAAATACATATCATATGTTAAATCTGTTTCGCGAACTTAGCGGAAAAAAACCTGTAGAACTCTTAAACTTCTTCCCATTTTATGATCATCAAACAATTAAGATCATCAAACAATTTAGATCAACAGAAGGCTTCCAAAAACTGGCCATGTGACAAACTCAATTTTTCTGTTTTTTTTCTTCCTTTTTTTTCCAAATTGTATTAAGTTCTATTAGTTTGAACGCCATTGTCTAAAATTGTCTAAAGCAGCGGTTCTCAACCTTTTTAGACTCACAACTCCACTAAACGTAGGAAAAATAAAATAAACACTTCGCCCCCCCCGTCACCCCCAGACTAACATCTCAAATCACCCCTCAGAACAAACCTCTTTTCCCCCGCGTATCGAATTTGACTGGTTGTGATGAAGGGGCTGTAACCACATTTAAGAGGTGCGCTTAGGGGCACAAAAATCATTAAAAAATTAATTAAAAAAAAACTAATTGAGCCCCAAATTTCGTTTTTCCTGTTTTAAGTTTCTCGGGCCCTAAACATTAACTGTGCCGAATTTGGTCCCGGTGGGTGAAACAGTCTATGATTCTATAGCAGACAAAGAAACAGACGAGCTCTTTTATTTGTATATATATATATATATACTCATTATGTGAATTGACGTACTCAGCGTTAGAAACCAAATTTGAAATCAATAAAGATATCTGAATTTTCTAGTGACATATGTAGTGTCTGCATCTGAATAGATTTCTATGTTGAAAACTCCATTTGTTCTAAAAAATATGATGCACGGTTATATTTTTGTTTATTTCTCTTTTTTTTTTTCACAAGATAATATCCATACTAAGAAGAACAAATTTAACATTTTGAAGAAGATTTATCCTTTTCTAGGAATCCGGATATTTCGGGATATAATTTTTATTCTTTGTTACTAAAGGATAATTTGTGTTTAATGTATCAAATGTATCAATAAATTCAAGGTTGCAATTATGTATATTATCGTTCCAATATCAAGCATTTTACATATAAATAAATACGCGCATAACCTACGGTTTAATTCTATTTGCAAATGTGCTTTTATTTGTTGGTTGATTTAATACGAATAATACATTTTTATAAAACATGCGGAATTAATATTCATTCCATAAAAATAAAATTTTGCTTGAAACAGTAATCCATATAAATTAAATTTCCCAATCCAATGAATGCAGCAGTAAGGTTTCTGCGATATAATTATTCTCCGTTTACCGACTCTTTTGAAACCAACACCTAGTGTGATCATTGATGGTTGGCTTATTTTGCACTCCGGAAACTCTATAATTATTAAGTGTCTGAAATTTTAAGTCATAAACAAGTTCAACAAATAAGGCTTTGAGCTACTATTAATTTGAATTTTGTGACTTACTGTGTATAACTTTCTGCTTAAATTTTATGACTTACTGTGTTAGGAAGACTGGTACCAGTTAATTCCAATCTATCGATAATGAATTGCATACATGTTCAAATTAAGCAAACAAGCGAAATTATGGTAATTAAATGATTCCCGATATAATATTGTAATACTTTGTAAATATATTTTAGAAGACCTTCTAGATATCATAACGATACTTCAACATGAGAGTATTCCCTGATGCGTAATCAGATTTTTTATTCAGTCAAATTCACAATAATTGAACAAATAAACCGGGTGGGCAAAAAGTCCGTATAAACTTTAAAAATTCATAAAAACTGGAAAAATAACCAAAATAAAAAAAAGGTTTGCTGCGTTTGCATCCCTAGGTCACGAGATTTTTTTTTGAGACAGAAAAATAACTGAAAAAACAGCTGACAGGTGGCACTGACTTACACAAGTCAAAGAAAATATACGCAAATAACAAAAAGAATGCTTCTAAATCGTTTATTACAGTAGTAGGTGTTCCACATGACCCCCATCACAGGGGATAAGGCATTGCAGGCTAGTCACAAATCCAGCAACGGCAGATTCGAATGCAGCAGGTCCGGATATATACATGACACCTCTCGGCGGATCGCGGAACAACGGTGAACTGGTTGTAGATTAGCAGCGCACGTTCTTAGAACCGTCTCATTTGCATATTTCCACATAATTCGCTCGTACCAGCGCCACCTATCAGCTGTTTTTTGATTTATTTTTTCCCGTCTTAAAAAAATCCCGTGACCTACCGATGCTAACCCTGCAAACCTTTTTTTATTTTGGTTATTTTTCCGGTTTTTATGAATTTTTAAAGTTTATACGGACTTTTTGTCCACCCGATATATATATATATATATATATTCATATATACAGGGCTAGATTTGAGGCGGAACGCGCCGGAACGGCATTCCGGTATCCATCTTTAGGTACCTCTCTTTATCAATAATTTGGAATACCCCCCACACCCCCCGGAAGGTTACCGTTCCGGCACCTCTATTTCTAGAAATCTAGCACTGTATATATATATATATATATATATATATGTGTGTGTGTGTGAGTGTGTGTGTTTATTTATTTATTTATTTATTCAAAATATTTGTCTAGCTATTGCATGTATTACCCTGTTTTATTAGTAACGATAATTTTAAAAGTTTACCATTACGTCTCGAATTCTTTAATGTAGGCAGAATTGGTGTGTCTACACATTGCGATTTTAAAAACTATCCATACGAAACTCTCCCGATACGTACTTCATTTATGTCATTTAGAATAGTATATTTGTTGACAAAGCCTATTTTCAAGCAATTTCATTTAGAAAGACTTTACATTTCTGTATAAAAATTTTGTCTCTGGTATACTCGTTCTATCAAATTTTGAATATTAAATTTTCATTTCTTCTCCGTTTCGCATGAAATACACAATGCATGATTTTTAACTCATTTTGCAATGCATAATTATCGACATTTCCATTTTATTGCGGTCTGTAAAGTTTGCTTTTCTAATCTATCTCCCTTGTTTCAGCTCTTTTCATGTAACGTATTCTTTCAAAACTCTTAGACATGTTGTCTGAGACAGCAACCATTAATGTCACAAGAAGGGAAATTCATGTCACGGCTCTGATTCTGATTTCTTTCTTTTACAGTCGGCCCAAAAATAAAGCCTTTTAATTTCCCGAGCGACTTGGAAGAAGGCATGCGGTCCGTGGTCATATGCGGCGTGTTGTCGGGCGACCCCCCGATCACCATACACTGGCTGAAGGACGGAGTCGACATCCCCCCCGAACTGCAAGCCAAAATAGACATGATCGATGACTTCACCTCTTTTCTCACGTTCATCGCGGTCGGTCCCCACCACAATGGTAATTACACCTGTGTCGCAAGGAACCCGGCCACAACAGTCAATCATACGTCGTTAATGGTTGTCAATGGTAAGTGTGACGACGGATTTCGGGGTACAATACATGCATTATCGATTACTCCTGACAAGTACATTAAGTTGGAAACGTGTCTCGGAGTTTCAAGGTTTAAGTGCGAGTGTATGGGCAAACTTCTTTAAGATCGTGTCGAGTTTCTGTAAAAAAAGAAAATGGAAGGCAATTTCGTCAGTAAGAATCACTTGATATCTATCTATATATATATATATATATATATATATATATATATATATATATATATATATATATATATATATATATATATATATATATATATATATATATATATATATATATATATATATATATATATATATATATATAAATATATAAATATATATATATATATATATATATATATATATATATATATATATATATATATATATATATATATATATATATATATATATATATTATATATATATATATATATATATATATATATGTATGTATGTCTGTAATATACCCATTACATCAGGTCCTTAAATTATAACCTGAAAGGAAAAACTAGCTCATATTTACATGGCTGGAACTAGACTCAGGAATAGAACAGAATTTGGAAATGGTCGGGCCGAATCGTTTATTAAAGCGACAAAAGTACATCCATTCGTTTCAGAAGAATGGCTCGGATTAAAATCACCTTTCAACATTAATCGCGAGAGGACGAAAAAGCATGTGGCTATTATTTGTAGGGTCAACGGATTTTGGAGCTCGCGATGCTAACCCACTCCTGAATCCAAACGTATACACGTGTAGAAATATAAAGGCATGCGATCCATGAGAAATACTGGGGCTAAGGGTTTTTAATAGATAAATTAATATTACTGAGGATTGGATTTAGGGAAGAGTTTAAATGCTAGAATGGAGGGTATAATATTTAATATATTACATGTATACACACACACATACATACATACATACATATATATATATATATATATATATATATATATATATATATATATATATATATAATGCGAGCAAAAAACATGTTTAACAGTTGTAAATTCTATTAAAGGAAAATTTACTTAAAACCTTTTTAAAAATATTAATTTCAGAGAACTATTGAGGGCAGCAGCGTACGCAGAAATTTTCAAAGAGGGGGGGAGGGGTTACTATGAAAGAGTAGGTTTGAGCAATCAGTGCAAAGCTTAAACCTAATTAAATAATATAGGTAATCAGAACCAATGGGGGGGGGGGGGGGTTCAAACCCCATAACACCCTCCCTGCGTACGTCACTGCTTGATTGCGTTCATATCCCTAACTAAATTCAGTAAACAACGTTACGGGGCCCAAACAATGCAGTAGAAATATACAATGTCATATTTTTCCAAGAAGAAAAAACATTTTAATCAGACAAAGATTATCTCGAGAGATTATCTCGAAATGCGTAAAAGGTAACGCAGTTGCATAATGTGGTAAAAAAGTTTCCCAGAATAGACAATACTAGTTGACGGTTGCATACGCATGGAGACAGAAATATAATGAGGAAAGTTACAGAAATATAATGAGTTTTCGTGTAATGACAGAACAGATGTTACTCATCTAATAAAATTTAGAAAAGCAAAGTAAAAACCAAGTACGATTGCGATAAAAGAAAAAAAAACTACCATTCTTCATAATTTTACCTTCAATTCATTTTATATTTTATTTCCGTTATTGTCATGCATTTGTATAACGCTCTATTTTATTATATTTCTGTAGAACAATAAATTTTAAACAACAAAAGTAAGAAATATCAAATGTTAAAAATTACAAATGTTATGTGTAACACATTTTTTTTTTATTCACATGCTAAATGCAAAAGTTTTTTTGTTTTGTTTTTTATGAAACATAGCTCATCATTGAAGTTGAAAAATTCTCAAATATTCAATAATTTCCGCTAGATTTCACGGGTGGTCAAACAATCGATTCGGCACCTGACACTTTACAAATGGTGGTATTCTATCTTGCGTATCCCTTGACTCTAACCCCGTCAGATTTTGGTCTTTTTTTTTCTCTTCTTTACTTCCTTTTTTTTTCTTTCTTACTTCATTCTTTTCTCAATTTTCTTGCGTATCTCATTCAGTACTTTTTCTTCCTTCTCTTTTATCTCCAGTGCCCCCCTACTGGATATCTCAGCCCGCCGACCGCTCAGCTGTTATGGGGGAGAGCTTGACCGTAGACTGCCAAGCAAATGGATTCCCAGTGCCTCAAGTCAGGTGGAAAAAAGACTACGGTAAGTGTATAATACGTATGTAGCAAAGAATTCGGTCCATACTACTGCCCTCTTTAGTTAAAGTGGGCAGTAGGGGGGCGCCTATTTATTTATTTATTTATTTTTTTATTTATTTTAAAATTTTAACGTTTTACTTCTTTAGGTGTTTCACCTTTTTCCACGAAGTTAAGAATGTTTTATTTGCTTTGGAAGGTTCTTAAAATTATCTAACATATTTGTCCTGACTGCGTTTATACCTACGCTCTAACCTCGTCGCATTTTTCTTGAAATGTCGAAAATAATATTTAGGTCACTTTAACTAAGGAGGGCAGAATACGTATGTACTAAAGAACATAAAAGAAAGAAATTAAATCACTGCTTAAAAAAAATATATATATATTTTTCTACAATTCAATAGGAAGTATGTGCAAACAAATAGAAACAGAAGAATGTTAGAATGTTTATTAAACAGTTAGAATGTTTTATCTGCTTTGGAAGGTTCTTAAAATTATCTAACATATTTGTCCTGAATGCGTTTATACCTACGCTCTAATCACGTCGCATTTTGCTTGAAAGGTCGAAAATTATATTTACGTCACTTTAACTAAGGAGGGCAGAATACGTATGTACTAAAGAACATAAAAGGAAGAAATTAAATCACTGCTTTTAAAAAAAAATAAATATTTTTCTACAATTCAATAGGAAGTATGTGCAAACAAATAGAAACAGAGGTACATGTTATTTATGGAACTATCATAAATTATTAAATGAATGTAAACAAACTTCGAAATTTTTAGTGACATTTTTACGAAGAGCATAAAAGGTAGTTCTTTATACTTTAATGCTTGACAACTCCCAAGAATGGAATAAATACTTCCCTCCGTTCCCAATGTAGTATTTTTAGAATGTTTTTATAAACTCGCTTTCTTGTTTGTGTGAGTGTTTGTCCAGTACAAATCTTGCAATCGATTTTTAACTGACTTCCCGACTAGCTAGACATTTGAAACTTTTAGAATAGCTCAGAACACGATTACAATGCATTATTTTAATACTTTTAGCCATCTTTAAGCTTAATTGAATTCATTTTCAAATAATTTTGTTTTGTAGCCATCTATCGGACGGGACGGGAACGAAAAGTTAAACGCAAGTTAACTTCTACTTCATTTTTTTACAAGTTGATGAGATAATTTAGCAAATTTTTTTTAAAGCATGCATTAATACATAGAGTTGTCAAGTTTATATGATTCAACAGAAAATTTAAAAACATGGTATATAAAAACTTATTTTTATCTTGTAGTTATTGTACATTTCCTTGTGAAATGCGTGCAAAACGGGTAATAACGTGGGAAAAGTATGGTGATCATGGATGGGGTGGATACAAATAACTTGATTAAATATGATCCGTGAGATATTTCCTCTGTTTCTTTAAGAATTCAAAAACATATTGTCAAAAGCGTTATATAGGGTGTTCCAAAATTATTGAGCGCATTTCATGTTTGAGAAAAAAAAAAGAACAAAATGAGGGACGTACATCTTTATTGTTTTCTTGGAAAGACAATTTAAAACATCTTTACACAACAAAATTTTAAACATTAAATAACTTCCACATAAGCCAGTAGATGGCGCAACAAAATTTCGCAAGCAAAATTTAATAATTACGTCAGTCTGCATGTGGCAACCTTACAGGTAAAAGCAATAAGTGTTTTGTATTTCCATGAAAGCAAATTCGTTGCAACTCATTTTGTTTTTCAAATGTAGACCACCCTGGGGTGTTCCAAGATTATATAGCGCATTTCACGTTTGAAAAAAAAAAAGACGGCTATGCCATGTAAGGCATAGCCTTGTGAATCGTTCGGAATCGCCTTTAAGCTGTAGGTTCCGACAAAGCGTCAGTTTGTTTTGCAAAATGTGTCTGTACAGTTCCGAATAAATCAACTTTAAGCATGGTTTACAGGATTAAAATGTCCTTTACATCCATTATTACATAAATGCAAATTTCCATTTACTAACTTAGAGTATGTCGATAAAAAAAATTGTATATTTTCTGTGGGAAAATAATGATTATATAAACCGACATAAAAATTTATAATAGAACTTTGTACCCTACACTCTTAATTTCCTTTTTTACTTTATCTATTTACATAATTTATTCTCTATTTTGCTATATCCCTTTTTATATAAGCCCCATTCCGGGTGCTTATGATGTAGTTAATTCAGAAAAATTAGTTCAAACTACTATCCGTTAAAAATGTTCTGGTTCCTATTAGTTTTAAATTTCAATTATTATTTATCTTCTTTTACGCTTACGTTGAATTGCTATTCTTCATTTGACATAGAATTATTTTTTTATTATTCTATATCCTATAACTTTTGATTTGTTTAAAAAAATATATCGCAGTTTTACAAATTGTTGTGTTTTTTGTTTGAAATATAAATTCAGCAGTGGTAATTAATGAAATATTTGAGTGAAAACAGAATATTTATTATTTCTCGCTTCTTTGTTAATGAATATTTCACCATTTTTTCCCTCGTTTATCTATTCAGTATCTTTCTCTTTTAAATTAGCATCCTATTAGTAATAGAACACCATATAGTTAATATTACGGTCATTTTTTAAAAAAAGTTATTCGAACCTTTCAAAATGATAGTTGAAATATTTTTTGACTGTTGGTAAAATAAGTGTTTTTTAATTTTTCTCTGTAAAAAGTAAGGATTAGAATTATGTGTATGAATAAATTTTCGCATGAAGTACTTTATGTCTTATAATACGAGTTCTGAATTTTAATTTTTTATTCTCAAACAGAATTTTTGAATCCAGCATTTCTTTTAAAAAATTTATACATTGAGTTTTTTTTTTTTTTTTTTGCGTATGACCACGCTGCATTAGGAAAGTTTAAATGATGTTACATTTTCTCGCCTGTTTAAACAGAACTTATTAAAAATAGTCCCATTCATTATTATAATCCAAAACACGAAATATTTATGAAATTTATACATATTACATTTTATGAGTTATGTGTTAATACATTTATATATTTATAGTTTTTAGCGTTGTAAATTGTAAGAAATCTTCCAAAACTGCAGATGTTTAGCAAAAGTTTTTACATCCTGAAACTTTGGCGTAATAGAATATTAATTCAAGTCCTTTTCGTTATAGAAAATTATAAAACTCATATTATGATCATTTAAAAAAATATTTTAATCATTCAAAGCAGTCATCTATTGGTTAAATTAGAGATTTAAAATTTTTCTCTGTACGAAGTAAAGTAAAAAATTATCTGTCTGTATAATTTTTTACATAAAGTAGTTTATTTGTTATAGTATGAGTTCTCTGAATTTTGATTTTTAATTTTGTGAATTTTAATTTATAAAAATATTTTTTATTGGTGTGACCTCACTGCTTGATAAAAGTTTATATGATGTTACATTTTCCCGCTTGTTTAAATAGAGCTTATAAAAAATGTCACATTTATTATCATAATTCAGACTCTAAATATTTATGAAATGTACACATTTTACAATTTTTATGCATTGGGTATTAATACATTTTATAGTTATAGTTTTTAGTGTCGTCAGTTTTAAGAAATATTCGACAACGAAGATGTTAACAAGAGCTTTACATCGCGAATCCTTTATTTTAAAAATTGGCACAATAGAAGGGAATCTATTTTTAGAATAGAAGGATTTATTCGTTAGAGTCCTTTCAGGAGAATTATTCGGCTATTCTACGAAATGAAAATGAAAAAGAATACGAAATTGTAGTAAAAAGTCTCTATGAGAGGAAAAAAATTACAAGCTTTTCTCGAAAGTGAAGGTAAAGTAAAAAGAAGGTAAAGAAAAAGATTGAAAAAGAGTTCTTGCTGAAGAGGCTCTTTTATTTAAAAGCAAATAATAGTAAAATATATGACGTATTACACAAATTCTTTATTTCCTTAAAATGCAAGTGTAATTATTCCGCTTTGATTCATGATAATATCCTTTTAATAATTTTAAGAGAGCACACCGGAGGTACACAAAATCATACAAACTGAAAATTAAAAGGAAAACTTGGAATTAATTATAAATAACTATATAACAACCTAGAAAATTTTGGAAGCTAAATACCAAAAGATTTAGTACACGAGCAACTCTTCAAAGATATATATAGTTTAGATTTTATGACCAGGTGTCACTACTATGCATATTAATGATTGAACTGAATCGAAAATTTGGAGTGTTTTCCCTAAGTCGACTTGAAATTTTGGAAACTTTTCGAGCAGACGTTTTGCACCAAAATCACATACAGCAGAAGTCGCTTTAGGATATTTTTTGTATATAATATGCTATAACTAACATTTTAAGGTAAGGCTAATTTTAAGGTATTTTCCAGAATAATCAAATTTTAACTGTTGATGTTGCTTAAAGAACCTTAAGCATTTGTCGGTATATGTGGATAATAATGCTCAGTTATTAAAAAAAATCATTGAAGGCTTTCTGTGAACCAAACATATTTGACGGATTGGAAAATGACATAATTCAGAATGTTTCCCCGTAAAAATTGCTAAACTTGTCTATGTGTACCTATGTTGCGAATAAATAAAGACTACATGGTAACTTTCACTTACATTCAAACATTCTCACCTGTTTCAATAGGCAAGTATGAATATTTTTATGACAATGCTTCTATTTGAAATAATCTAAAATTAACTTCAATTTCAATCATTTTTAACCTTTATAGAATACTTGGGTCTCCTAGGAATGTTGGAATGAATACGAGTCAAAGAGGTCCAGTTATACTTAAAGAAATATTTTTTTCTCATTCACTCTAAAATACGGGTAGAGAAAACTTAGTTTTTACAGTACAAGTACTTGGTTTGATCGTGGGCGATATGGTCATTTTTTGCTACACAAGGAATAATTGAAGGCCTTATTTAAATAGTGTTCCAACTTCACTTAAAAAAAAATGGAGTTAGCGTCACTTTCATGTTCATACATGTCATTTGTATCTTATTTCCAAACTGGTACACCTCCAGCTTATTTCTTCTGACAACAGAGGAGATTACAAATAAGACTTCAGCAGTCATTTCTCAGCACTTTTTAGACTTTAAGACACTGTATCTCAAATTGAACAAGAATGGAGTTGACCACTAATCAAATAAGACCTTCAATTAGACTGGGAACTACTGCTTAAAGCCGATTCCAAACGGTTACAATAATCCACGCAAAGAGTGAGACTCGAACCCACAGACTCTGGAACCGAATACCAGCACTCTATCCAATCGACCATCGTCCGTACTAAAATGACAGATTATGGATGTCAAGGAGGAGCCTGTGAATGTTCCGCATTGTGTATACACCTCAGTAATTTGAGAGTCGAAATAAATGCACCCAGAAAAAATTGAATTTTTCTTTTCTAGTTTTTTAGTTATGCTAGTTTTTGCTTATTTATTTCAAGCAGTTTACTAGAGCAACGCCCATCTTGAGTTCTAAAGGGCACATTTATTGAATTAAGGGATGACCAAAGTGGCATAGTGTGTGTACACCACTAACCATGACTCAATTTCGTAGTACATAATTAAGGTTGATACAATATATTGATGACCCTCTACATAAGGATTCTAGTGAAGCATGTTTATTCTAATTTCGTATTTCCTGCTCATGCATATTCGTTCGTTTTATTTGTTTTGATAAATATTATATCTCTCTGTAATAGTTTGAGCACCTAGAATTTAAACTTGCGTAAAAATTACGGCTGATTGCTGATTGAATGTAAGAGGGGGTGACTGACATACGGCAATTCGAATTATACAAGTTTATTCACATTTGGTATAAACTTTCTGGAGAGCTCTGTCTCATGTGTGAATATTCTCTAGTGATTTTCATTGATTTGATGCTCATGAAATCTGTCAATAGTAACTTGAGTATGTATAATAGACACTTCGCAATTAAAATTATGAGTTTTATTTTATGTAAGAGAGAATAATTATTACATAACGGTCCAAAGAATGCAAATTATTCTATTTTATTACTGAATGATGATGATCTCCAACTCGTGCTTTTTTACAAATAAAATTGATTGATTTCAAATAGAGTTTAAATATTTCAATGATAACTTGACAGTATACATTTGTAACTTTATAGGAAAATTTAGGTTACTTGTTTTATGGAAGTATAATGTGTTGGAAAGAAATATTCATACACTTAAAATTCATATAGAAGGTAATTTTAAAGAAAATTAATGTCACAATGGTTGCATATGTCTACTGGATCAAACATTTAAAGCTCGAGAATGGGACAGAACAACTTCTTATGATTTATTCACTAATCAAGATGCATAAAAATGACTGTGAACTAATTAAACCAAAATTCAGGGAAATTATTTAAATTATATACTCGCTCAAGTAAAATGTATTTTTAAACATTCGTCAACATTATTATCAAGGATTAGTTAGCGTACTGTTTGAACTCATATCCCATAAGATGTGAACATCTAAATAAACTTTTCTATGTATATATTTGCAATCTTATTATACATTTAGAAAGTAACTAGTAATTTTGATAGTGTGTAATCAATTAACATTTGACACACTTAGAATCAGTAATTTTAGCACGTAATAGGAATTATTTTGGCCGGGTGGACAGTCATAATTACTATTCATTAAGCGTTTGAGAATTAAGCTTTCATCATTATTATAAGAATTCAAAATTAATGGAACACTTTTATCTCTCAGTATTGATTTTTGACAAAATTTATCCTGATATTTTTTTCCTAAAAATAAACTGCTTCGGTTGATAGTGATTACTAGAGATTTCGCATAATTTTCAACATTTTGTTCTCGATACCACTAACTGCTTTTGAACTATTAAAATTTTACACATGACTTTTAAGGGGACAGTGGACGTTGAGATTCAACTTTTTTTATTTTACATTATATCTATATGAAATTTTAATCCTGAATATAGTTTAATATTTGCAATACAAACGACATAAAAAAAAATTCTAGTTTATTTAGAAAAAAAAAATTTAATTAAAAATTTTAAAAATTTAATAAAATTTTAAAATGTCAATTGCGCCAAAATTTTTACTTTTTTATAATAATTTTACTTTTTATTTATTTATTATACCATAATGAAACAACCTGTGCATTGAATTACAAATATCTCATTATTTTATTTTTTAAAAGAAGTGAAACCGATTAATGGATGAGTTTTTTTCAAAAATTTCACTTCTTTGTATATAAACAGTCACTTTTTTTAAGTTACTCTTCTTTAAAACAAAAATGCATTCACACATTAATTAATGTATGTATAAAGATAATGCATGGTAAATATCGTGTACTTTGAAGCAAAAATATGGCGCGTATCACATATTAAATTTGCATTATCGAGAAAAATTTCATTTTGAGAAAATTGCATGCAAAGTGAAATTTAAAAAGCAAAAGTGGATTGTTTATAAACATATAAATGCTAATAACTTCGTCAAAAATTATCGGATTTTGATGGAGGTTTTTGCATTTGGTAAATTTTGATTTGTACAACAATATAGCATTAAAAACAAAAATTCGATGCTTTGGTCAATTTTTGCCGATTTCAACGTCCACTGTCCCATTAAAAGAAGTAACACTAGTTTACACGTCTTGATACAATATTGTATGTTTTTCAGCATTCAAATAATAGCCAATGATGACCTAAATAAGTGTTACTTGGCAGAACTCTAGTGATTTAGCTTTACAAAATTGGAGAGAATATTCCCGCAACAGCATTACAAAGAGGCGTAAAGGCATATACACCTATGTATATTTATGAGAAAAAAACTGGGGTCATTTAATATTGAAGTCACAACATTCATACCCATCCATCATTTCAGACATATAAATACCCTTTATTTTTCTCATAAGCCCAGTTTTATTTGAATCTCGGATACCTTCCACCTCTTATGCAAGTCACCATCATTGACTTTTCATTGCAGAACACTATTAAGCCTGCCATTTATAGGGTTAAATGACGTAGAATAAATTCAAAAAGTCTGATATTTCGTCGTCCGAAATAGGGAATGAAGCTCGATAGCTTATGGGGGAGAAAATTTGAAATATGTGCTTGGAAACTCCCTCTCACAGAACCGAAAACAAATGGCGTCACGTCCATGCATTTTTGAAAGATATAGCGGTGATATATATCCGTTCTTTCGGCTTTCCTTTCCCGTGGGGGTCAGAAGCCTTTGGAGTAAAAGTAAGGGAAGAATATTTAGTGCACACATGGCTGTATAAATATTTGAGGAAGGATATGCAACTTATCATTTTGTGCTTTATGGTGGGAGAGGTGAGTGCTTTATAGGAAAATATTAAACGTTCTGTAAAATTTAAGATTAAGAGAGGGACATTTTGTCAAAAAAAAATGTCAAAACGATTATCTAAACTTTTTGAGATAGGGTAAAAAATGAGGAAAAAAATTGCATGGTAAGTATCGGTTTAATTAGTATTGAAAACTGTTGTTGTTTACTAATGCAAGGCACTTGCCAATGAAGACCTTTAACGGGCGCCGTTTTGCACAGTACAAACGTCTAAATCTAGTTTTTTTCTCTTGAATTCAATGTAATCTAGTTTAATAAGCAAAAAAATTCCTAGTGCTGCCATCTATAATCAGATTAAAGAAATTAAAACATTTTTTAACCTTTAAATGAAAATTTTTCAAGATTTTTTAGGTTAAAAAATTGGGGGAAAAACTGCACTATGCAAACGGTGGAGGTTGCTGCCACTGAAAGGATTAACACTTTACCCCTGAAAATAGGTGGTTGTATTCAATGGGCACACCGTAGAGGTATACAAATATCACTCCATGTGCCACCTCAGTTTAGAGGTCACCCTGCATTTGGAGGTCTCGTATCTTCTCCCACACTCTGACACATAGAAAGATTTTCCGGTTTACGAATTTAAGGTGTCCGTATCTGGCCTAGACAAGAAAGTATTTAATGAGGGGATTCGAACTGAGCACCATCGGTCAAAATTCCAACGCGGTACCACTAGTCTACCTGTCGCCCACGTATTGAAAATTGTTGAAGGATTTTAACTGCAAGGTTTTAATATGTATGTCACTCACCAAAGTTAATTTAAACTCCTTCCCGAGTCCCTTTTCAGTATTTCTCTCGGCACACACTTTCCGTAGACATTGTTTACCACTCTGTCGGGATGTGAGATTTAGCTATCGATAATAGTTAGATTAGAAAGTATGGTATAAGCCCTGGTTGATTTATTTTATAGCAGGATAGCTGTGACATAGCTTCCATCGCCTACTTACAAGAAAAAAATAGGCGTTTGATGAAACTCATTTCGCAAAATTACCCCCAAAATATCCTGTGACGTGGCATAGAAACATGTTAAGAGAGCTGAGTTATCCTGTCATCTTTTGAATACATCGTTGTTCATCCATCCTTGTTTATACGGTCAAATCAAGTGTAATTAATTTATGGTTTGATATAATTTTTTTACTGACATACGACAATATTAAGATCGTAACACACTTTAGATTTAATTTGAGTGGAAAATGAAGACCTTTATAATAAAATTTTTTAAAGAAATCACGTGATCAGATGCAAATCTACCTTAATATAGGAATCGAAATTCCCTGGAGGATACCTTCTTCCGCCTTTATTGAAGCCTCCTTGGAGAGGTGTTTTCATTTACTTTGTTTCAAGCTCGCTTATTTCCCTAATATATTCGCGATGGAATTTTCCCCCTTATATATATCTATATATATAAAAGAGCTTGTCTGTTTGTCCGCTATTGAATCATAGACTGTTTCACCCACCGGGACCAAATTCGGCACAGTTAATGTTTTGGACCCGAGAAACTTAAATCAGGAAAAACGAAATTTGGGGCTCAATTAGTTTTTTTTAATTAATTTTTTAACGTTTTTTGTGCCCGATAGAGGTGCGTCTACCCCCTGTGGATTCCCCTCGACCAGCTGCGTTAAGAGGGGTGGTTTGAGGATGACGGAGGGGGGGGGGGAGGCTCAAATTTCAATGAGCGAGAGAAAGAGGGTTGGGAATGACCTTAAAATCAGACGAAGGTCCGCTGGCTCAAAGTTTCTTTCGTTCTATTGTCTACCCGGGCAACGCCGGGCAATAATGCTAGTCTATATATATAAAAGAGCTTGTCTGTTTGTTTGTCCGCTATAGAATCATAGACTGTTTCACCCACCGGGACCAAATTTGGCACAGTTAATGTTTAGGACCCTAGAAACTTAAATCAGCAAAAACGAAGTTTGGGGCTCAATTAGTTTTTTTAAAATTAATTTTTTAAGGATTTTTTGTGCCCGTAAGATGTGCGAGACCCCCTGTGGATACAGACGTTCAGTGAAATCCGAACCTATCCCTCTTCCCCCGCGCGGGAGAAGAGGATTGCGCGGGGGGTGAGAGCTTCATGGTAATAAACTTTGGCCTTCCCTGACTCACTAACTGACAGATAACGCACAGTCCAAACCGTTGAACATAAAGAGCTGAAATTTTGCATGGTGATTCTTCTATAGTGGAGATTATACTGGAGAGGTAAATTGAGAAAGATTTTTGAAAAATTCTTCTTCGATTTTTTAAAATTAAATTTTTAAGCTGTTTTTCTAATTTTTTTTAAGTTTGCATTTAAAATTATAATCCGAGGGTTATAAAATTTATATCACGAGAAAGATCATAAATATTCCTTTAAAACGTAATCTTTTTCGAGTCGTTACCTCCCTTTTCTGATTTTTGGTGATTTTTTTAAATATTAATTTTTAGAATTCAATTTATGAAATGCTGATCACGTGGTTTCTTTTCTTTTTGTGATACTTTAAATTAATTTTGCGTTACGTGCATAACAACGAAATAAATTGACAAAAGAAATATTAAAATACGGTAAAAGATAAAATTTAACCACTAGACTAACTGAGATGGGAGTTTTTTAAGAATGCAGTTCAAATTAGTATGTTTTAACACAACTTTCCCGGCTCTGCTTTTTGTCCTTTGTTATTTGCAGTTTTTCTCATCACTTGAACCGATTTACAATTTGCTTTTTCTACGGTTTTTAGCCTTAGGAAAATTAAAAACCGATACCGTTTTTGGCCTGTCGACAATAAAAAACCTAATCACCAAAGTAAGGAAAATAGGCTTCATGTGAAATCGCGCCTTACTTTGAATAAATAAAAGGGGCATCTTGCACTTTACCTCTTGGTACAGTGATGTGGAACAAACTGAGCTTTTAAGAGAAAAATAAATAATAAAGGCAAATGTAAATTATAAAACTTATTTCTAATTAAACAGTGAATCAAACAAATCTAATTAAATCTAATTAAACACTAAACTTATTCAATCCAAACGTGCGAATCACGCAACACTGAGTTATTAATTCTCAATAAAATCAGACGTATAATCAGACGAAGGTCCGCAGGCTGAAAGTTTCTTTCTTTCTTATTGTTTGTATATCATTTCAGTAGAAACGCGCTAAGCGCATTCTGTCTGGTCAGATAAACATGAAGAGCGGGGGTTGCAGCCCAGAATTTTTTTGATGGAATGCATCAAAATTTTTATATCTATATATCTACCCGGGCATCGCCGGGCAATAATGCTAGTATATATATATATATATATATATATATATATATATATATATATATATATATATATATATATATATATATATATATATATATATATATATATATATATATATATATATATATTTAATGGTTGCGTGTTGAACACATAAGTATAAATATTATGTGAAGTATAATTTAGTTGAATTGGAAAGTACATTTTGAGAACAGTTCTCTTAAATACATTTAATATCCTTCTTAGTATCTAATGCTAGGCAAATGCTCACTTCTATCTTAAAATGTAGAACTTAATTCTCCCAGGTAACACACCACTTGGTCGTAATTACTCATGCGTGTTATAAGCATTTCAATTGCTAATTTCAAAAACTATTATCATTTAATTAGACACTCTAGGCAATGCGACTTTGGTCATATTTTCCGTTTTATTACCACTCGCAGAACGGTTTCCCAAAGTCCAATATTCTGCAGGCCCAACTATTTGCTGAGGGTAATTCTGCAAATTCATGTTTGCTTTTAGAGTCGTCCCTCCGAGGAATATTTAAATATACAAATTCCAGGAGTCGCCAGTTTCGTGTCCCATGTACCGTCACGATAGGCCTACCTGACTTTATAAATATTTCTCTTTCCAGAAAAGTTTGAAACTCGCAATAGCCAGAATTTCTCTAGACTTTGTGGTTCTCTGCAGCAGGGTAATTATTTAAATCATGGCTGCAAGATATAAAGTGTGTGTGGGCTGTGTAAACATGAATTTATGGTGTGCATAAAGGTACCTAAAATAGGGTTTTCTTGAAGCAATTGATAAATTTTGATCAATTAATTAAATTAATGAGTTTAGAATAAATTTTATGCAATCAGACGAATCAAATAACCTGCATTTGACTACATATTTTATAATTTCAGTAAAAGTTGCCCTACTTAAGACATAAAATTAACAGTAGATAAATATGTGTTTTAGACAAATTTTTCTTAATATATGTGTATATATATATATATATATATATATATATATATATATATATATATATATATATATATATATATATATATATATTAGTTTATTTTATTTATTTATTTATTTGTAATAAACACGATGAGTAATGTATACAATTGATATAAAAAAGACAAATATATATTTATAAAAAAATTGTTAGGGATATTTTTATAGACAAAATAATGTAGAAGAAAATATTCAAATTAAATCTAATAGGACATACTAAATAATACAGTACAGTTAATATAGTACTGTTTGAGGAAAATACCTTTTATTGTATTGCAATTTTTCTTTTGGACAATGTCCAATCGTCTGCCGAATTAGCAAGAAAAAAGAATAAATATTGTCTATTACGTTTTTATGCACGTGACGATAAATTTATTTAAAGTACCAGAAAAAGAAATCACGTTATCAGAAATTAATAAATTAATTTCTAAAAATTAATCTTTAAAAATCCACCAAAAATCAGACAATGGAGGTAAAAATTCGAAAAAGACTTCATTTTAGAGGTATTATTATGATCTTTCTCGTGATATAAATTTTATAACCCTCAAATTATTATTTTAAATGCAAACATAAAAAAGTTATTAAACCAGCTTAAAAATTTAGTTTTAAAACATCCAAGTATTTTTCAAAAATCTTTCTTAGTGCACCCCTACACTATAAGAAGAATCGCCATGCAAAATTTCAGCATTTTAGGTCCAGCGGTTTGGTGTGTGAGTTGTATGTCAGTCAGTCAGTACATATATATATATATATATATATATATATATATATATATATAGTATGCGTCATGGAATTTTCTATTTATTACGCTAACCCTTATTTCTTAATTTTCTCATTCATTTCCTCTTATATATAGATTTATTTAATATGGTTCTCACTACAGCAAATAAACTGTTAGTATATTTCTGGAGTTGCGCCTCACAATAAATGAACTTGGGGAAAGGAAATGAATGTCAACTAAAATTGTGATAAAACCCGCTTTCGAAGGAAAGTGAATCAAATTATCAGGTATTTGACTTTTGAAAATACAGTTTCTTCACAAAATAATATCGTTGTTAAAGATGTATATTTATGTAGTTTATTTACTGGAGCCATATTGCTTGCGGATCATTTCTTTATTGAGATGTCGTTTTTTTTTTTTTGGGGGGGGGGGGATGTCTTTCTTTATAGTTTTGGAATAGCCTGTATATATATTATTGGGATTAGCTGAATTTAGTCTCATTTAAATATAGATATACAGTTAATAAAGTATATTTATGATCTTAAAATCCGCCATCGTTGAAGTCAGATCTTGTGTTAATCTATTCCCAAACGATTTATAATGCAATTTCACACTTACAAAATTTCAATAAATGGAATTTCGCTTATAAAATTCTAATACAGAAAAAAATCATAAAACTCAGAATTCCATTTTTCAATCACCACAAAACCTAGTGGAATAAAAAAAAATAAAGCAAAATAATATTTCACAGAAAACAAAGAAGGATTATATTTTCGAGCACATTTCCCTTTCATCACCTACTAGTATATTAATAAAGTATTTTTTTCTTTTCTAAATGTGTTTCTTTCATAAATTCACCGGAAAATAAAATACGTGATTTTGTGGAGAAAATTCAGTACACTTAGCCGGTTTGATGTTTCTTAATGCTATTCATAAAGCGAATTACACCATGTTTCAGAGTGGGTATTAAATTGCTATGCATGGATTATCAAACTCAGGTTTCCTTCATAGCTCGGAAATTCAGATCCTGGGCATCGCTAATTTGAATAATTAAATTAAAGACTTAGTAGTAATACTAGGTTCATGAATGATTTAGTATATGATTATAAGTAAGTATATATATATATATATATATATATATATATATATATATATATATATATATATATATATATATATATATATATATATATATATATATATATATATATATATATATATATATATATATATATATATATATATATATATATAATATATATATATATATATGTAAATATATATATATGTATATATATATATATATATATATATATATATATATGTATATATATATGTCTATACATATATATATATATATATATATATATGTATGTATATATGCAAATATATATGTAAATATATATATATATATATATATATATGTATGTATGTATGTATGTAAATATATATGTAAATATATATATATATATATATATATATATATATATATATATATATATATATATATATATATATATATATATATATATATATATATATATATATATAACAGTTCCGTAACTGACTGACTGACGAACAGATAACGCACAGACCAAACCGCTGGACCTAAAGGGCTGAAATTTTGCATGTAGATATTTTTATAGTGTAGGAATGCACTAAGAAAGATTTTTGAAAATTCTTCTTAGACTTTTTAAAATTAATTTTTCAGACTGTTTTTGGAACATTTTTAAAATTTTCATTTAAAATAATAATCGAGGGATTTAAAATTTATATCACGAGAAAGATCATAAAAATTCCTTTAAAATGAAATCTTCGAATCTTTACCTCCAATTTTTGATTTTTGGTGAATTTTTAAAGATTAATTTTTAGAATTTAAATTATTAAATTCTGATCACGTGGTTTCTTTTCTTTAGGTGATAGTTCAAATTAATTTTGCGTCACTTCCATAACAACGAAATAAATTGACAAAAAAAAATATTAAAATACGGTAGAAGATAAAATTTAACCACTAGACTAATTGAGATGTAAGTTTTTTAAGAATTTAATTCAACTTAGTATGTTCTATGGATATTAAACACACAAATTAATTGCATGCATTTACCGTTGTATTTATTAAAATTATATTTTTTTGTATTTTTTCTCTGGCATTAATTGCATACATTGACCATTGTATTTAATTTGAATGTACACCGTAGCGAAGCACGGGTATTCAGCTAATACATAATATATATATATATATATATATATATATATATATATATATATATATATATATATATATATATATATATATATATATATATATATATATATACAGTAACCACCGCTTATAGTGATCAATGTTTATAAGAATCAACCGTTTATAAGAATCAATATCGCGAAAAGAATTACCAATGTATTATTTCCATGTTAAAATTTTCGCTTTAAAGAACCATTCCACCGGTTTTAAGAATCAGTTTACAATCTTCGCTTTCTATTCATTTCTCCAAAAAAGCCACTTAAACCCTCAAAAGGCACGAAGTTCTTTCTTTTTTTAAAAAGAAAGATTGATAACATGGGATGGAATATGGTCGTAAAATTCATCCCTTTCTTTGTTAGACATAACATAATAGTTTTCCCTTAAACGCTTTAGCACGACACTGTCCTATTAGCTTGACCCAGGGGCATCTTTACCCGTTCGGGTCCGATTTCACTTTCTCCACTGACAAACAAAAATACGGACTCTTTTTTCCCCACCTCCCACATCCTGGTTGCGGCTTCCTGGACCCCGAAACACATAAATCTTCGGCGAAGTGTCCACTATCACTTAGGCAAGCGTGACATTAGTAGATTCAGCACGTTATCAAACCGTTAAACGTAAGCTAGAAGGTGAATCTTCGTCTGAGACTATTAGTATTGAAAGAGGTAGAAACAGCCTCCTGAAAACTTCATTACGTCAAACTACCATATAAAACTTTTTCTTGCTCCCTTCCTGTAGTTTAAATGTTAAAACTGTTAAAGCAGGTCAGCTGTAACAAATATTAGATTTTTTTTCTTGTCTTAGTATAATCGTGTGTATCTACTTATAGGTCTAGAAATTAAGTTGTATTTTTAAAATTATAAAAAATAATTTCAATAAAAGATAATTAACGTAAATTAAAGAGTATTTTATGGTAAATTATCTAATATGTATATATAGGTGTGTGTGTTCCTGTCCAAAAACCTAAATTTCGGCTATAAGAATCAACCGCTTATAAGAATCAAAAACAGTAATAACAAACGTGATTCTTATAAGCGGAAATCACTGTATATATATATATATATATATATATATATATATATATATATATATATATATATATATATATATATATATATATATACACAGTGGAATCTCGATCTATCATTTTTCAAGGGATTGATCGAAATGAACGATAGATGCGGAAACATAACAAAGCAATATGATCGTTGGGACTGGATAAAATGAACGATACATACGGAAAAACGATGGATCCGAAAACGATCGATCGAGATTCCACTTTGTATATATATATATATATATTTATATAACTTTTTCTCTCCTATTCCTTTTTCCTAAATGAAAAGCACGTTCCCACGTACATACAATATTTTTTCTGAACATTTTAGACATCTAAGATATATGTAGATGTCGACATTTTTTATACAGACTTCAAAAGGCCCTCAATTCCTTTTTTCCTGGAACTTCGGTGAATAACAATGCGTTCTTCCGATATTCTCAGGAATGTTTGGGGAAACTGATGTTTCCTGGTCGAGAACTCCACGAGAATACATATGATAGAATAGACTTATTTTTTCTTCGGTAGGTTTTGGAATTTCTAAAAGTTAGAACTTGTAGAAACTTGGTACAAGTGCAAAGTTTTCGATGGATGCCAGTCGACTTTATATTTTGACCATTGTGGCTGATATTTTTATCATAACAAATATAAACTAATATTAAGGAAATATTGTAAATAAATTTGAAACACACTGTTATTTTGAGTGTTTTCAATTAATTTCATTGTTAACAGTGAATGAAAAATTTACAAGTATTCTTTTTCTCCACGATGATATATACTATTACTTGGATAACAATGACGAATTAAAAAAATTTTTACTTAAAATAAATTCAAGGTGGGACCGATAAATCAGGGGATTGATCTGAGAAATATTACAGCATTATATATTTGCAAAAAGTAACCTTATTGTCTTTTGAAGTACTCGTCGCTGGATGAAATGCATATCTGACAACGTTCCTAAGAGTGTTGGAAACTTCTGGAATAGTCCTCATTTGCTACTGCTTTAAGTTCTCTGGTAACAGAAGCTTCGATATCTGAAATGATTTCAAGTCTGTGTCCTTTCAGCGCCAATTTCATTCTGTGAATATGAAGGGGAATTGGCACTGTACTAAATCTGTACTGGAGAGAGAGACTGGGGTGGTATAATGTCTATAATGGAGAATTCGGAAGTAGAGGCACTGTTGTTATACTGAAGAAACTACTGGAAAATAGACATCATATTGCTGGACGAGGGATCGGAAACAGGATTGGACGACATCACTTTATCTGCAATACCTTCTGAAGAACACTCGGAACCGTTTCACCGAAGAAACTTTGTCGAAGGGAAATCGGTTGATTCTATTAGTCGTAGTGGCGAATAACAAAGTTCATAGCGACGGATGATACGAGCGGTGTCTCCAAAGAGGAAAGATGTTCTCAGAAGTTTTAGCCGGAAATAGTGGTGATATTACATTTGCGCTGAAAAACAAACTCAGTTCGTTGCGACTCCTGGCAACTAACTATCCTGGATGATTGTACTTCAAATCATTTATACTGACACATGTTTGAGTCGACTCTCTTTTATTTTGAAAAAGATGCTACGTAGTCATAATGCTTACAATTAATACATAAATATCATAGATGAATGTTTCATCAACATTACAAGCAAGTACTCCTCCACAAAGTATAAAACTGGCAAAAACATGGCTAGGCTGGATAAGTTTGTAAGTCTAAGTCAAGTCAGAGAGTATATCTGATAAATTTCTTTCGAGCCGAGCAAAACAGGGAGCGAGGGCTGCCAGAGAAAACGTGAACCAAACCTCGCCAAACGCTGAAGCCTACGAAAGGTAGAAAAGAAGCAGCGCATTAAGTAAAAGGGCGAGTAACGGCGAAAACTGGTAGGCGTGAAACAATGACGTGAAGACGCGGGAACATAAGACACGCTCATTGGCTGTGCAGGTGAGACCTGGCGACTTATGACATCTGGCGATTTCGCGCCAACGCGGTTGTTTCTCAAAAGCTGCACGAGTACACACGATATTGCCACACTTAGGTGAAACTCAATACGCATAGAAAAGAATAGACGAACATCACTATGGGTGTTACGTACAAGAATAACATAGTGCAGGAAAGGAGGTTCCCATATCGTATGCTGAATGTTAGCACGACATAGGAAACCGTAAATTTAAAAGTAGCCCTGGGAAAGAACCGTAATGGTTTATTTCAACAATGTCATGCCGATTCAACTTACACACAGGTGTGCATGAAAGAGCGAGACATCGTTAAAATGAAGACCACCTTGAATTCAAAAGATCAGGACTAAAGAAAACACCTGCTACTGCTAAGATAAAATACCTACCCTGACAGAGTTAGATTTTAACAAGTTGTTAATTAATTTTAAGTTTGAATTAAGATAAAATTACTACACATTAACTGTAGCGATAAAATCCACGCTACAGTGAAACCGGAAAAAGGTCTCTCCTGAAAATCCCTCCATACACCACGGGTGTATGGAGGGTGGGATAACTTAGTAATCTGATGCGTGGCTAATCGTTTAACACACATAGCAGTATGAGGCCGTGAATTATTGGGCAAAAGATACCACTTGTTTTAACCCTGCAGCAACAAATTGCGGCCGCACACGACGAATACACTCAAAGAGGTGCTTGAAAGCATGGCAGTAAAAACCAGTATTAATGCTTTGACCTTCTGGTGGGAATTCTTTATAGATTTATCCCTGTGCGGGGAAAATGGTAATCAGAATTGTCTTAACCTTTGAATTATCTAAAAATAGTTTTTCCATTAATTTTAAACAAAATGTCATATCGACTCTCTGCTCCATGACGCAATGCACTAACAACTGTTACATTAGAGCTACCGCATGAAAAAAACACCTGAAGAGAAATTTTGAAAATAGAGTGCAAAATTTAAGTAAGACAAGGAAGAACGTAATGCGCTTGTGTCAGCGCATCGAGCTGTTTTTCATTTTCGAAAGTAAGGGACTTACTTTACTTACCGGTCTCACCTTGTATATTTTAGTGCATGCACATAAAATTTTATATATCGGAAAATAGTATGTTTCACACTGGACCATGCAGCCTCTATAGATCCACAATAAAATTAAAGGGATGGTGGCTCGTTTCGAACTAATGAATACTTCCTCGTCAGGCCGAGGAGCATTAGGCGTAATTGACTGGGCAAATAACATTATTACTTAACTGTATCCCTGGACAATGTAAAAAAAAACTAGAAATCCTTTGTGGAGACCATCACACTTAGCGTACCTCAGCCTGATGATGAACTATTCTTTAGTTGGAAACTAGTAACCACTCATTTTTGTTATGGTGAATTTAAAGAAGCAATACTTCTCTGTAATGCGTTTGAAAATGTTCTTGTAAATTTTTAATATGTTTCCCTCTCATATGTTTTGAACAGAATGCTGCAAGAGCCGATGTTTATCTGTTACAATGTGAATGTTTAAATAATTTAAATACAGCTGCATAGAGAATTCAATAAATATATGTGTCTACAGTTGTTTGATGATGTGTGTTACATATATTAATTCCTGAATCTATTTTTTTCTAAAACCATCAGGGATCATGGATGGCGAATATTTATAAAATTTAGTAAGAAATCCTTAACCAATAAATACATAATTTTATACATATATGAGTTCCTGTTTCGGAAGGAAAGAGAGAAGGAAGGAACTGATCATTAAATTATTATTCTTAAAATATTTTTCAAAGAAAATAAAAGAACTTTGTACAATATAAATTAAAAATTTGATGAAGATCAGACAATTTTGTATACCCTCGCTTGAATTATTTGACTTATTTATTTACCTTTATCATTGTTGAACTTAAATACTAAACTTAACTAAAATAACTAAACATCAGATACTAGTGTTATATGATGATAGAAACATACATGATATATCCTTTAACTTAAAAAATAATTTATGAAGAAAATAATTTACACACTGCTCGTGTAAAAATACATAAAAAACAAGAAACAAACACCATAACAAAGCACTTGCGAAGCTAGATTGATACTTATCAATATACAAAACATAAATGGGGTAACTGTCCATAATACGAGGTGCCCATAACTTCACAGCATCAAAAGGAACGTTATTGTTGTTATAACCTCAAGTACTATATTTTCCATACAGATGAGAGGACAAAATATTACAATACTCAAAACATTTTTCATACGTACGTTGTTAATAGTACATATATATTAAGCAAATACTGGAAACATAGAGGAATTCGTGGAAATACATAAGTATGTCTAATATTCATAATAACGTTCATAATAACGTTCAATCACCTTACGTAATTTTTCATCTTTTTAAATCGTCAAGTATAACAAGTAATTAATATAAGTGGTGTTTTATTATTTAATTTTCGTGCGTTTCTTGATTTGAACCGTTTGATTTCAATGTATTCCTTGAACTCTTTATTTTTTATACAAAATTATTCACGACATGAATCATATGAACTGTTAAACTAATTTCAAAACATTTCACAGCAGCATTATCTTTTTTTACATCTCAACTGCTTTCGAGGCGTATTTCGAGGGAAATAATTCCTTAGAGGATTCATAATAAATTAGTAAAATTAACATTCATCTTTAATTTCAATAGACGATATGTTTTTTTTCCATCGAGAGCTCTTCTAGAGTGCAGACAATGCAATTAGTAGTTTACACTAACTTATTACTATGTAAATCCAGATACTAATTATAAAGATTCTTTTAAGGTTTTTTAATTCGCTTTCAATGGTTGCAAATTCAGAGATTTCTTTTCCTTTTTCAAAACTTTTTTTATGGATATCTTTATTATTAAAATGTTTGTTCATAACATAAACTAGAATTATTTACCCCAACAATTGCATTACGTTTGAGTAAGTTTTTCCCACCCAAATTTTTAAAGGATAAAAATTCGAGGGGCTTTTTGTTTATGTCAATTAATTATTTGATGCATAACAACTTCATTTATATATTTTACAGATATGTGTTTTTACTTTAGTGAATCTCTTATTTGATGCATAATAACACCATATATATATTTTATACAAATGCATATTGCATCTAGACTTGCTGGATTAAACGTGCTTTTTGCCTATACAGGTTGATCATAAAAAACTCAACCTATACAGGTTGATCATAAAAAAACTTTGCCGATATATGGACCTCTAGCGGTTGTCCCGTTCAACCGATCGAGATGAGATTTCAGATATAGTTATTCAGAGGTATGAGTTCAGGATTATGTGAGCGGTAACCAAGTGGCGCTCACAGTTACGGTTATAGGTACAGAAACTCGAAATTTTCGAATGACAACGCCTACTTTTTGCCATCGCAAAATGCTCAGCGCATGCGAAAACCCTAATAAGCGTTGAAACGGTACGTGTATCACAAAAAAACGGACGCGTTATGCACGCACAAAAAACAGCTCTGCGAACTGCCTATGATGGCACCTCTGTGGAAAATGTGTAATTCAAATAGAAGTTTTCTTTTGTGCGATCTGTATTGTCATCAATGATTAGTGCCTTGTCTCTGTCATATGCAAATTTCCTCCGTACGCCCCGATCGAGTTTTTGTTGACCGTTGAACGGCCTATGATGAAACCTATGTTGGAAATGTGTAATTCAAATAAAAGTTTTCTTTTGTGCGATCTGTATTGTCATCAGTGATTGGTGCCTTGTCTCTGTCGTATGCAAATTTCCTCCGTACGCCCCGATCGAGTTTTTGTTGGCCGTTCGCAGAGCGGTTTTTGTGCGTACATAACGCGTCCGGTTTTTTTTTTTTGTGATACACGTACCGTTCCAACACGCTTATGGGGTTTTCGCCTGCGCTGAGCATTTTGCGACGGTAGAAAGCGGGCGTTGCCATTTGAAAATTTCGAGTTTCTGTACCTAAAACTGTCACAGGGCATGGAAATTTTAAGAGCTATTTGAGTAGATTCAACTTGTGTTCGGCGACCCCCTGTGACTGCAGTGTTGCTGGCGAGGAAAATGCTGAACATGTTCTGTTTTAGTGTTCGAAATAAACGTAGGGCGAGAAATAATTTTAAATTGGTGCTTAAGGACTTAAATATTAACTGGCCTCCTAGTCTCTTTCTGCTCGTTTCTGGCAAGAGTGCATTCGGCGTATTTTGTAAATTAATTGAAAATATTTGTAATCCTTCTTAGTTTTTTTTTCTTTTATTTTGTTTTATCTGTTTTCTTAGTGTTTTATACTTACCTTTACATTTCCCGTTTGATAGTTTGTGGTACACGGGTACTGTATGAGTATTTTTTTAATAATAAAAAAAAACTGTAACCGTGAGCGCCACTTCGTTGACGTTCACAGAATCCAGAGCTCATACCACTGAATAACTATATGTGACATCTCATCTTGATCGGTTGAACGGAACATCCGCTAGACGTGTGTATATCGAAAAAGTTTTTTTATGACCACTCTTTATATTTTTTACAAATGCATATTTCATCTAGACTTGCTATAGTGTTTTTTGCCTATAAGATGGAAGTTCAAGCAAATAATACTATTTTATGTTATAAACAAACATTTAATTATATATATAATAGCTGTTGTCTCTGTATAACACTTCCGGGCTGTACTCATCTTTCAATTGAAGCCCTCAGTAAATAGACAGCCGGTTAGGCTTAATTTTAATTTCAGATGTGGATCAGAATTTTTTCTTACCTAAAAACTAATATCTTCTCCATGAAATCACGTTTGTTCAGCCTATTTTTCTATAAAACATTCAGAACTAAAAAAAAATTGGATGCTTTTAGCTGTATATTTAACAGTTTTTAAAAATCTGTTTACATTTGCGATGAATTCTGAAAGTAAACAAACTTGAATGTGAATGAATCAAGTAGCTCAAATATTCATACCACGTAGTGAGCTGTAAAAAACTGGATGGCAGTCTACTACTCCAATCGCATGAAAAACTAAATAAATAAAAAATAATGAAAGGGTTTGCTTTTACAAGGTGTGGATTAAATGCAATATTGTTAGATAATTCGGGATATTTTTTAACTTTCATATACTTTTTCCATTATGACGTCCTTATTAGTATTATGACGTCAAAATGACGGGTTACCTTCTAGTTAATATAAATATTCATTGAGAATTTTTTGAAAGATGAAAAGACGTTGGATTTGTTATGGATGAAAGGAAATAAAAAACATAAGAGATTCACTCTAATTAGTACCTGTATCTAAAAATTAATTAGTATAAACTACTAATTGCATTGTTTGTACTCTAGACGAGCTCTCGATGTAAAAATGCAGTATCATCTACTGATATTCAGGAAGAATGGAATTTTTCCTATTTTGTATTGCCTCTTCTAAGGATTTATTTTTATTCAAAAGCATTCCGAAGTATCTCTACTTATCCGGAAGTAAAAAAAATAAAAATATTTCATTAGTTGATATATTGCAGTTATATTCAGCAATTGAAAAAAATATTTAAATTAAAAATTCTGATCCGTATAAGCTCTCGACTCGATTAGGTATTTAAGAGACTTCATTCACACTGAGTTCTTCAAACATAAAATGCGACTCCTGCGAGGAAGCGTCGCGTTTCCGTCGCATTCCTGACTCATGGAAAGAGAAAATGAATATTCTCCGTGCGAAAACTCTCGAGAGCGAAATATTTGCTTGCTTTTACTGACAAGTGTCGTGACTCGAATTGAGACACTTTTCGAGGAGGGGGAACTTTTCGGACGCTGTTGCAGGAAATTGTAGTAAAGTAAAACTCGGGACGCGAGTTCAGAGAGTAAACAAGTTATGCAGAAAATTAAGTTTAACCGTGTCGCCGACATTTGCGTTTAAATGTCACACGTGAAAGTAGATACTCGGGGAAATTTTCGTGTCGCAAAATTATTCGCCTTCAAATGATAATAAAAGTGACGCAGGTGTTTGTAACCCAGTTACGTTTGTCAGTGCGATGTGTCATCCAGGCTCACATTAGGTCACTGTTAGAAGTAAAATTTAGGAATAACTGAGAATAATGTTTTAAACAAAAGATTTCTGTTATGCAATTTTATTCAACCGACGTTCCCTATATGTGTGATCGAATGAAATTCAGAACTGGTTCCGAGAAAAAGCACATATATATATATATATATATATATATATATATATATATATATATATATATATATATATATATATATATATATATGTATATATATATATATATATATATATATATATAAATATATATATATATATATATATATATATATATATATATATATACATACATATATATACATATATATACATACATATATATACATATATATACATATATATATATATATATATATATATATATATATATATATATATATATATATATATATATATATATATATATATATATATATATATATATATATACTAGCTGAAAACCCGCACTTCGCTACGGAGTACATTCAAAGTAAAAACATCGGTGAATGTATGCAATTAATGCCAATATATATATAATAAATACGACGATCAATGTATATAATTGATGTAAAATATATATATATTTATAAAAAAATCGTAAGGGATATTTTTATAGACAAAATAATGTAGAAGAAGATATTCAAATTAAATCTAATATAAAGAATACTAAAGAATATAGTACAGTTAATATAGTACAGTTTCTAGAACATTTCTTTTACTGTATTTTAATATTTTTTTGGATAATGTCCAATCGTCTGCCGCATTAGCAAGAAAAAAAAATTATTTTTTGTCTATTTAGTTTTTATGCACGTGACGATAAATTTATTTAAAGTACCAGAAAAAGAAGTCACGTGATCAGCATTTAATAAATTAAATTCTAAAAATTAATCTTTAAAAATTCACCAAAAATCAGGAAATGAAGGTAAAGATTCGAAAAAGATTTCATTTTAAAGGAATTTTTATGATCTTTCTCGTGATATAAATTTTATAACCCTCAAATTATTATTTTAAATGCAAACTTAAAAAAAGTAAAAAAAAACAGCTTAAAAATTTAATTTAAAAAAATCTAAGAAGAATTTTTCAAAAATCTCTCTTAGTGCACCCCTACACTATAAGAAGAATCGCCATGCAAAATTTCAGCCCTTTAGGTCCAGCGGTTTGGTCTGTGCGTTGTATGTCAGTCAGTCAGTGAATGAATGAATGAATGAATGAATGAATGAGTCAGTTACGGAACTGTTTTATATATATAGATATATATATATATATATATACTAGCTGTACCCGTCCCGGCGTTGCTCGGGTAATGTAATTACCAATTTTTTAGTAGCCTTAACCCTTTGTTAATGGGCGTCGCTGTCATCCTTTTCCTCACCACGATACATTATTTTACCCATATAAATTTAATCCTTTCTGGCACATTTTGGCAAAATTTTTGACATAGGATTACTAATCGAATATCACTGCAATAGTAATCGATTTCCTTGAAAGCGAATATATCACATCCTCCACATGCTGAAATTCTTTGAAATCTTCATAGATTTTTTCCACAAATACACCACAAATTATATGATATTAACTAAGTGCTGGCCAAAAAAATTACGGCATTACTAAATGTGATTTTTTAATCGATTATCACTGCAATAGTAATCGATTTCCTTTAACCACCGAATCCCTCATAGAAAACAAAAGGCCCCAACACATCACGTGCATGACGTCGAAAAACTGGTTTTTCTCCTATTTTACCTTCGTCCGGAAATGAAGAACGAAATCTCCAAAATGAGATTTCTCGCAAGAGTTTCCGAATCATAAAATAAATTATTAAAAAATAACTACAATTTGTAAATTAATTTTGGTTCTGGCTTTCGAAACTGTGATGTCTAGGGTCTCTGAGATAAAAATTTCGTAAAAATGTAACGACATTTACGTACCGATTCGACAATTTGGAAAAAAGGGTCACGGACACAATCGCGTTTTTTTCCGAAAAACGGGTGCGTACTGGCGATCGAAAAAAAATCACAATTAATCGATAAATTAAGACAGACAATTTTAATTGTGATTTCCGTATAGTGTCATCTTTCCCGTATAGGCTCGACCGAAAAAAAAAAAATTCTTGGACGGATACGTTAGGATTTACGGGGCTTTTACTCGTCCGGAAGCTCCAAATCGCGACTAAATATTTAATTACGGAAAATCTAATTAAAAAATCAAAAAAAGGGCTTCGAGGTGCATAATGAGACCTCGGGAGGCATCTTCGTGTCGAATCTCAAGACTGTCCGACCTACCGTCTTTGCGCTGCGCCGCGAGCAGACAAAAACTCGGTCACACACACACAGACTTTGCCTTTTATATATAAAGAATATATATATATATATATATATATATATATATATATATATATATATATATATATATATATATATATATATATACATATATATACATATATATATACACATATATATACATGCATATATATACATATATATACATATATATACATATATATATACATATATATACATACATATATATATATACATACATATATACATATATATATACATATATATATGTATATATATATATATATATATATATATATATATATATATATATATATATATATATATATATATATATACATATATATACATATATATACATATATATACACATATATATACATGCATATATATACATATATACATATATATACATATATATATACATATATATATACATACATATATATATATATACATACATATATACATATATATATACATATATATATGTATATATATATATATATATATATATATATATATATATATATATATATATATATATATATATATATATATATATATATATATAGGGTGAGCAAAAAGTTCGTAAAAACTTTAAAAATTCATAAAAAAGGAAGAAATCATGAAAAAAGAAGTGCGGTTTGCAAGAAAGGGCGCACAAGGAAGTTATTATTAGCGGAAGGAAGTTATTATTAGAATTTATTTAGCAGCGAAAGAAAGTTTAAAAAGTTTTTTAAAAAGTTTAAAAGTTTAAAAGTTTAAAAATCCACCGGTAGATGGCGCTGACATGCTAGAGATTAAGCAGAATTATGCAAATCAATCTTATAATAAAGACCGTGATACACGAGGATTTGGAGGATCGGCCACCTCGTTGGCAAAGGGCCGCATTACTGCGGAGGAAACCGTTATGAATAATATCGAACCGTCCACGGGGAGCAGCAGTGCTCGCAAAGACTGACCAGTGACTCTACCAGTGATTTTTTAAAAAAAATTATATTGCTGCTAAAGAAAAAAAGTTTTCTTTAATATTTTTTAAAATCCGGACATGAATGGTATTTTCATTTTCATGTCTTAAATCAAATTACGGAACTTTTTAAAGGGAATTAATAAAGACCGATTGTTTCTGCCATGATTACAGTATCACCAGATACAATGTTTATATAAAATGTTGTCTATAGGTATCCGACTGGAATGTGCATATTTTATGCACATTACAGTAGTAGTATATTTCTCTTTAAACGCAGTTTTTCGTCAGTTTCCAATCAACGTAAGATATTTGAAAATATAATTCCTTAGGAGTTATATTTTCAAATTTATATTTTCGGAATACCATTTTTTTCATTTACAGCAATATCTGTTTTTTATATATTCTTTAGAAATCTAGGATGCAAATTATTAAATAACTTTTCCAATGCACGAAATGGAAAATTTCTGCAAATAATACTATTAGTTCAGCAGATATACTAAAACTCTTGTAAGTTTCAAAAAGCATTTTTCATGGAAAACATTAGTATAAAATGTGTCTAAAAGGAGAAAACAATTCCCTTCAGGAGCCCTAAAATAACAGTGTTTCTCAACTTTATACACACACACACACACACACACATATATATATATATATATATATATATATATATATATATATATATATATATATATATATATATATATATATCCACTTCTGTGTTTGAGAAAATTCGTGAAGTATTGTGTTGCCGTTAAATTGCTTCATAGGTGAAATCACTTGCACCGTCTGGAATCATTATGTGGTTAGCGAAAAACAAATTATACCGATATATTTTATACTTTCGACAGCCAAGGAATGCCCATACCTGGACCAAACATAAATTCTTTAACGATCACTACTGCAGCCGAGTAGTGAATAAAATCGTTAAAGAACTGATGGACTATCACGTCCATCAGGACTAAGTCTTGTCAAACTTTTTCTTATATTCTATGTATGATACCTAAGCTCTCATGCTTAATAAATTTATTTATCTTGATGTAACCCACTGTATTTATGTGATCTGTATATTTTTTGAATAAAGTATTGTGTTAATAGCGTATTGGCTCATTTATTGTTGTAATGTGTTACTGTTAGGGTTGGTAGGATTGGCTCATTGGGGCGACTCGATATAGTTGCGGATGACTACCAGGTCACGGACCGAGACCTGGGTTGGTAGCCAATTTGAAGTATGGGAGAGTAATGTAGTTACCAAAAAAATAGTTGCAACCAAGTGTCGGAGCGAGGGATGTGCTCCAAGCGACGACCAAGTTATCAAAAACCGGTTGGATGCCTACACGGCGGGCCGATTACAAGTTTAGACTTATACTTTCGACACCTCATCGATATATCTAGAATTTGTTCTTTATTATTAGAGAAAACAGTAAAATATATTGATAATGATTGATAAAAGACGATAAAGGATTAAGATGATGTTGAAATATTGACTAAGATTGAAATATTGACTATTGATTGAACTATTAAATGTTGATATAATATATAAGTAGTCCCTTATCCCCTTTTAGTCATATTTTCTAGATTTTCTAGATTTTGTCTGTTGTAAGTAAATGCAAAATATTCTTATTTACTATTAATAACTGTAGAATATTTCTTGCCATCAGTTAATTTTTTTTCACTCTCAAGGTTAAATAAATTTCACCTATAATGTATAAGCAACCAACAATACCCTTTAATTAATAAGAAATTTTAAGAAGAATTCTCTTGAAATCTTGAAATAATTAATTTGAAAACTTTGAAAGGGATCAAAAAGTGCATATTTAGTAGTGTCAAAAATAAATTAATTAGTTTGAAAACTATAACAAATACTTTATTTCTTAACTTCAGTTTATTGTGTGGCCGTTAAATTGCTTCACAGGTGAAATCACTTGCACCATCTGGAAGCATTATGTGGTTAGCGAAAAAAAAAATTATACCGATATATTTTATACTTTCGACACCTCATCGATATATCTAGAACTTGTTATTTATTATTAGAGAAAACAGTAAAAAATATTGATAATGATTGATAAAAGACTATAAAGGATTAAGGTGATGTTGAAATATTGACTATTGATTGGACTATTAAATGTTGATATAATATATAATCCACGGATCAAAGTTTGTATGATAAAATCATCGTCTTTCGATACTTTCTTTATTCCCAACTTGGTTCTTATTATTTATTTAGATGTTCAGTAGTTTGGAAAATTTATTTCCAAAACATAATGAATTACTTTAAAAACATGGTAATAGTTATAGATGAGGGAAGATTTTATATTTTATCCTAACATGCAAGGGATTTATCAGTTCACTTTAATTCTTTAACATAATCTTTATAAAATATCTCCCCTTATTCAGCTTTGAAAGTAGACTTACTTTAATTTTGAGTTTCTTAAGCACTCCTTAATGTTTTTATACTGTAATCTACTTACATCGACGTAACAATAGAGAAAATCTTCACGGTTTTCTGATCAAACAGATGTAAAGTTCTGCTTTTCAAATTAAAAATTTATACCTTAAGATAGTGAACTGTGTGGATTTTTAATTAAACTCAATGCCTTACAAACGCATTATACATACATTAAAAGTGTTCAAAATATGCTTAATTTGCACATTTACACACAATTTTTTGTATAATACAAAGTTCATAAATTCTCGTATATGTTTTTCTAGGTTAAATTAGACGTATTTTAATTCATATACAAAAATCATGAATTGCATGCAGTTGATTTAAACATTTGAAATTTATACAAATATACTAACAAGTTATCTAATGTACGAAAAGCAAAACTAAAGTTTAGCGTTAAAATGTTGATTAATACGACATTGAATGGTGCGTATATGTAATCAAAGCGTATATATTACGGGTAAGATTAAAAATCTGACTGAATTTAACAGGATTTAAAAATAAATATCCCCTTGAGGCAAATGAAAATAATTTATACATTTGAATATTTGAATTACAATACTATAGGGTGAGCCAAAAGTTCGTAAAAACTTTAAAAATTCATAAAAGAGGAAGAAATCATGATAAAGAAGTGCAGTTTGCAAGAAAGGGCTCACAAAGAAGTCGGATATTTTTTAGCAACCAAAAAAATATTAAAAAGTTCTTAAAAAAATTTAAAGTTTAAAAAGTCACCGGTAGATGGCGCTGACATGCGAGAGATTCAGCAGAATTATGCAAATCAATCTTGCAATAAAAGACCGTGATACACGAGTCTTTGGAGGATCGCTCACTAAGTGGAATACCCTCGTTGTCAAAGGGCCGCATTACTGCGGGGGAAACCGTTATAAATAATATAGCAGCGGAATCGTCGACGGGGAGTAGCAGTGATTGCTAACCTGGACCAGTGACTCCACAAGTGACTTTTTAAAAACTTTCATGTTCCTGCTAAAAAAAATCTGATTTCCTTGTGAACACTTTCTTGCAGACTGCACTTCTTTATCATAATTTCTTTCTTTTTTATAAATTTTTAAAGTTTTTAAGAACTTTTGGCTCACTCTGTATTTTTATGCAATTAAGTGCCAAATATAACTAGGATACGTCTGATACGTCGTTGGTCATCGGTTATTAAAGCCAATATCATGCAGTGTAAGTTCTACAATCTTCACATTGATGATAGTAGAGTTCCCAGCATTGAATTGTGATGTTATTTGAGCCAGTGTTGCACTCCTTTCGCTTGATATGATTGTCGACAAAAGACACCTGCTATCGTCATTAAGAGTCTTTCAACGGTCACACTATTGCAGAAGGTTCGATTTTTACCGAAATTCTTCTATTGGAGTAAAATCCTTGAAATAGCGGAAGCTGAAAGTTTAAACTTTGCTTGTATCTTCTAGAGGCCAAGACCTATCGTACGAACACCAACTACCATATCTAGTTTAAATTCACCTGAATCATGATCACCTTGCCATGCTCACTGCACAATTAGCTTTTTAAGCATCCACAAATGTCTGTCGCTCTATAGTTGCTTGCTGACGACAGCATTTACGAGAGATGAGTATTGAACACATGTTCTGAATATGGTGACCTATCACAGTTATTATGTTGTTTCAGTGCATATATGAACACTACTTTACGTTAAATAGTAAAATTGTGATAAGATAGATCCACATGATAAAGAAAGAGGGTACAACATTTTTCTGTAAATATTCAAATGTTCAAAGAAATTTACCACGCAGTAATTTGAAACTATTGAATGGTATGAAAATATTTAGTAATACTATTAATGCATAGCTTCTGATTTAAAATACATAGCATATATTTAAATAAACAACATATTTTTCATTTAAGATTAAAATACCTTTACGGTATTTAATCAAACCATTTTTTTCTAAAGGAAAATAAATATCCGCATAGGATATTAAATAAAATGTATTTAATTAAACGTTTTTAATTAAATATTCAAAAGTATTGACTTTTTTTTCGTTTCAAACTTTTAATAAATTATATTGTTTAAACTTTTAATAAATTTTATTGTTTTAATAAATTATATTGCTTAATAAATTATATTGTTAAATTATAGTATGCTTCAATGTTCATGCAGTCTTAAAAATTTGATTTTATAAAGACATTGGTAAAGGAAAATAATAAAATTGTCTATTAAATCTCTCAGATAAACTTTAAAATAATCATAATTCAAATAATCATGATTAAATAAATTGAATTTAGTGGGACTTATTGAATAAGATGTTATAAAAAAATTTATTTCATTCTATTGTAATCTGTGTTTATTAGGGAAACTCAGGTGTCTCTAAAATCGAATCTCTGAAGTTCTTTACATGATTACATATTCTAGTTGATTATTCGAAGTGCTCAATTCTTTTCCCGATATTGATAGCTTCAGAACATGACAAAAATGTCATTTGCATTCTCGAATCTTTTAAGGGAAAGAGTACTGTCTAAGAATGTAAAACTCATCTCTCGAAACTGAAATATTTCCTTGCTCTACTCTTGTGTGTTTTGACTGGAGTTGCGACTCAGGTCAGAAACTTCCGCTAGCTGCTGGAGGTAGTTATTTAAATGAATTTGGGGAGGAATAACGATAGTGAACAAGTTGCGCAGAAAATTAAGTTAACAGAATCTAGCCAGGTTTGTCATAGTCCTGATGTTTCAAATAGAAAGGTTAGTTTCCTTGTAAAAAATGTTGTAATGTAAGAGCTAAATTCAAATTTCCCTTTAACTCTCGAACAAAACTATGGTGTGATTTAAAATAACAGTTCCATTTTAAGGTAAACATAATTCATCTGCATTTATCCAGGCATTTTCATCAAAGATATGGCAATAGATCTCTGGAACTCTAATGAACTTATTTTAGAATTTATTACATCCGTGTAGAGTATCCATGCATTAGACTTTGCAACGTAAATAAAACTATAGACTCGTCGACAATATGTTTTAACAGTTCTTCAGTAAAGATTTCTAAAATTGATCTACAGGCTCGAGACCCAGTAGTTTATTTGAAATGTATTTTTTTTTGAAAATTCGACATGATGTAAGTCAAAAGGTTTCTTGCTGAATGTAGGAGTGCATTTTTCCCATACAATATGCTCCTTTTTCTTACTATATTGCTTACTTTTACATTAGTTAAAAGAAACGTCGATTTCACCTATGTCATTCGGTGATTCCACATTTTAACTTAAAATATCATCATCAATAGCATCTTCATCAGTCAAATCGTCCGGATCTGGAGGGATAATGACGAATCGGGGTCCATCATTATCTTCTGTTGATGACGATTCCAAAATATCATCCTCATCTAGCTCATGAAAATACTCCGTTGCCTCTTCCAACTTCAAAAATCCCTTTTTTTTTAGTGACAAACTTATCTGAAATGAAAACAATGACAATTTACTGCATAAAAAAAACTAGGCAGCATATCAAAATCTTAAATAATACACACTGGACTGACGTTGCGTTTTCCCAACATTTTTAAAAATATGAATTGGGATACATAAAAACAAAAAATATGCCTTACATGTTGAAGCCATTTTGTTCTTTAGTCTCTAGTAAACTCGGAACAAGCATCAAATTGGAAATTTCACATGTGCTGCCATCAACAGTAATTATTTGAAAGTAGTAATTTTTTTTCTCTTTCAAACCACCAAAAAAAAACAATTTTTGAAAGTGCTAAAAGCGGGCAAATGTGGAAATAAAAAATTTATTATGAACAATTAAATAATAAAAAATAAAATAAAAATTTTACTTCAGACGTAAAAACATAGAACATACCTTTAAAAAATACAGAAATTAATGTTGCGTTTCCGCATGGCCAGTCTTGAATGGGCCTATTAAACCATTCCTTTACTAGTAAAAAATAATTTAATTCCTTAGAAGAAATATAAATGTATATGACGTTCATACCTCTAAGTACTGAGTAATCCTGCAGCTCCAGGTACAAAATATGTTAATCTGCTAATGAGTATCTTAGTTATGGGATTACTTTTCCCAATACTAATCTGATCTAATCTGCCATTAGTCCGAATTCATATTTGTGATCGAGAAGCTAATTTTAAATTATTTATTTTCTAATATCCGTCGTGGACAATGATGCTAGATCCTATTACTACTGATTTATTGCTATAAATTGATTCCGATAAATTTGTCTCTGACTTTCCCGTCATCGTAATTGTTAAGTACCGACCTATTCACCAGAGAACAGCACTGTATAGTAAATATGTAAAATCGTAAGTGTTTTGTTTAATTTTCGTCACAAGGGGAATTGAGCAGTGGCAAGCCCTGGTCAAGTTGGTGTATAAATAGTGTTGGTGAGCGGTGGCTCAATAGATTGTGAATAAAATATTGTCACGTAAGCAGATCGAGTGATTAACACAGAAAGCACAATTTAGATAAACGATACTTTTATTCACAGCAAGCGAGTTAACATGCACCCAGCTGGAACCTAACTGAATACCCATCAACTTGAGGGAAGCCTTTTTATACACTAAAGAACTTTCTAGAATTATTTAAATTAAGAGAACTAACAGATTTAGTACTTTCCCGAAGCTTCGAGAAAGCGAATATAAATTAACTAAAATGAACATGAATTACTTTCGACAGTCCGTCTCGGGGATCGAACCGATTATTAAATATGACAATATGATGATACACTAGCAATGGTCCGTCGTGTTTAATGAGGTGTACCATCTTGTAACCTACTGTATTTTTTTCAAAATCAGGATTTACTGGATAATTCATATCTAGGAACAGATGTGTTAGACGCATCTCTCTTGGCGATAATTTGGCGCCAAAAGTTTTTGTCGCCAACTTGTCGCCAAGGGGGACATACATGTTAGGCTTCCGCAGACATGTTAGGCTTAAAGTGCGACATGTAAACAAAATATGGAACATATGTAGTAAACGTAATAAATTGGAAAACAAACTTACTGCTGGCTTTAATAAACTCCTAGGCACACACGGGATCTTAAAAACACATAAATACAAAAAAAATAAAAGCTTAAAAATAATTAGAAATTTTTAGGGGGGGGGCGCTCAGCCCCTCCAACCTACCCGCTAAAAAAGTCAGTGTAATGCAACTAATAATAACTCATTTAAATAACCATAAAATACAATAATACTTGACGCCTATCTCTCAAAAATATACATCTAATACTAACCAAAATACGTCATTAATATTTCGCAACAATATGGCCGCCATATTATATCACGTAAACAAACGCACACAACTAGCCATTCAAACTGGGTAGCAACAAATAACAAAATATCGCCAAAATCTCATGGTTACCACGCCAAACACAAAATCGCCAAACTTGGCAGGGAGGTGCGTATAACACATCTGTACCCATATGGGGAAATCCCTTGAAAATGGGTTAACGGATGAATTCTGAATGCGTAATCTGATGTTTGAGTAGTCAGTCTCGTTAATCCATTTAATACAATAACTCGCCAATGTATGAGGTTAATTCAGATCCACGTGGATAATTTCTTTGAAGTTAATCAGTAACCAAGTGGTTTAAGGTTACCTCAGGAACCCATCAACAGTCAATGAGAGTTTTAAGGGCGGACCGACAATGAAAGAAATGCGTTATCCTAGAACATGGATGTTTACCTTTCAGAGCCTTTCTTTTGTTCAGACTTTGATGAAGATGCATCTTTAACACGGCAGCAAATAAATTCTTTTAAAATGAATACCTTCTGTATTCAATACTTTGATATCCATTTTTGCCGCGATAGTTTTTCTTTCATAAGATCAGTACGTAAACCAATGCCTTTAAGTTGACGATGCAATATTTAGTCTGTCCTTAGTAAGAACCTGATTTAGTCCAAAATTTTGAACGTTAGTTCATGCTTCGGGAACTGAGGCAAAAGGCAATCAAAACAGTAATTTGCTTTTTCTCATTTCAAGGGCAATAAGAGTATGTTCTGCAAACAAAGTAATTGCTTATCATCTGATCTATTGACCAGTGAAGATATTTTTAGCTAACGTTTTAAAAAGTATATTTAGCAGAAGTTGCGAGTTATAACACAATATAGGTACCATCAAATTATTTTGAAAAATTAAATTTATCAAAATTAGGGATCTCACTATGAATACATCATTTTGCTCTCGTCATAAAAATACTTTAATTTTGTTCATTTGAAATTTAAAATAAAATGGTGTCTGAATTTGTTACTTAACCAATAATATATTTAATATAACTCATTCTCCGTTATCATTCTCTTTTTTTTATGCGTATTTAGAATGATTTGTTTGCATTCATTTCAGTTTCCATTACATTTTATGTAAGTTTCCTTTGATTTTATACTGAAATTTATTTTCTTTAAAAGCGCATAAAAGTAATTTCTGATAAAATTGCTGATATTAAATTATACTTATGGAATCTTTTACTCATGTTAGCATATCAGAGACAAAAACATATTCCTTATTATGAATTTCAATGATCTTAGGATAATGCGTTTCTAAATTTCTATAAATTTTTCACAAGGAGTTATTTTAATACGAATATCTATTCTTTATTCAGCGTTGAAAAGTATCTTTTATTACAATCTATTTTGCTTTTAAAGCATATAATACTCCATAAGTCTCCAAACTCGGTTTTAAACCTCTCTGCATGATTATGTATTCTAAACTCGGCTTCTCAAGACAATTCTTCAAACATGAAGAGCGTTGGTGTTTGACAAACGATTTCTTTCCATAACGATCGAATCTCTGAGAGAAAGTGGCTATTTACCATGAGAAACTCTTTCTAAGGACAAAAATGTTTGCTTACTGCATTAGGAATTTCGTGACTTGTGTTTTCATTTGGGCCAGGAAACTTAGGATGCTAATGAAAAATTAGTCAACTGAAAATGAAGTCGGAAGCTTTGCATTAAAGCAAAATGTTTAGAAAATATTATTCAACGTGTAGAATAGTCTGAGTGCTGATGGCAGTTTTGGATCTGCAGACGATATGGTTTTTGTTATTCAGTTAAATTTTTCTCCTAATATAATGAACACGAATGTTGAAAAGTGAATTAATTATAAAATAATGTGTGTGAGGAATACTTTTCATCTGGAGTTGATTTTGTGACGTAAATTTGTAACGATGAAACCATTTCAACTAATGAAGGACGTTTTAAGGTATACGAAAAAGCTCTCAAAGAACATTTTGATGAAATGTAATTCCTGTTTAGGGATGATTAAAACAGTATTTTTGTGGGCAACAGTTTTAAAATAAATGATATATGTAACTTTAATGTTTTTTTAACTTACTGTTTTCAGGCCATTAAAATTCATTTGTATAGCAGGGACAAATAGATTTATTGTCATCTTTATAAAACTAATTTATTCTAAAATATTTTTCTCATATCACTTTCCTCATCAATATTTTAATAACTATCAAAGCATACATTAGATACAAAGTTTATATATGGTTTATCAATCTGTGAACTATATTTCCCTAAGTAAAAATAATATAAATTAGTTACAGCAAGTATAGAATTATTTTCCTTATTTAATAAGATATGACAAAAATCATTTTATCTTATCAGTAAATATAACTGAATAGTTTTCGCTTCTTTTATGATTTAATGGCTTCAAGTATTTTGACGGAACTTAATATTATATGCATAAAAATTCAAACGTAAACAAGTTATAAAGATAAACTGCGAAATTCATCATCCGATTCTACTGTACTTTTCTCGTAAAAATTGTGGTTATTTAAATTATGATTCTTTTCAAAACCTTTAAGTCTATTTTCGTATCGCCAATAAATAATTTTATTGTGCCGATCTATGAATTTAAATGCAAAAAGTAAAATTTTACTTTTTAATATAACATAAGTTTTTTAAGTGTCTTCATTTGGTAATTCTATTAGCAATATTTACCTATTCAGAGATATTTGGATAATTGTTTACTGCATCTTATACTACCTTAAAGTAAGTCACGTTATAATACTGAAGGCAATTAATAAACGTTTTCTCCCCAGTGTGGTTAAATCTTCAGGCTGGACAAGGTTATTTACTCAATAAATTATACCTTCAAGAAAAAGTTGTTTTCCCTACCGAAAAACCGAATATCAAGATTTTGGTGAGGCCAGAAATTTTTAAAACTATATTCTAGGGACTTATTTATATATATCCTTCAGTTTCATATTTTCCAGAATGAATTTAAATTTTATCACCTATATAAGGCAGAAGTTTTATTTATTCTGCTGTAAACCATGTAAATAGTATTTATTTCTTATAGATATACTAAAAATTTTCGTCTGGCGGTTACTCAGACAGGAAGATTAGCATTACTCTGAGATGCATTACTTATTTGTCATCGTTTTGAAATACTTCAAAGCCGATTAGAAATTATGAGCTACTAGGAAATATTTTTTAACCGCCACTAAAAGGAAATATATTGTACGTGACCAGAATTAAAACACCCCTACTCTGATCTCCCTGTACATCGAAGAACTCAATGTAAAGGCTTAAAATTTTGTACACATGCTATTCAAGGAGAAAAAAAAAAATTAGTTCCAAAAACACCGATAGGTGGCGATGTTCAGCATAAAATATGCAAAAAAAGACTAAAATAATAATAGAAAAAACAAACACATGCTAAATGAAAATTTTCCTTTTTAATTTCTATTGCCCTTATGGAAAAAGAGAAAATAAAAAAGGTAAAGTAGCTTAAACTGTCATGTAACTGTAATTTCGCACTGTAAGCATACAAATTTGCACAAATCCAGTTTTCGGAGTCATATTCAGGGTGTAAAAAAGGATAAAAACTGGGGAATGCCATTCTTATCAGTGGCTGTCCCACTGACAGAAAGCACTTTGCTTGTGAATATTTTTATGAAAAGAAACGAAATGCTGCAGCTGCACTTCGAGACTTTCGCCGACTTAAGAATTTGCGCAAAGGACCATTTCTTCTACAAGATCTCAGGAGAATGATCGTTCGCTGGGAAAAAACCAAGAGAGCGATTACAGTGTGAATTTGCGTGCTTACAGTGCAATTTCGCGCTGTAAGCACAGAAATTTGCATAAACCCATTTTGTGGAGCCATATTCTGGGTATAAAAAAGGATAAAAACTGGGGAATGTCATTCTTACCAATGGCTGTCCCACTGACAGAAAGCGCTTGTGAATTTTTTTATGAAAACAAAAGAAATGCAGCAGCTGCACTTAGAGACTTTCGTCGACTTAAGAATTTGCGCAAAGGACCATTTCTTCTACAAGATCTCAGGAGAATGATCGCCCGCTTGGAGAAAACTGGACATATTGGAGTCCAACCTTGTCGACGACGAAAATCGGTTCGTTCAGATATCGTTGAAGATGTTGTTGAACAGTCAATGGATAATGTTGTAGACTGTAGTAGTGCACTTGCACTACTACAGTCCACTTGGATGTTCACTTGGATGACACTTGGATGTTCCCAGCAACACAGTGTGGAACGTACTGAGAAATATGAAGCATTGTTTCTAGTGCAAAATCAGTCATAATCAACAGCTTCGGGCCATCGACAGGGAGAAGCGACTGTCCTTTGTATTGGAATTTGATGCTAGAGGTGAAGTAGACGCATCGTAGCCATAGCCGATTCTGTGGAATGACGAGGCTAATTTCCCCCTCAGTGCAACAGTGAACACCCATAACTGTCGCATTTGGCACACGGAAAGAGATTCCACACCATTCACCGAAAGTTACAGTCTGGTGTGGATTCACAGCCACAATCATTCTTGGACCTTTCTATTTTGAAGAGGCTACTCGCAGTGGCCCTGTGATATGCACCGTGACGGCCAACAGGTGCAAACTGATGCTTAAAGCTTTTGTTGCACCTCATTTGCAACAGCGGCAATGTTACTTTTATGCAACAAGGAGTGCCTCTCCACATTGGTCTCTGTGTACAGCAGTTTCTTCGGGAACGTTTCACTAATTACAGAATAATAAGTATTGCGTTTCCGAAAACCTGGCCATTTCGTTCTCCGGATCTTAATCCGTATGATTGTTGGCTGTAGGGACACTTAAGGGGAGTGGTCACTTTTACATACCTTTAAAAGTATCATTTTTAGACCTATGTTCGATTGTATGTACTACTCATGATTTTTGCTTGATTTACATGAAATTTTTTGAGTAACTGCCTATAATACTGTTTATTATAGATGCAATTTTTCAAGGTAATTAATAAACATGACTTTTTATACATAAAAAGTGAATAATTTTTTTTTTTAAATCGAGCATTTTGCAGTCAACTACTGTGCGCATTCTGTCAAAATAAATTATTAAGGTACATTAACAATTTTTTACTATATATGATTACAATACTTCAGGCAACAATATCCACCAACATTATTCTAAAATATATTAAAACATTTTAGTACGTGCTATTTTTAATTAGAAATTTCAAAAATGACTGAGTAAAAGCTTATAAAAAAATTCTTTAAAAAAATTAAAATATATTAAGGTTAAAAAATTTTGGTGGATTTTGTTGTCTAAAGTGTTGTAATCACATATAGTAAGCAATTATTAATGTACCTTAATAGTTTATTTTGATAGAATGCGCACAGTAGTTGACTGCAAAATGCCCGATTTAAAAAAAATATTCACTTTTTATGCATAAAAAATCATTTTATTTTCTTTCATTAATTACCTTGAAATATTGCATATATAATAAACAGTATTATATGCAGTTACTCAAAACATTTCATGTAAATAAAGCAAAAATCATGAGTAGTACATACAATCCAGCATAGATCTAAAAATGATACTTTTAAAGGTACGTAAAAGTGACCACTCCCCTTAAAAAATCATGTTTATTGAGGACGTCTAGTAGCGTGGGCAGACTTGAACAAAGGTATCACTCTGCATGTGAGAATCGTTTCAGTCGACCACATACAATCCGCAATTGAACAAGCTGTCCACAGACTACAGATTTTACATCAACAAGAAGGTAACCATATTGAGAAGCATTCATTGCGTCGGTAAGGTGTTTGTAACTTGAATGTTTGGTACGTTCAAATAAAATCTGTTTAAAATGTTTATGAGTATTTTCCAATCATTTTATACGTCCATTTGTACAGCACCCTCTGTTGGTGATTTCAGGAACTAAATATTTTTTTCGTTTTTTCATTTCCCAATGTTTTGAATCGTATGTGTATAAAATTTGAAGCCTTTACACAGAGTAGTTCGATCTACAAGGTGGTAAGAGTTGGGGTGTTTTAATTCTGATCACCCGATATATTACGTAATAGCCCGCTACACGAACCATAGCTTTCGAAGTTAGACCATACCGTGTACTTGTTTATTCCTGATTTTAATCAAAGATAGTTAACTCGATTACACAATTAAAGGTACCCGAAACTTCAATTTGATAATATTAATTCAACAATGATCATTATAAATTGAACGCTTAGGTATCGGTCATTACAGTCTTATAAAAGTTACATTTACTCATAGAACACAGGTACGGGCATAAAACGTTCAAAGAAGTCAAGGGATGGATTAATTTTGGCCATGTACATAACTGTTGCCTCATGTTTATATGTATCGTCGTACGACATTGCATTCGATAATGAAAAACAGGTACGACTGATACTGCAATAAATTTAGACTGAGATTAGCAGAATTAGAGCTAGACACGAGCTTTAGACCTGCGGAATATCTAGTTTATAGAAAACAAATGGTAAAAATTGTTAGTGTTAGACATGTAGAAGTGGTGCCCAATAAAACTTTTCCTAGCCGTTGAGAATACTTTAGAATGACGCAGATTTTAAACGTGGAAATTCCAACACACAATTAACGTCTAAAACTGGTTACAGTTGATGTGGGGAATTTTTGGTTACAATTTTAAGACATCTGAAATATGCCAGATGTTAAGAGAATATCCCCTAATCCAAAACTGTTTATTCATTTCCAATACATACAAAATATTGTAAATATTTCCCTTATTTGCATGAATAAAAGAAAGATTATGCAGTAAAGTAATTAATATTTTTATGACAAAAACGGTATCATGATTATAAAAAGATTCAGTTCTCAAAAGATGGCAGGAAAATAAGGATAGATAATAATAACAGAAAATAAATACAGTGGAAGAAATGAAATTATGTATATAATATCTTATTTATTGATTTCGCCTTCCTGTAACTAACGAGATTGGGAGTTATTGTTAATTTATCTATTCATTTTTATTTCAAGCTATTTGGGGCATCGGAAATTCTTATAATTCCTTTATCTTATACCATTTGCACATACTAATTTACTTACTGCTTAATCATCCATTTATGTTTTATGCGTTTATAGTTGGTAATGCATGTATACATGCAGCGTGAGCATCTAATGCTCATTCTTATTTTGAGACGTTTTTATTTGTTTATATATCATTCTTTATTTTTATTATTTTTTAATATTGTAAAATCCCATTCAGATTCAAAATACATGTGTGTAAGGTATACACAAGATTCGATTCACAAGAATCGAACTTTTGAGTGAATTAAAGAAGCTGCTTTAGATATGCTAATTTCGGCATACGCGCTTAGTATAAATACCACGCAGCGTCATTAATGAAAAGGGGAAGTTGTTAAGGTTAAAAAGGTGTTATCCTGCGCTAGTGCTTAGCGGGCCAGAAGTTTACATGGCAGTACTGCTGGTTTGACTTACTGTTCGTGAGTGTAAAAATATATTGTTCTTGAAAGCTGTGTTTATACATTCCGTACAAGTAGTACGCATGCTTATTGCTGTAAAAGCCAATTATATGTGCAACAAATTCAATAAACATTGTTTCATGTATAAACTGTGTTTGCTTCAACTTCAAATAGAGTGCCATTTCAAATTATATACACCCAAGTCTGGGTAGAAGTGAGCATAGATTCTCTATACTGGCGCCCGAAAGATATATATACCCTGGTAGTTAGCGTTAAATTTGTAACGAACAACATAATTGAAATTAAAAACTGTGTACTGTGTACTTATATTGATAAAATTGTTGCAAGTACTTATATACTATTTAAAAATGAGTGTTGTAGAACAAAATCCTACTGGAAATTTTCCTCGGGTAATTATGGTTCAGCATTTTGCGCCATTCGAAGCCACCTTCAATGGCGGCCCCTCAAGCCAATTCCTAAAGAAAATTGAGCATTACTTTCAGCAACAATGCACCCCAGAGGGGGATAAACTTAAAATTGCTCTAGCCGCTTTAAGAGGTAGTGCATTTCAGTGGTACACATGCATGCAAAGCAGTAATCTGATTTTTGACTATTTGTCATTCAAGCAACAGTTTCTTAGTGTTTTTCAAAGACCTTTAATCAAAGTGAAATTGAAGCGGAAATTTATTCGCTAAGGCAACGTGAAGGTCAGTCTGCGTTAGATTTTGCTACAGAAAAGATTTCCAAGTGTGAGGAATATTTAGAAGGGGTAACGGAAGCCGTAATCTTAAAAATAGTTATCCAACGTTTGAAGCCAAGTGTTCAAGATTTTTTAGATAATCAAACAATTACAAGCAAGGTTACCCTCCTTCAAGCTTTAGCTAAACATGACAATAGGCATTTCTTCGCTACCCCGTACCGTCATTCAGGTACGAGAAGTTTTATACAACCGCGCCAAAATTTTTTGCGAGTTTCAAACCAGCAGCGTAAGCAGTACCGCAGGCGAAATAATAGAAGCGCACGGCGTTATAATGAAATTAGTGCTCTTAAAGTAAATAATATGCAAGCACCTTACTTGCACTGACAAGTTGATTCACATGTTATGGTTCAACCTGTTGAAACTGTGTGGTCAAATGTATTATTTTGTCCGAGCAGTAATCATTATTTTGAGAATAGTGAAAGTCAGGGTATTTTTGTGGCTTATAAAGAAAGTGAGTCTAGCTGGAATGATGAGGTAATTCCAGTACAAATTTCTGAAAATAGTGCCGATACTAATGCTAGTGGTTTAGAAAATAAATCATCTGACACTTCTATTAATGTTATACCTCATATTATTGATGCTATACCTGATATTTTAGATGATATTCACACATCTGTTAATGAAGGAAATTTAGTAGATGACGAAGTATGCGTTACGGAAGTTAGTGAATACTTATTAGTTGACAACAATAAAAATTCTTTAAACGATAGTAGGAACTCTCTAGGTAATGATGATATTATTTCAAGTTTCCATACGAATGAGGATTGTGTAGGCCAGGTTGATAATATGGTTTTAAATAAAGTACATGAAAACCAGACTGAGAATCAGGATGAAAAGTTGACACAGAGTTATACTGTAAGTAGTTTAGCTGATGCTTCGGAAGTTATAGACGTCGTTTGCATTAAAACGCACCAGTACGAAAAGCCTAATCTTCCTAAAACTGAAGCAGTGTTAGCGAATATAAATGATAACGATTCTGATGTCGCAAGTTTCAAAGAGACTTTTTTGTCAAAAGAGGATAAAACTAAAGTTAAGGGGGATAAAAAATGTGAAAAAGCGCCTTCAGGTTCCAGCATTAAAACTGCTAATACTGAAGTAAGTAAGGCGGTAAACAAGAAGTCGCATAAGCACCAATACCAAAAACAGAGTCAGTTTGTTGAAAAACATGACACAAGTAGAGAGATAAAGCCAGTAACTAAACACGTTGGTGCGGCGTATAAATTTGACAAAATAGAATCTGCATTAAAATCTAATACCGATACAAGCAAAAGTACGAAGAAAGGTAAAGTGTGCACTACAAAACCTCCATCTAAGGATGAACGTGGCACACATAAGGTACACAAGGTTATAAAAAGGAAGAATGACAATTTTAAAGCTCCTTTGCATAAGTACAGGAAACGGAAGATTTCAGCCGCCCAGCAAGGTTGGCCTCCTCCCAAGAGACCTCCTGTCCATCGTCAAGCCGGACCAGCGCTTCAGGACCTACGACCTGCTGCACAAAGGATTCCCACACGGTCAACGAACCCCTTTACTAGGACTGCGACCATCAAGAGAGGTCCCACGGATTGGACAGACTGGTGCAAGGAAGTTGCTGCATTCATGAACAAGTCTTGTATCAATTATCTTTTTCTAACTCCCACCCTTTAATAAAACCGAACCAAATTGGTTTGCAGTTCCCCCAGTGTATATACTGTAAACATTTTGAGGGGAAGTGGTGAGCCACTGAAAAAAAATAAAGCATACTGTTGTTTTATAAATTTTTGAAGGGGACATGTAGTGACTAGAAAAAAAATACATACTGCACAATATACCAATTAACCACTAATGTACTAACTTCACAAAAAAATAACACATGTACATTATAAATTGGGGGAGAGCAGATACAGTCAAGAAATGTCATGCTGTGCAATTGTGTTGTCACTTTTAATTAAAATAGATATTTTAAGGCGCAGTTGGCATCCCAGTATCCGTAACTCTGCAAATCCACTGTTTGATGGTGTCACCTGGACCCTTCGGGGTTAGTTTTGTAAAATGGTAGTGGCGTTTTTCCCCCACACAACGTGTGGAAGGTTTTTTTGGCTTTGCCACCCATTATGTAAAAAGTCAGACCAGCACGCGTTTTCAATTAGTTAACTGAAGCCGTTCAGACCTCAGTTACCTAATTTTTTTTTTTCGAGGGAGGCCAGTGTAAGGTATACACAAGATTCGATTCACAAGAATCGAACTTTTGAGTGAATTAAAGAAGCTGCTTTAGATATGCTAATTTCGGCATACGCGCTTAGTATAAATACCACGCAGCGTCATTAATGAAAAGGGGAGGTTGTTAAGGTTAAAAAGGTGTTATCCTGCGCTAGTGCTTAGCGGGCCAGAAGTTTACATGGCAGTACTGCTGGTTTGACTTACTGTTCGTGAGTATAAAAATATATTGTTCTTGAAAGCTGTGTTTATACATTCCGTACAAGTAGTACGCATGCTTATTGCTGTAAAAGCCAATTATATGTGCAACGAATTCAATAAACATTGTTTCATGTATAAACTGTGTTTGCTTCAACTTCAAATAGAGTGCCACTTCAAATTATATACACCCAAGTCTGGGTAGAAGTGAGCATAGATTCTCTATATGCGTTATTGTGTTGTTGTTGTTGTGGCTTATGCCCCTTGACCTACAGCAGCATCAAATCAAAGGGCATTTGCTATTGGACATTATAGGATATTGGGCTCGAAGATACAGCTCCGGTTTTAAGTCAGCACCACAAGGGTTGGAGTCCGACTTGACAGAATGTCCAGTCCCGTAATTTTAATCCAAGTCAAGTGATGAGACCGGTGCACTTGGCCCCGCACAACCAGAGGTAAATTTTGAGAACATTGAGGACATTACAGCCACGAAAGATTTTAAGTTCACCAGCCGCCATTAGCGTACATGGTGATGGATTTTGTCAACGGCAAGTATTGAATCAGAGACGTTCAGATCACTGGCCCACTGCTGTTGCCAACTGGGTCACCGTGTCCTTAAAATACATGTTAATAACATAATGTTTCTATTACTACATATCTTCTAATTTTTAATTACACATTAACGATTTCTGTGTAATTAAAAATTGACGTAAGTGGAATATTGTAATAGTACTTCCATAAAGTAAGACTTTTTCGGCATAAAAATGGCCTTAACATTGAACAAAACTAACTAATATACCTAATTGGTCCCATTTTGAATCGTATTTTGATGTGAAACTGAAATTTTAGCTAGTCGCTTTCAATTCAACAACTACTGGTGTGATCAAGTACATTTTTTTTTACACGATCGAAATAAATAATTTTTTAAATATTGCCCTATTATTTGCATAGAAAGATATTTGTTCTACCAATCGATAACATTTGTATCACAAAGTAAAATTATGGCTACATTTAGAAATTATGTATCAATAAGTCACACGTTAATATCTAGAAACAAACTTTTGTACAGTTCTCCCAATTTCTCATCTTTAAACAAGGAGGCAAACTTAAGTTATTAAATATTAATAATCATATTTTCATTCCATGCACTACAGTTAACGACTGGAGGCAATTTAATAACTTACAAATTATATTATAATAAATGCTCGGCAGACTTACTCCAAAGTCACTAATTTCTGCTATGAAAGTGGCATCACCTGATTAGGTATTCTTCTCGTTTCCCAGGGATGCTTAATTCGTTAAGCATGTATAGCATTGGATTACGCCAAACGCCTTGCTTCTAAAACATTCCAGACTTCCAAGGGAAAGAGGATATTTTTCTTGTGAAACTCTAGACATAGAAACATTTTCTGCCTTAACTGACAAGCCTCATTACTTTAGTTTAGACACGATCGAGGAGTTTTCAGAATTTATTGGAAGAAATTATCAAAATTACACATGCAAAGTTTTAATTTTGAATCAGTAATTAAAATTATTAGGTTCAATAGCTTTAATAGAGACCATTTGCGATCATTGAATTTTGTTTATAAAACTGATTAAACACAGAAATTACACTCTGTAATATTTGTTTATGTAGCAAAAATTAATGTGATGTAAAAGTAAAAAGGTTTTTTTTTTTTCTATCGGAAGTTCTTGTTGTGTAGACATTTGCCTAAAAGTTAAAAGGTTCTATAGAAGAAGCAGTGTTGAAATTGCATTTTTTGATGAAATACAATATTACAGTTTACTGAAAAATTGCTTTTGCCTAAAAGTTAAAAAGGTTCTATAGAAGAAGCAGTGTTGAAATTGCATTTTTTAAATGAAATATAATATTACAGTTTATTGAAAATGCTAGGGAATTTTAAAGGCTTACAATGACTTGATTAATTATATTTTTCCTTCCAAAGAAAATTCATATTTTTCATGCTTTTGTATAGGAAAAATTATTTTGAATAGCAATAGATACTATTTCTAACATTTTTTTAAGTAACATTTTTAATGCTTAAAACCTCACTGGCAAAAGTTTAAGGGAAAAAACAAGAACTGGATTTCCCATCTAAATAACCCAAAATGCTTTTTGTTGCGCTCTTCAGCATACAATTAAGTTACATTAAAAAGAAAATTCAATGAACAGCATTTGACTATTAAAATACTCTTGTTCGAAGCTCACACCTGAAAATTCTTACGGGGAAGCAGGAATCTCTTTCCTTCCCGATTTAATTCAAATATCTACTTTAACTATGTGGTTTTTGTCTTTATTTTTCCTGCAATGGGGCCTGGTTTCTGGATGAAATGGTGGAAAAATTTACAACCGACTTCTACCTTTAACTTCTAGAAAGCAAGCGAATCGACTATCTCGGAACGATTATTAACGGAACATCCAATTTCCGGATGAGCCATTGTCTACAAATTTAAATAAAATTTTTTAACTAAATTATCTTAATTTAAATTTACAAATTTAGTATCTCTGTTATAAAGCCTATGTACTCGACATATTTAGCTTGACTTCTTCAAAAAGTGTGAAACCACTGTTTTTGCTCGTCTTTGGTTTAACCCGAAGATTAAGGTGACTGCCTACGTTGAAAATGTCATTTTTTTACTATTTTGGTCAATTTTATTTTTTGCAAGAATCGTGTAATTCAATCTTTTCTCTTTTCAAAACCGTTTTGATTTTCATTCTACATTAATTAGAAGCAGAGTTATAGCTAATTTTAAAAGCATCCATCGTCTTATTCAAAATTGAAGAGACTCAAAACTTTAAATGCGTTTTTCTCAGAATTATGTTTTTTAACACAAATCTCTACCATTATCATGATATCTCACATAATAATGCATATAATTTGATAAAATTTTCAGTAAATGTTTTAGATACTATTGTTAATGAGATGACGCACAATAATTGATGTATAATAAATAGTTTTTTGTTTGGGGCTGTTTTTATATGGAAAGGAATGACGAATTGGGGAAAATTTTCATATTGGAACATAAAATTGTCTGTATTATTTTTGCATTTTAAAATTTCTCTTAGAATGAGGGTCATTTTAAAGATAACTGTTATATGTATCATGTGTGAGAAGGAAATTAAAATAGTAGCATTCGAAGTTTGTGCAGAGTGATAGCCGTTTTAGCTAAATTTTCATTAAAAATTACTTCAAATTGACCAATATATAAAAAAGTATGGTATTTACAGGCAAGTTTTTTTTATTTTTTATTTTTAAATGCTATTTTACCATAAAAGACCAAAAAATCCTTAAAGAAACAATTTTTTTTAAAAAATTGACTCCTAACGTAGGCAGTCACCTTCAATTAATTAATCAATGAATTAAATAAAAAATATAAAAAAAATCATTCAGTCAAATTACATTCTGACCGTATTATTCTCCATTTTAACAAAATCTTGTACACATTAACATTTTAAAGAAATATCCAAGGATTTCTCACGAAAAGCAATTTTTTTCGTAATGTGTAAATAGCCTGAAAAAGATCCTAACATACACTCTTAGACAAAAAAAAAACCAAAAAAAAACGACTCACCAACAAGGAGTTTTGTCTAAGAGTGTAGATGTCACATGTCAGATGTGACAGGAAAAAATAATTGACTGGCACCAAGAGGGTCGTTTTTCGACAAAGTTGAATTTAGAGGACCTAGACATATAATTAATATGTTTTAAATTCATTCTTATACAAAAACAAAAGCTTGGTGATTATATGAGATGAATCTGAAAAAGGAAGATATCGTGCCGTTTTCCGTTCTTTATTTGCAAAAATATACCCGAAATTCAAATTTCGCACTAGAAAACTTCTAATACTTCTAGATGTTTCGTAAAGTAAATCTTTATCATGTGCATCTGTATCATGCTTATGTAAGTGTTTATGAACAGAAATAAGCATTAAAAAATTTATGTTCAGAAATAAAAAAGACTCATGAGTCTAGTTATGAATGTGTTTTTCTCTGTTATACTAAATATCTAAAAATCCTGTTAGTCTTTAACTGAAGTTTATTTAATTTTTTCCTTTATATAAAATATTATTAATCATGCATAAATTTTGTGCTTTTATAAGCACAATACAAATTTGATGAAATTAATAATAGTCTATTTTTTTCGCATAAATAAACTTGCTGGCACGTTCACACCAGAATTAATAATGCCTTTTATTTTTTGGGACATATATACAATAAAAACTTCGCCACGTCTGCACTAGAATAGACTGCTTCTTTAAACCACATAAAAGCGGTATGCAGCATCATGTTTAGGGATAAAACGGCGTTTGGAAAACTGACGAGAGCAAAGTGTACAAAACTAAAACTGCCTTGACAAACAACGAGAAGAAAACTCAATAACTTACTATTTTCCCTTCTCTCAATTTCATTCGTTTTAGCCTTATACATATGAAGGCCTTATTTGAGTAGTGTTCCAACTCCACTTTAAAAAAAACGGAGTTAGCCTCACTTTCAGGTTCATACAAGTCATTTCTATTTTATTTTTAAACTGGTACACCTCCAGCTTATTTCTGCTACCAACAGAGTGTATTAAAAATTAGACATCCGTAGTCATTTCTCAGCACTCATTACACTTTAAGGCTCTGTATCTCAAAATGAACAAGAATGTAGTTGGACCACTATTTAAATAAGACCTTCACATAACAGTAATGAATCCATCTTTCACTCGTGTCCACTTCCGGCCTTCTGCCCACCAAAGCCATAGCGTGCCCAAATCGAGGCCAAAGTTCTCTTAATTTGATGATAATTTAATGAATAGGACTTACTTAATAATTCTAAAAAAATTTTGGTCCTGTACCACTAATATGTATAATCCGTAAAACAAATATAAAAGTGTGAAAAAAAATCTGTAAGGAACTGGTCTATGATTTCCAACCTTCCAATTCAAGTATTGAAGGGCACACCTTTTTTATTTAAATTACCTGCCAGGCCAATACGGTAAATAAAAGAATCGTTATGCTAACGGTGATATAACAACGATTATGCGCATGTGCTGTACTTAATTAATTTTACGTCATGTCCGTGGAAACTTATAAAGTTTGGGACTTTAATGGCCCGTTCAAATCCGTTTCGCAAGTGGTGGTCAAAGTTTGACCGAACTTAGTCTAGTTATGACTACAATGTATGTGATCTGCGAGTCTAACGACTTAAATGACAGCGGCGTTTCGGGGGAAATTATCGGTGGAGTCACGAAAGGGAATAAGTTTGATTACAACTGGCTAATCCCAGGAGTTAAAAATTAAGTTCATTGGGTAAAGGAATTCTAGAATTAAGTTGGTTTAAAATGCTATGTTGCTCTTCAGTATACGTTTACCCTGTAAAAGATTCTTCATGCGTACTGGAAGAAAGTGTGAAAACTTTAACCCTTCACTGGTAGCGTATAAATCTAAAAATATTGCAGGCATGGTCACGTGGAGTCTGATAAACTCAGAGTTACCACAGGTTTTAGATAGTTTATTTCTAAAAATAACTCTTTATCAAAGCAGTAATTTAAAGACATGATGATTGTAAATGAAAAATAATAATTTTTTAAAGGGTAATTTTATACGTGATTTGTATCCATGAAAACCAATCAACAAAAAAAAAGCAATTTTTACAATAGGAAACATAAAAATAAAGCAAATTTATATATATATATATATATCTCTATTAGCAATTTTTACAAATTTGGTGAAAAGTCAATCGGGTGTTTTGGTATATATACGATAATTATAAAATAATGTTAGCAACTGCAGGAATTCAGTTTGTCAGTTTCGACTCATACATAAACACTTCGAAGGCACTTACACCTGCTGGACATACAGAGCAATCCATCAATACGCAAAATGTCAACAAAGTGCTGTTGGCGTCTGTGAGACGCCGCACGATCAGTACAGGGGTTAAGAGTTATGTACAAGTATTTTATCGTTAGAATTTCTGGTGAAAGAACGTACAAATGAAGGTTTTTTTTTATGTGACTGTAATGTAATTTTTGAAGGCATAATTTTCTGTCTTATCGTGTCGAAATTTCCTCAAGCTGTGGGCTTTACCTATGTTGAGTTTTTTCCTAAGCATGGAGTCTTTAAGATATTCAGTCACAGCTTTCACATACACATGAGGACACATGATTATTTCATTCGTATGGTTGAACCAATCATCGCAAATAACCTTCGTTTATTTTTGTTAAGGGACTAAAATCAGTTATTATCATTTTACATGTTATAATGTTTTTATTTCAATAAATGTAATTATGAAACTCTTTAAGTATATATTGAAACAAGGTTAAGATAATCTACTTTTGTTATATTTTATCAATATATACACCCACCCCTCGATTGACGTGACAGATATGTTATATTCCGCGTTAAAGCGAAACCGCGTAAATTTCATCTAAGGAAATCATATAAAACTGGGAGAAGCGATATGAGCCCCCCCCCCCCCCCAAAAAAAAAAAAAAAAAAAAAAAAAAAAAGTGTGTTCAAAAGTGTACAGTCTGTATACAAAACGACAACATGTTGTCCAGAATAAAGTTTGTAATTGTAGACTAAGAAATGATTTTAAAATAAAAATTTAGACTTATATGTACATATTGTTTATTTTGCAGTAACAAAACTTAGAAGTATTGTACTGAAACAAAAAGAACAATGTACAATGTAGGATAAGAAAGTTCCGGAACTAGTTAATTTAAAGAAAAAAACATGAAATAAACTTTAAAATCAACATAGATTATGAAGCCTGATAACAGTATTAATATTTTCCGCACAGGAAGACACCGGACATACGGAAAGAAAAAAAAAACTGGAAACTACTCGATGATAATATTCCAGCATATCGAACTGCAATTGTGACAGAATAGCTAGCTAAAGATTCTGTTACTGTCTTGAAACATCCTCCATACTCACCCGATATTGCACGTTGTGATTTTTATTTATTTATATTTATTTTTTGAGACATTAAAAATGCCTCGAAAGGAAACCGCTAATCAAGTGCAGAAGAGGTCAAATCTAATGTGCCGATTTCCGTGAAGAACGTCTCAAAAATAGATTGAAAACCACTTTTACACAATTATACAGCCTCTGGAATAAATGTGTAAATTTTAAAGGCCAGTGTTTTGAAAACAATTAACCTATAATTATATAAAAAATTAGTACTAGAATTTTTTGATCGTACCATGTATGCCAAAAAATCTCACGCCTACCGATATTTTATGCATGCATTATCGTACATCATTATTATTTAAGGTGACTGCCTACGTTCGGAGCCAATTTTTTAAAAAAATTGTTTTTTTAAGGATTTTTTGGTCTTTTATAGTAAAACAGCATTTAAAAATCAAAAATAAAAAAAAAAACTTTCCTGTAAATACCATACTTTTTTAAAAATTGGTCAATTTGAAGTAATTTTTAATGAAATTTAGCTAAAATGCCTATCACTCTGCACAAAATTCTAATGCTACTATTTTAATTTCCTTCTTACACATAAAACATATAACAGTTATCTTCAAAATGACCTACAATCTAAGAGAAATTTTAAAATGCAAAAATAATACAGACAATTTTATGTTCCAATATGAAAATTTTCCTCAATTAGCCATTCCTTTCCTTATAAAAACAGCCACAAACAAAAAACTGTTAATTATTCATCAATTATTGTACGTCATTTCATTAACAATAGCATCTAAAACATTTCCAGAAAATTTTATCAAATTATATGCATTATTATGTGAAATATCATGATAACGGTAGAGATTTGCGCTAAAAAACATAATCCTGAGAAAAACGCCTTTAAAGTTGTTTGTCACTTCAATTTTGTATTAGACGATGTTTTTTAAAATAGCTATAACTCTGCTTCTAATTGATGTAGAATGAAAATCAAAGCGGTTTTGAAAAGAGAAAAGATTGAATTACAAGATTGTTTCAAAATATAAAATTGACCAAAATAGTCAAAAAATGGCATTTCCAACGTAGGCAGTCAGTCACCTTAATAATGTACTACGGTCTCGTGATTTTTAGATATCAACTTTACTAAGATTCTGATATTCTAGGCAATAGAAAATTCGGATCTTGATAAATAAATATCAACGAACATCTTCAAACTGCGTACATAATTCGAAATTCAGCCGCAGGCAATTTAGTCATATGCGCACTGCATTACAGCCAGTACTTGCCCCAAAGTCATAAATTTAAGCCTCATAATCTCCATACCTGGTTAAATATTCTTCTCACCCCCCCGATATATACTTAAATCTTTAAACGAGGATTGCGTTAGTTCAGTACTAGTTCATTTTCTCTATAATGATCGAGTCTTTCACGGACATTTTCCATGTAAGTCTTCGAAACATAAATATTTGATTGCTTTACTGAAAAGTGTCCCGAATTGATCTGAGTCACGCTTGAAGAACTCCCGAAAGCTGTTATCGGGTGACATTTATTATAGGCTACCGGGAAGTGCGTTTCGGATGTAAACACGTTAAGCAGAATCTAAAGTTCAAGAGCTTTATCACAGTAACCTTTGAATGACATTATTGCAGCTTGAAGCAGCGAAATAATTGTGGTCAGAATTGACTACGGTTAAGATTTGGGAAGAGCCATGTCATTTCGCATCATGCACGGTAATGCTTATAGATAGAATAATTTTATACGTATTTCATGGAGATTTCTACTGACTACAAGAGAATTTCTGAAAAAAAAAAAGTTTCTACGATATGTTTTAAACGAATATTTTACAACTTAACGAAAAGTTGATATTGCTGAAGATATCAATTTTGAAACTGAAAAAAGTTAAATATCTATGTAATAAATTTTGTCATTTATTACGCCTAATAAAAGTAATAAACTTCTTTACAACAATACTACTAGTCATATCGTGGAGTTAGTCATACGGTGCATTTCCTAATTTGTCCACAAAATTAAAAGTTTTAATACTTCTTAAAATTACAATCGTAGATATTATGAATAAATAAATGAATAAATAAATAAATAAATAAATGAATATATATATATATATATATATATATATATATATATATATATATATATATATATATATATATAACCACAAAATCCCTCTCCAAATTCTAAATTCTTTTTAAATTTCCTTGTGCGTAGATTAATTACATTGTTCGCTTCCATTTTAAGAACAGATAATTTAATTTTAGCAAATACTATGTGATCCAAGTAAATTTGGTGATAAATCCTCGTCATTATATAAGTTTTTCAAGCCCGGAGATCCAGGCTCACCCAATCATTTCACTTTTGTGGTGTCACTTGACAGGCCGTCTATGAAAGTTATATAAGGGCCTGTGGTCATGAACAGGTGGCGCTTCTTTGGACTATGACCGCCACGTAAAGATGTAGCAGTTTTCAGAAATAAAAGTTTTGTTGAGAGCTGCGGTGTGTTCCTGTGTGTTTGGGGCTTGAGGGTTCATTTTTGCACAAATACCTTCGAGATGCCGAGCGCCTCGACTTGAATTGCGGGAATTGAATTCTGTAGATTATTAACTGACATAACCTTTGATATGTGTCACGGCTGGCTGACTTTCAGCTTTGCTCATGTCGCCCCTCGCCCTCGCCGGCCGTGTTATCATATATATATATATATATAATGTGTTTCATAATTAAAGCAAAGTATAAATGCATAATTTTTTTATCGCAAATAAATTGGTGTAATCTTAAATTTTAACCTTTTCTAAAATCATTACCTTCCTCTCAATAAAATAGGCAATCTGTATTTATCCATTTATGAACAGATTTCTCGTACACATGAATAACACGGCGTAATTGAATTATTTACAGATTGTATATCATAATCGATATTCTGAAGACTTGCACAAAAGTCACAAATTTCTGCTTAGTGAGCTTCATACCTGATTATGTATTCTTCTCATCCGCTAGAGATATATAATAATTTCTTAAACATAGATGGCAACAGCTTACAACGAACGCCCTCTTTCCATAATGGTCAAGTGTGTTAGTATAAGGCGGATATTTTCTATGCAAAACTCTTCTCAAGGCATAAATATTTGCTCGCTTTACTGACAAGAATCATGAACTTCAGTTGAGGTTTTCTTGAGAAGTTTTTGGAGGCTGATGCAGGAAGTTATTAAACTAGGAATTGGGGTGAAAGTTTGTAGCGTAAACATGTTACGCAGAAAATTGTGTTCCAAAGGTTTACTAATATCTTGACCTTTGGATGATATTTATGAAACTTTAGCAAGTAAATTTCTTTGTCTTGTTTTAAGTGTCTGGTTAAAATAAAAGAGTGAGCAAGTATTGCATTCAAGCGTAAATGTTACAGTGACAGTAAAGATATAATTTTTGCATTTTTAGATAAGCTAAATTTGAAGCATTGTCCGAATGGTGTAAATTTAAAGTAGACAATATATCATTTTTGATTAAAATAAAACAGCGGACATATGTTGCATTCAAGGGTATATGTTAATGTAACAGTAGAGATATAATTTTTATATATTTAGATATGCCAAATTTTAAGCATTGTTTGAATGGTAAATTGTTAGACATTATATCATTTTCGATCAAACTAAAAGAGCTGACACATATTCCATTAAAGGGTAAATTATACTGTAACAGTAAAGATAGAATTTTTATATATTTATATAAATTAAATTTTAAGCATTTCTGAACGATGTAAGTGGAAAGTAGACAATGTATCATTTTTGATTAAAACACAAGAGCGGGCATACATTGCATTCAAGTGTAAATTTTACTGTAACAGTAGAGATATAATTTTTGTATTTTTAGATAAGTTAAATTTTAAGCATTGTCTGAATTATGTAAATTGAAAGTAGACAATACAATATATGCCCGCTGTTTTATTAAAATAAAACAGAGGGCATATATTGTATTCAAGCGTAAATGTTAATGTAAAAGTAGAGATATAATTTTTATATATTTAGATATGCCAAATTTTCAGCATTGTCTGAATGGTAAATTGTTAGACATTATATCATTTTCGATCAAACTAAAAGAGCGGACATATTTTCCATTAAGGGGTAAATGTTTCTGTAACAGTAAAAATATAATTTTCATATATTTATATAAGTTAAATTTTAAGCATTTTCTGAATGATGTAAATGGAAAGTAGACAATGTATCATTTTTTATTAAAATACAAGAGCGGGCATATAATGCATTCAAGCGCAAATGTTAGTCTTAAACGAAAGATTGTAATCTATAGATTTGTCAAATTTGGTTTTCGTAACCGCAATTTCTATTAATGAGCGATAATTTACAATTAAAAAAAAATTGATCTCTGCGCATGCTCAGTGGCATGTTTAAATCTTACTTTAGAAACTCACTGTTTCTGCGCACGCTTAGTCGCATGTTTTAATGATAAACACGTTATTCCGAGGAGTCTCTCTAGATCTCTCACTACCATTTTTATTTTTATGATAATTATGTTTGTGAAATATATGATTAAACCTGATGGAAACTGTTTATTTTGCGCTGTTTAATGAGCGATAATTTACTTTTAAAAAAAATTGCTTTCTGCGCATGCTCAGTGACATTTTTGAATCTGGCTTTAGCTACTCACTCAGCACGAGGCCGCTTAAATACATTCATTTGTTTCTGCGCATTATTATGATTTTCAACATTTGGCAATGATGTGTTGAGTATAATTTGTGTATCAGTACATTTTTTTACTATCCAGCCGTCATGTTTTGACGGGTACCAACTCGTAGATACTAAAGTCTTTCATGTTCACATAATTTCTTCTGGTTGAAAATATAAACAAATAAATAAAATACATAGATAAATATGTTTTCTGTACTCCAAAATACGAGTTTAATATCTCTATTATTTTATAACAATTGTATAATACAAAAAAAAATGTGTTTCAGGTAGTCTCTTCTAACGAAACTACCGCGGGTTATTAACGTAGGATTACCTATCGTTGCTTACCTCTTTTCTTTCATTTTTTTTGACACATTTTGGTATTTTTCTTTTTAACTGTTTACTGCTACTAGGTTTGGCGCGCTGCCAAAAATTATAACTCGCGACGGACTCTGAATTTTTTCTTTCCGGAGGTCCGTTATTGAGGAACGTAATCGTGAGTTAAAAGTATAAAATTGTCAAAAATGGTGTTGGAAGATTTTGTTATCTCGGAAATAACTTCCGAAATGCAGAGTGTGGTATGTTTCACCGTTGAAGAAAAACTCCATAAAATAGCAGACTGAATTTAAAAAATAACATTAGACGGTTTATTTACAAAAATAATAAGATAAAACATTTTGAAATAAAACAAGCTAACATCCTACATCAGCAACCGCACCTACACTAGCTACAACAAGCACATGGCATACACTGCTTCTGCCGCTTATGTTCTTCGCTATATACATGGCTTATGTTCTTCGCTATATACATGGCATATGTTCTTCGCTACATACATGGCATATGTTCTTCGCTATATACATGGCATATGTTCTTCGCTATATACATGGCATATGTTCTTCGCTATATACATGGCATATAGCGTACAACTGCTTCTGCCACGCAGTATAAATAACAAGCATATTTTACATGAGGCAGGGCGTCTTCTTCCTGAAAACTCTTTATTTAATGGGAAAATGCAAATGTAAAAGAGTGACGTAAACACGGTAAACAATCCCGATTAATCCGATCATGAATGACGTCATACAATACAATGACCGGTTAACTTAAAATAACAAAAGTTAAGGAACAATATAAAGAACATGAGGGTAGTTAAAGTGAACGATACGCACGTGTACGAAGTTCTGGTGTTTAGGAAATGAGCGTTACGTAACCGCTGAATCTTATTGCCGAAGTTCTGAAAGGCGATAACTTAACTTCGTAGTTGCGGTAAGATTTGCAATAGATTTAACACAAACTGACTTATGAGAATATGTAAAAGATTTACATTGAATTTTAAAGCTTATAGGATCTAAACCCAGTGAAAATGTCTTATTAACAAAACTTAGTGACCTTATTACACAGTAAGCTTAATGACCCATATCATGAACTGCCGGCCAATTGCGGAAAGGGTAGGGGGCTATTCTCCGTTATTAACGTTTGAGGGGAATGAATACGGAAATGTATGACTGTTTGTAGATGTTCGTATTTCAGTCATAGGTCTTGGCCAGTCTAACAACGTTGTAAAGTCTGACCGCAGTGCTTAAAGTAAACCTTTCCCGAAGCATTTTTTATTAACTGTTGTCACTCATCGAACCACATATAATTTTCTGAAAAAACGAATTGAAGAATTCAGTTGATATGAACTGAATTATTTAAATTGTCATGAGGTATACGAAAAAAATTTATTTGTCTAGAAAAAGTTGTCAAAACTATCAATCGTTAAAGTGGGCATGAATAGATATCACAAAACTCTGTCGCATAAGAGACATAGAAATTGATTAAATGTACATGTCGTTGATGCTAAAATCTGGATTTTTAAAAGTTGAAAATATTGGCAAACGTTGGAGGAGAATTTTCGATATCTGGGTTTTGATTCAAACGAACACAACTTCAGCAACTGACATTTTTATTTTAAAATTTTGCACATCATAGTCTTTAAAAGCTCTGGTAGGTTAGAATAAACACACACACACACATTAAACATACGAAATCTTAGCCAGTAAACCATATAAAATTAAGAAAATACTATTAGACATTGGGAATATATAATTGTTTGGGTTGAGATACATTCAAAGGATTTAAACAATAGTACTTAGTTCAGCTAACATTATCAGCATTACAATTGTCAATGAAATGTTAAAGTAGCCTACTAATATATGAAACTGACATGAATTGTCACGTTTTTCCATGAATTGATTTTTTTACGAATGTTAAAAGGAAGAAAAATTAGACTATGGAGAGCTTAAAATATCTATTAAGCCCTTATATATGGAAACATGTTGTATATGGGTACTCTTTTAGGTCTGAGAAATGTTTATAGATTTACAAAATCCTCTCGGTTACATATATTGGACCTTGACTTTTTAATATCGGGAAAAATTTTCTTAGATCTAAGCTATTCCCGTGATATGAATAACTTTTGAGAAAAAGCCATTGAAAGTAGCTTTTTGACCTTTTCCTTACTGGGTGGGATATCATGTATCCCAAGAAAACGGACCCAAGAATATATACACACACACACACACACACACACATATATATATATATATATATATATACTATATATATATATATATATATATATATATATATATATATATATATATATATATATATATATATATATTAATGGCTGTTCTTATAAAGGGGGTTATCAAATTTTCCGTTCTAAAGAGGGAATCGAAAAAATGGGCCACGTAAGCTAAAGGTAATGAAAATGGATACAATTTGTTGGAAGTATATCTCTCTAAATATAAATATTTTACCCCTAAAAACAATCTACTATAGTTTGTTCTCCTCTGTTTACTTCTTTAAAACCTTCTGAAATATAAAACATAATATTTCCGGCCACTTTGAAAAGTATTTCTGCGTGTTTCTAAAAATATTTCCAAATACAGCCCCTACATACAATTTGAAAATAAAAGAACAGTATATAGAAGGAAATATAGATAATTATAGGTAAAGAAAGTATCGTATATCTAAAAAATTTACAATATTAAAAGACAAAAAAATTGTAACTTTACTGGAAACTATTTGGGATTGCAAAATGAATGACATATTTAAAAAAACATTTATTTTTGTCCAGTAAAATATATATTTACAAATTATATATTTTTAAATTTTATATTTACAAAATACATATTTATAAAATATATATTTACAAAATATATATTTATAAAATATATATTTACAAAATATATATTTATAAAACATATATTTATAAAATACTCTCTGTCACAAAAAAATATATGCACCCAGAAGAAATCGAGCTACTATTACGAAACTTGGCAGGAATGTAGTCTGGTAAGAGATATTCAAATGATTAAAATTTCGACGCCAATGAGACAAGGATAATCGCTCTATGCGCATATGAGATGCGCAGCTGAGAGAGTTTAAATTCATGATTGTACATGCCATAGGGTTATTCAAACAAATCTGTCGACTTGGATGGACGGTATTGTGATTAGATATGCCTTGAGTCGACGTAACCGGCGACAGTACGAACAATTGTCGGACATTGAGAGGGACGTATAGTAGGCCTTAGAGAAGCAGGTTGGTCGAACAGGCATATAGGCTACCACCTCATTCGGTGCGATATGGTAGTTGCTCGGTTTTGGCAACAATGGATCACGGAAGGGATAGTCTACCGTCGCAAAATATCAGGGCATCCCAGGAACCCAAATGCGTGCGAGGATCGCGCAATCATAAGAGCGGCCACGTCGGCACCAACAACGTCGCTAGAATCGGTTCGACGCCATTTACCATCGTCCAGACATCCGGTGGTATCAAGGGAAACCATTCGAAGACGACTAGCCGATGTCCATTCAGACGTCTACCATTGGCCCCACATTATAGGCAGTGTCGATTGGATTTTTGCTGACCTCGGGCAGGCTAGAGTGTGACCGACTGGAGGCATGTGATCTTAAGCGATGAATCTCGATTCAGTCTCATTGCTGATGACCAGCGCATACGCGTGTGGAGGCGGCCAGGCCACCGGTCCGATCCGGCATTTGTTGTCGAGAGGCATACGGCGATTACACCAATTGTGACAGTGTGGGCATGGATTTGTTGGGACACACGATCACTTTTAGTCGTCCTTCAACGCACTTTGACGGCACGCAGTTACATGGACGACATTTTAACGCCAATTGTACTGCCTATGCTATCAAGTCACTCAGGTGCCGTTTATCAACAAGACAAATCTCGTCCACATACTCCTCGACTCTCCCAACAATGTCTTCAAGGATATGACGTACTCCCATGGCCTACCAGGTCACCACAACTCTCGCCAATAGAGCACGTCTGCGACGTGCTTGGAAGGCAACTGCAGCCATCCCGGAATTCTGGTGAATTAACTGCTAATTTACAAAGATTATGGCATGATCTTCCGCAGGTGGTCATAGGTGACCTCATTGATTCGATGCCACTCCGTGTTTCGGCTTATATAGCTGCTAGAGGTGGATTTACTACTTACTGATTTGTAATCATTTTCATGAATATCTTCTTAATAAAACGGTCTGTTCTTCTCAATTTGTAATCATTTGCTTATCTCCTCATACACTACTTACATGTTAAGTTTTGTGATAGTAGCTCGTTTAATTCTGGTTGCATATATTTTCTTTAACAGAGTGTATATATTTACAAAATATAAATTTATAAAATATATATTTACAAAATGCATAATTACAAAATATATATGTTTATCATTATTTCTGAATGACAAGCACATCGCCGCGAATGATACGTAAGTAATATATAAATCAAATAGAACTGCCATTCCAATTTCACCTCTCTCTTCACAAGTTACGTAAGAATTAAATGTAATGCTAGCTGCATCTCTCTTGCCGATTAAATCATACTTTTCCTCACGCCTTGACAGGCGCATTCATTTCTCTTCTCATTTCCGTAACAGGTCTGAGCGGCAGCAACGAATACCGGACTATCATCAGTAATCCCCACATTCAGACTCTGGAGAACGGATCCCTCGTGATCACAGAAGTTGAACTGGCAGATGCCGGCCTCTACATGTGCCAGGCCACCAACGGCATAAGCCCCAGCTTAAGCGCCGTCGTTAAGCTCACAGTGCACGGTAAGTAAGAAATTACTATTATTTATTTATTTTATTTTTTCTTCTTCTTTTGCTTCCAATCACTCATTCATGAATACCGAGTGAAAGAAACTCATGAATAAGGATAGCGGAGTCTTATATGAATCCATTAATTATTGCATATCTTCAAGGAGGTGTTTCCGACGTTATTTGAGTGCTTATTTTAGTTCTATATAAAGGGAGGTGGCTGATTCTAAACGGGACCTGGGACATAGGATTCTCCTAAACTGTGTATTTATTTTCTTGGTTTAAAGGGTCAAGGTATTGTCAACATCGAAATTTTAATTATCAATTTTTAACCCTTTATTACAGAACTAGCTGAAAACCCGCGCTTCGCTACGGAGTACATTCAAATTAAATACAACGGTCAATGTATGCAATTAATGCCAAAAAAATAAATATATATATTTATAATAAATGCGATGATCAATGTATACAATTGATGTATAATATATATATATATATATATATATATATATATATATATATATATATATATATATATATATATATATATATATATATATACAGAGGCTGTTCGCACATTTTTAGACGATTTTGGTAAGCGGTAATAAAAAAGTTTTTGCTGCAACAGAAATAATTGCAATTGTACTATGTTTTTAAAAGTCAAAATTATCGTCTACGGCTGGAAAGTTTTAATTTTATTCAAAATGGCGTTTTTATCAAAGCAGTGATTCGAAGGCTACATTTATGCTCTTTCCGAAGAGAAATATGCATACTCCGTTATCCAAAAACGATGTGAGAGTCATGGTTTTGTGATATCTAAAGCGTCGATAGGTAATATTGTCAACAAGAAAGGAAAAAAAACGTCAAATTGGAGCCTCAAGTGGGACAAAAATTCCAAACAAGTATCCAATGAAAAAACAGACATCTTCGACTTTTGCAAAAGTACGTTGTTTAATGTCAAAAGAAAATCCCCCTAGTCAAAGAACAGTTGCAAAATCATTAAAATGCTCGGTGTCCACTGTAAACAAAATGATAAATGTTGATTTAAATCTTAAGAAAGCGAAAAAACGCAATGTGCATCATCTTTTTCCAAATCATATCTCTGAACGCAGGACAAGCTACAGAATTCTATAAGAGAAACACTTATACAAAGAAAAATGGAAAACAATTGTCACAATAGATGAATCATGGGTGTATTTAAATGATTGCAACAAAAAAAGAGCTATTTATTATCATAAAAGGGGAGAAAAAAATTTAAGTACATAGTTCAAAGAATCGAAAGAAAGGTTTTCTAAGGGATTCATGATTGTTGCTGGTTTTTCTTATAATGGCAAGTTAAAAATAAAGAGAGTGGAAAAAAATGTCAAGATTAATTCCAAATACTATCAGGAACATATTTTATCGCCAATTTTTCTGAATGAAATACCATCGCTTTACCCACAGTGCCATCAATCTGTGAGACTCCATCAGGACAAAGCTAGCAGTCACACATCAAAATCCACTGTAAATTTCCTAAAAGAAATGGAACAAAAAACTGGTATCAAGGCCATGTCCTTCAGTGATATCCCTACTAAATCTCCCGATGTATCATCTTTGGATTTTTGTGCTTTCGGACTTTTAAAATCTGAATTATCCAAACGTCGTCCCAAAACCCTTACAGGACTCTGGAAAGCTGTTCAGGAGGAATGGGATAGAATACCTCTTCTGACACTTCAAAAGGCATTATTATCCTGGAAATTGCGGTGTCGAAAGATAGATCAGAATAAGGGATGTCAAATAGAACATTTAAAACACAAGAATTTTATGTAGTTTAGTTTTGTGAATACAATATACATCGTCTAAAAAATGTGTGAACAGCCTCTGTATATATATATATATTTTTTTTATATATAAATAAATAAATAAATAAATAAATAAATAAATAAATAAATATATATATATATATATATATATATATATATATATATATATATATATATATATATATATATATATATGAGAGAGAGAGAGAGAGAGAGAGAGAGAGAGATAGATATATATAAATTGTAAGGGATAATTTTTTTTTTGGATAATATCCAATCATCTGCTGTATTAGAAAGAAAAAATAAAATTTTTTGTCTATTTAGTTGTTATGCACGTGACGATAAATTTATTTTAAGTACCAGAAAAAGAAATCACGTGATCAGTATTTAATAAATTAAATTCTAAAGATTAATCTTTAAAAACTTACCAAAAATCAGAAAATGGAGGTAAGGATTTGAAAAAGATTTCATTTTAAAGGAATTTTTATCTTCTTTCTCGTGATATAAATTTTATAACCCTCAAATTATTATTTTAAATGCAAACGTAAAAACAGTTTCAAAAACAACTTAAAAATTTAATAAAAAAAAATATTTTAAAAGAATTTTTCAAAAATATTTCTTAGGGCACCCCTACACCATAAGAAGAATCGCCATGCAAAATTTCAGCCCTTTAGGTCCAGCGGTTTGGTCTGTGCGTTGTATGTCAGTGAGTCAGTGAGCCAGTCAGTCAGTTACGGAACTGTTTTATATATATAGATTAAACATTGCATGTCTTCAGGGAGGTGTTTCCGACGTTATTAAAGTGCTTATTTTACTTCTATATAAAGGGAGGTGTCTAATTCTAAACGGGGTCTGGGACATATAATTCTCCAAAACTGTATTTTTATTTTCTTGGTTTAACGGGTCAAGGTACTGTCAACCTCAAAATTTTAATCATCAATTTTGCAAAATAATAAATGCCTGTTTTTCAAAAACAATTTAAAAAATGCTAGAATTTTTCAACATGCTCCATGCGCATACGATACATTAAAAAATATTTATTTTTTTTTTCATATAGATTTTATCTTATATTATAAACATAAGTGTACATTGAATTTTTTATTTGTATAAATCAAAAGTCCAAAATATGTTTTTAAAAATATATCAGTTATTTTTTTATGTTTTTGCAAGAGTTATTCCCCAATTCACTTATATATATTAACTTATAAAAATATGCTTAAAACAATTTCGTATTTTAAACTATGAGTGATTTTCCCAATTTTGTTATAATTTTACCTAACAAATTTCGATACTAATCACAACATTAAAAATTCGTAAGATTTTAAATTATGTCCATTAAACTTTATCTTCTGTTAAAGCAGTCAATAAGACTCTGTGGTGCATTCCAGAAGGCGAATGTCTCACAAGTTCCTCTGCACAAGGAAAAAAAAAACTCTATCTCCCGTTTAAAATTTCTTACGTGTCTGCAATTATTTTACCTCAAACTATCTTTTTCCTTTGCGATTTTAATCCATAGAAAAAAGCATTTGTAAAATCAATAGACAGTATAATTAAAGTGTAAAATCAATAGCCAAACATGTAGAAATTGATATTAGTCACACATAATACATATAGTGTATTTCACTTTAAAAGCAAATTAAATGAATTTTAAATTGAAAAATAGATTTTTTTCTGTCTCTATTAATACAAAGTTATAATACCCCATCATGAACGTAACTAAATTATTTAATTTTCAACAATTTTACATTCTCTGCATGAACTTGCCAAGCGAAGGATTTTCAATATTTCCTTCAGTAACTTTCGCACTTTAACTTTAAGGGAGCTGTAAGTACTTGAACATAAGGGAGCTGTAAGTACTTAACGGTTTTCCAAATATCCACTAACATTGCTTTCAAACTACAGAGGCAATTTCATCTGAAGTGAACCATGCTATTTCAAGTAGGACAGAAAGGAATAAAACTCAAAAATTGATTTTCACAGGTAAGGACTTTGAAAAGGGTCGAATGTTCTTTAAAAGCCGAAATTATGCTCTTTAATATATTTACTTATCTATATAAATAAATCAGTTCCGTAACTAACTCATTCATTCTTTCATTCACTGAATGACTGACATACAACGCACAGACCAAACTGTTGGACCTAAAGGGCTGAAATTTTGCATGGCGGTTTTTCTTATAGTGTAGGGGTGCACTAAGAGAGATTTTTGAAAAATTCTTCTTAGATTTTTTAAAATTAAATTTTTAAGCTGTTTTTTTTTTTACTTTTTTAAAGTTTGAATTTAAAATAATAATTTGAGGGTTATAAAATTTATATCACAAGAAATATCATAAAAATTCCTTTAAAATGAAATCTTTTTCGAATCTTTACCTCTATTTCCTGATTTTTGGTGAATTTTTAAAGATTAATTTTTAGAATTTAATTTATTAAATGCTGATCACGTGACTTCTTTTTCTGGTACTTTAAATAAATTTATCGTCACGTGCATAAAAACTAAATAGACAAAAAATATTTTTTTTCTTGCTAATGCGGCAGACGATTGGACATTATCCAAAAATATATTAAAATACAGTAAAAGAAATGTTCTAGAAACTGTACTATATTCTTTAGTATTCATTATATTAGATTTAATTTGAATATCTTCTTCTACATTATTTTGTCTATAAAAATATCCCTTACGATTTTTTTATAAATATATATATATATTTTTTACATCAATTATATACATTGATCGTCGTATTTATTATATATATATTGGCATTAATTGCATACATTGACCGATGTTTTTACTTTGAATGTACTCCGTAGCGAAGTGCGGGTTTTCAGCTAGTCTAACTATATTTAGCTACGATTCACTATTATCGTAGTAAAAATATGTAAGAAATACGAAAAAAACTAAGTTTTAAGATGTATTTTAACATATCAGGTTATTTTGGAAATACAATTATTCCTAGAAATTAATGTAATTTAGATTTATTTGTAGTTAATATGTAGTTTCAATTTTAATGATACTTATGGCAGTACATTACACATTAATTAATAAATATGCATTTATGGAATAACTACAACGCACGGTTGTGGACATAGAATTCAATATTAAGTTTAATAATTCTAATAAAATTTTACAGAATTTGGAAAATAATAAAAAATCCTTAATTCTTAATTTTTGCTCTTGAACCAAATTTAATTTTTAACCTAGCAAAAATTAAACCGTATTCAGAAAGCAAACACGTTTCTGAAAGTGTAGTTCCTATCTTTAAACACAATTGATATCTTGTCCAAGAGATATAAAATTCTTCTGTTAACTTGAGATGAATTTGAGTGAATATATATATATATATATATATATATATATATATATATATATTTAAATGTACCCACTCAGCAAAACGTTACAAAATGATATCTTGATATTTAAGAGAATTCTGGTCTTTAAATTTATTTGAAAAAAATATCAAATTCTTAAACAGATGAATCAAATAGAGTTAGTCGGAATTTCTTTGAAACAAAGAGGCAATTTTATCTCTAAAAGGCAGTATAAATATAGATTTTTTTAAGAAATGCGGAATTTTGAAGCTGTAAAAGGCTTTAAAATGCAGATATAATGTATTTTAAATGGGTCATATGTGGATTTCCAGCGGTATTGAAAACATGAGCTTGAAATATGTAAGTCTGGAAATAAAATTTAGAGCTTCTGTAATAAAAAATATTTTGAAAATGCGAAACGCAAAATTAGAGTGTATTTTATATACGTTTTTTAAAATATAGATAGTATTTTAAGAAACTAATAAACAAGATTTTGGAAATGCGAAAGGCAATAATAGAGTTTATTCTATATAACTTTCTTAAAATAATTTTGACATACTTTAATTTATAAAGTGGTATATAAATCTAAAAAGAAATATATTTATGTTCATAAAACACTCCTTATAAGACATGTATAGTCGTAGACTATTATTTGTAAACCCGTGTGTATTCTTTATGCTCTAAAAACTGAAGGAAATTTATGTTTTATATTCTTTCTCAACATATTAGTGTGAATTTTGATATTTCACAACTTCTATGAAGTGTGGGGGCATCCTTTTACGAACTCATAATAATTACGTCACAACAATGTGGATTCTTTCAGATATGAGGTATATGATAATAAGGTTGATATATAATATTGAGTTGTTTATGCAGCCTTGTAAAATTAACGGAACTTTAAAAAAAAGTCTGGAATAAATAAAATACTAAAAGATTCGGAATATATATTTTAAAAGTGTTAGACGAATATATATATATATATATATATATATATATATATATATATATATATATATATATATACACTCAAGAGCCAAAACATTATGACCACCTGTCAATAAGGAGATGGCCCACCTTTGGCGCGCAACACAGCTTCAACCCGCCTTGGCATGGATGCCACAAGTCCTTGGTAGATGGCCGGAGACAGATTGTACCAGATGTTTAAGCAACGGTCACGCAAATCCGAGATATTGCGAATTGGTGGTCTTTGAACTCTGAGCTGCCGTCCCATGACATCCCAAATGTGTTCTATCGGATTGAGATCCGGTGAGTTAGGCGGCCAGGACATTAACTGGAATTCATCATCATGTTCCTGGAACCACTCCAACACAATTTTAGCCTTGTGACACAGGGCGTTGTCCTGTTGGAACATTCCATTTCCAGCTGGAAAAACAGAGGACATGTAAGGGTGCAACTGGTCCGCAATGATGTTCAGATACCCTGTAGCATTCATGGTCTGTTCTACCACAACCACGGGTCCCAGAGACGCCCAAGAGAACGTCCCCCAAAGCATAATACCGCCACCACCGGCCTGTGTATGACCTACTGTACATTGAGGGAGCAACAGTTCGCCTGGAAGACGGTGTATCCTGACACGGCCATCGGCGTGATGAATGACAAACCGTGATTCATCTGACCAGGCAACTCTCTCTCACTCATCCATGGACCAGTCGCGATGTTCCCAGGCCCAGCGCAGGCGCAGTTGGCGATGACGCTTGGTCAGCAAAGGCACACGAGTGGGACGTTTGCTGCGTAGCCCCATATCAACAGTGTCCGCTGAACAGTGTGCTGCGATACTATTCTACTTGGCCCTGCATTGTATTCTACTTGGCCCTGCACTGGGCTGTCAGCTAAGCCACTGTCTGGCTCCGGTTTTGCTTCACCATGTGAGACAGTCTCCGACGACCTTTTTCTTTGATAGCGTGTGGACGTCCAACACCATGTCGTCTACTGCTGGTTTCACCGTCATTCATCCACTTTGCATAAGTACTAACAACTGTAGGTCGCGAACAACCCACGAGTCGTGCAGTTTCGGAAATACTTGCTCCGAGCCTTCGAACCATTACAATCTGCCCTCTATCAAAGTCGCTTAGATCCGCAGCCTATCCCATCACACACAGAAGTAAGTGAAAGAATGATACTTCAGACTCTCCAGCAGCAGTTAAATACCACTTCCACCTGATCACGTGCCTTCCACGTCATCCAGGCGAATTCATTGCAAAATGTAGGGGTGGTCATAATGTTTTGGCTCTTGAGTATATATATATATATATATATATATATATATATATATATATATATATATATATATATATATATATATATATATATATATATATATATATATATATATATATATATATATTTATATATATATATCTCATTTTTGGGAAAAAAAAACAAAAACAACGCTTACTAAATACATACCCCTTTCCAAGAAACTTATATTTGTCAAACCTTTAAATGCCCGTATTTTCACGCATTTTACTTATAAAGTGATTGTTTATTTATAAACGTCATTTTAGTGAATATAAATGTAAAACGGTATTTCAAGTCATTTAACATTTATAAGATAATAAAGCTGTAAGTTCTTTTAAAAAAATTAAAGAAGAGGTAATTGTCTCAGAATTGACACAAAAGGCTTCTGTTCGTAGGACGCTCCTGAAGTTTTGGTATGGTTTATCCTCAAGGAAAGATAGACAAAAGAAAATGAGATAAACCATATATAAACTGTAAAATTAGGCGTGATAAGTATCAAGCCAAATAATCTGATAGTGCACTTGAGTTAACGATGTTACATACAAGAAGGAAAACGAAAAGTTAACAATTTTTAAAGAATAACACGAAAGGAAGTAAAAAAAATGCCATATGTACGTTGGACGTTTGGATGATTCAATTATTTTGTTTGAGCTGTTAGAGCAATTTTGAAAGGTTGTTGATTAGCTCAATCATAAGGGGAAGTGTTTAAGCTTAATTTACGGTGTCGATAGAATTGTTTTAAAGTTCAGTAAATCTGAGAAGATGTAAAGCGCCTTGAATAAATGGAGAATGCAATTCTTTTTAATAGGACACCATCCAGACAATCTACCAAATGAAGTTTTTCCGTTGAGTCCAATCTTGAAGGAACTGTTTCATATCGATATCAACGAAGGAATTAACACTTCGAAACCTAAATTACATTTCCTTAGCTTGACTGGAATCTGAAGAATGCTATCTACCTAAAATTATTAGGAGCTAGACGTACAAAGAAAAAGAATGAATGTTCACTCTCTTAAAAACTCCTTGGCCACCATAAAAAAATATTCTACGGTTATTGCCGTACAACAAGACTTCACCAATAGAGCTTGGTGTATGTAGTACGATATTGACTCATCATCTCAGGTGGACTCACCAACTTATTCATCAAGTGATGCGATAAATTTCTCCATGTAGTAGACTAGCTGCAATGAACTTTATCTTCTTCTGTAACAGAATGCAGGATTGTTAGGATTACATCAGTTTTGGGGTTTAATACTGTTTCCTTTGCCATTTGACAGCGGCTAGTATATTTCTGCCATTTTTAATTTTTTGTTGTTGTTGTTTTAAATCTGAATTGAACACCGTGTACTTAGCTGTATATGCCTACGTAAGGTCTAAGTATTTTGAGCAACTAATGCAAAAAAAAAACGATCCTGGCCCTATCCTCTGAGTGACAAATACACTACAATAATAAGATCTATATACATCAGTTAGCCACGCTATGCCAGACATACCTCCCCGTGCTCACATTCACAGAGATATTTTTATGCGTCACAATTTAATCACAGCTAAGTCACTATGAATCGACATATTGGAGGAAATTTTTTTGGGTACGTAAGGGAGATTGTGCAACCCCAGTGAAAATTCAAATGATTGAAAATCCCAGTGACTAAAAGCAGCCACAGATATACCTGTTTTAGGCATAATGTGATCAGGTGTCTCTGATTAACTATCACAGCAACATGTTACTAAAGTCTGAAGAAAAAGTTTATTTGATGTCACGTTGTGACAAAATTCTGAAGTCACATATAGGTCTGCATTGCAACATTAACAAGTATGACCATGTGTCCCCGGCTACACAAATATTGATCTCAAATGTGTTTAAATAATAATATGAAATACAGTTCTCAATCATAATTATATTTTTAAATACTAAAATTGAACTGTTTAATATAAATTATAACGAAGTAACTAAAATATATTTTGTATTTTTTTCTTTTCTTTTCTGGGTATAACTCATTTAAAAATTACGAAATTTAATTTTCATCGATACTATCAGAAAATCGATGCATAAAATAATTCTGCTTTAATCGTACAAAAAATTTTAATATTTTATACTATTCAAAATTTGTATTGATAAATACTTAAAACTGAGTGTCAAAAGAGTTTTGACTGAAGTTAACTTTCAGGAATATCTCTTTTTTTCCTTCTGAACTCTTTCAGAAATCCCGGCTATGCCTTATTCTTTAGCTTGTAATATCCCGAAACACCTGCACCTGTGCATTAAAATTCCAATATTCCACTTAAGTACATCGAAAAATCTTACGTCATAGCTTGCAAAATTCCGAAAGGAATAAAACGGGACTCAAGTTTAAATTTTTGAGCATAGGATCTTTTAGAAATGTCGCTTTACAATAAGCAATTCTTAGAATGTATTTCTACCGTTTGGAAAAAATTTTATAAAGCTGACTATTTTTTGATAAAAAATTACAGCACATGTTAAGTTTCATGTATAGCGCTGATGATCTACATTTGGAGATAAGAAAAAACTTTTAATGGAAATTTAGAAAGTATATTTTTTTGTGAGGAAAAATTTCAGATATTCTGATATTCCCATATTTTCGAAAAAAAATTCAAAGAACATTTATGGGACTGAAAATTTTCAATTTCCTTTTTCAGACATCCTTTAGTGATTTTTTCGTCAAATATTTATTCACGTATAATGGGACAAATAATTAAAAATTTGGAGTTTTTACTTAAAATTTAAATATCTAGAACGCTAAAATTTTTATATGGCTGCCAAACCACTTCATATAAATTTGCACATCTGGGCATGGTAAACGTATCAAAATAATTCGTTTTCATCCTTTATTAAATAAAATATGCATGAAAATGTATTTTAATAACTTTGAGAGGAACGTATTTTTCAAGGAAATTTTCGCTTCAGCGAAAATATATTTGCAACTTTTACTCTAAGACCGAAAATCCTACAAAATATCTAATGAATACAGAACAAAAGATATGTGGTAGTGTCTTCACAATTCAAGGGGACAGGACAGCCCAGGTCACCATCGGCAGAGTCATGAGTTGACATATCGGGAACCTTACTTTTATCAATGGACGGAAAACTTTTCGAAGTTGCACTAAATGTGCTTCAGCACCGGCCTCCCCTGCCTACCTATTGAACTACCTGGGGGCTGCTGCATGAGGACCTATATACTACGCCTCTTCTCGTGTATGACTTTTTGAGAATCCATGACCTCTTGGACTTGGTCTAGCCTTCGGCCAGCAATTGGGGAATAAGCCACAACAACAACGACAAAATAAAGGTGAACAAAGTTAGGTACAGGTACCTTGCAAATGATTGTAGGTATACGGTTTAACAATGGTTCAACAGGAAATATTTCCCTTGAAGATGAATAGACTTCATCATAAGTACAGATTAAAGCAAGTTTCACACAGACAACTCAGCATAAAAATGCAGCATTTGATTTTTCAATCAACGCAGAAACACCACCTTTGAGTAATTTAATATTTACATGTTTATGGTAGGTTTTAAGAGAAGAGGAATTTACTTTAGAGAAATTTATGTTCCAGATTTTCTTACATGAAAAATAAATTGAAAATAGTATTGAAACTACCGTGGGCCACCATACTCATCTCAGCTTGTAACACGCTATTAAATTTTATTTGAACTTTCTTTATCGAAAAATGTACAAATTTCTCACCATTTCTTATTTTCCCAAGTTTTTTACCTTCATTTTAATCGGTTTTAACTCTAGAACATCTAATGCAAAGGTAGATTTCTCTTGCTTACCCATCAGCCTTGGAGTTAGCTTTTGCCCTTGATTTGGACTCTTCAGATTTTTTTCGGGATAAGCTATATTATTTTCTGAAACGGTTTTTAACCTAGCAATGGTGCCAAAGTGATAATAAAATATTTTTTTAATGATGAACTTACCGCACAAGAGTATTGCAATGCATTCACCATGGCAAAGTGAGACATCTCCCATGTACCCAGCAGACTTGGGCGTAGGTTTCGCCCTTGATATGGGCGCTTCAGATTTTTCTAGGCTAAACTATTTTAGCAATTGTCCCAAAGTGAGGATAAAGGATTTTTTTAAAATGAAGAACTTACCGCGCAGGAATATTGTAATGCTTTCTCCGAGGAAAACTGAGACACCTTCTGCTTACCTAGCAACCTTAGACGTAGGTTTAGCCCTTGATATGGGCTCTTCAATTTTTTTAGACTAAACTATATTATTTTCTGAAAAGGATTTTAACTTAGCAATGGTCTCAAAGTGAGGAGAAAAGATTTTTTTAAATGAAGAACTTACCGCACAGGGATATTGTAATGCATTCTCCGAGGAAAACTGAGACACCTATTGCGTACCCAGCAGGTTTTGCCCTTGATATGGGTTCTTCAGAATTCTTTTTGGCTGAACTAGATTATTTTTTGAAAAGGTTTTTAACCTAGCAATGGTCTCAAAGTGAGGAGAGAGATTTTTTTTAAATGATGAACTTTCCGCACAGGAAAATTGTAACGCATTCTCCGAGGAAAATTAAGAATTAACATATCAAAACACTCGACATAATTTGACTTTATCTTTGACAGAACTCACCCCTTTTGCATTGAAATTACATTCAATTAAATTATACAAAGTTCCCAATTCGTTTCAGTCAAAAATTGAAAATAGCCTCAATTCATAGTAAATTATAATAAGGAGAGAACCGACACGTGCAGTGTGGACAGTATAATTTATAATTAGCTTTTGTAGTAATTATAATAACAGTAAAATTGTAAATAAGAAGATTAATAAGTAACCACTAGATAGTTTTATAAAAGAGAAAAAAGAAAAGAAAATATCTAACAATTATATACATCACTCTCAAAAGATTGTAGTGGTCATTCGAGTTGTGGAGTGCAAATTTGTGACATTTGTTTAATACTGAACTGCACCCTAATCATCTCTTTCCACTTCTGTAGTATAAATTAAAAATATACCAAAACCTCTACAGGAGCTGATAACAGAAAATACAAAATAGTCCAAAATTTGTTAATATATTAGCTCTAAAAGACAGTGAAAGATATTACTATGACTACATGATTCTACTTAAATCTTTTATAAAATTAAATGCTTTAAAAAATTCACAGATACTGCTCCCAGTGTTACCTTGGTAACCTTTAATAATAAAAAGAAATCCATAAGGCTCAGATGGTTTCAATTTCATCAGTTATATAATAACATCGTGAAAAAGAAAGTAAATTTTAATTACTAGGTATTACTTGTTGCAAAATATGAATACCTTCAGTCTCATGACTAAGAGTTTATGTACATTTCATAGATAAATGGGAATTATAAGATTTTGCCGTCTTTGTTAAAAATGGAAAATGTAGTACGTAACTCCCCAAATAAACTTATTGGTAATTTTTGAATTGCTTGCAACTTGAAATGCACTTAACTTGAAGCTTTCATATTAAAAAAATGTGTATTGTTCCTAATTAAAAAAAATTATGTTTTGTCGGGTTACAGAACTATATAAGGTTTATCAAACATGCATATAAATTATCATACGTACTCAATTAATTTTATTCTCTATAATTTAAAAGCTAAATATCATTAAATATATAATATTTTTAATCGCAACTAATATTTTGCCAATTGCTGTTTCCAAATTTTTCTTGTTATAAAATGTTACATCCATACATAAATGACATCGTGCGAAACTTTTCTATAATGTTTTTTTTTTCTCTGAGGAGAAAACTTCATGAGAAAAATTATATATATATATATATATATATATATATATATATATATATATATATATATATATATATATATATATATATATATATATATATATATATACATATATACATATATACATATATATATACATATATATATGTATATATATATATATATATATGTATATATATATATGTATATATATATATATATGTGTGTGTATATATACATATATATATATATATATACATATATATATATATATATATACATATATATATATATATATATATATATATATATATATATATATATATACATATATATATACATATATATACATATACATATATATACATATATATATATATATACATATATATATATACACATATATATATATATATATATATATATATATATATATATATATATATATATATATATATATATATATATATATAAAAGGACGAAGCTTAAAAAGGACTATTCTTAACATACGAAAAAAAAACTTTCAATACTTCACTTGAATACTGACGATGAAATTGCCTGAGAAACTTAAATTTCAAGTACGCCCTTATAAATAACTGCAGTGAATTAAGGTGTTCCGTGCTCCGAACTCCAATAACCCACTTTAAACTGCGAACTCGCCATTTCCTTACTCAGCTTAGAGACAGGTGAAAGACAAAATATGATTCGATTTTAGATTTTCCAGAGCAAATGGGTTTTAAATGTTTCCTCGCATTTAAATAAGTAAAAAGAAAGAGTTCCAACATTTTAGAATGGTGCTATTCAGCAATACTTTGACAAATTCAAATGCACCACTATACTTAAGATTTTTGGTCCAGAAATCATCAAAATTGCAACGAACGTAAAATGGTAATTCCGATTAAGTTGAATTAAGGTATACGCAAACAACTACACTTTTATGCATGAATTTACAACAAATTAAATTTATTACTAATGTATTCTTTTCAACATTAATAACTACAGTAAAATTATAGAAATTGAGTTAAAATGTCTACAATACAGCGCAGATCACAGCTATATATATATATATATATATATATATATATATATATATATATATGTGTGTGTGTGTGTGTGTGTATGTATGTGTGTATAATGATAAAAATATGAGTTGGATATTACCATTACCATAAGATAAGGAAAAAACTTAAGGGGTTCCAAGACACAAAACTGTTCGAATTTTCGAAAACAAAATTTATTGCATTAAAAATTTTTTTGTTCTTTTACGCTTAAAATGAACTTTAAATCATGTTCTATCTTAATTAGAACAGGATAAATTATTATTATTTTTTTTTGGCAACACTCTAATAGTAGCCAATCGTTGTTTAAACATGTAAGTGCGTTTTTCTTCATGATGGGTTTTTTTCCCCATTTCTCGTCTTTAAATTGTTATAAGTCAAGAACCGTTAAAGATAAATAGTTGAAGCATGAAATATGTCTTTATCAATTATTTTCCTTTAATTTTGATTCAGAAAATTTTAAAAAAATATTTACTTTTGAAAATATGATTTTTTAAAATTAAGTTACATAATTTTTTTTATAATTTTTAATCTAAATATTTTTAATTTCTTTAAAAATTAATATTTAAAAAAATAATGAATCAAAATTAAAACTTATATTTTCTGTTTAATTAAATGAAAATTTTTTGAAATTCGACAAATAATATTTCGAGTTATAAAGATTTTAAATTACCCCACTTTTATTAAAATTTTTAAATTTTTAAATTTTTAAAAACTTACTGAGAAATTTTATTAAGTGATTTTGTTTAAAAATTATATGTCTGACCATCATGAAAAAATTCAAAATTGTAAATCAATAAATATTTTTTTTAAAAATGTGTCCCGGAGCCCCTTAAAAAGTAAAACTTAGTAATAGGGATTACCGTTTCAAATTTACTTTAAATCATGTTTAATATTCTACATTAATTATTAAGCTTAGTAAAAAATTTATTTAATTTAATCACATTGCCCCACTTGTCGACTAAAAGTTATAATACTTATTTTTATTAAATGGAATGTCGCGCTAACATGACCACACGGATATACGAAAGGAACATTTTTGTCTTTTGGCGGAATAAAATATAAACTATCATTCGTTATTGTCACCATGAAACGGATTTTTCGAAGATCCTAGAAGAAGGAACTCTTAAAAAATTTAAAGAATTAAAATTAACTTTTATACAAATTGAACGAATTTCCTATAATACTTTCGTATAATCCTTCTTTATGGTTTGATATAATAATTCCATTTAATTCTTCAGGGATATGTATCATGGGTTAGCCAACAGGATTCAGGAGATCTTTTGCAAATTAATTTAAAATTCCCAAAAACTTTTGTTCTTTATTTTTAATTGGAAAGAATTTTTAATAAGTACCTATTTAATATAAAAACAATTATGTTTATTTTAGTATGAACATTGGTTGTTGCAAATAATCGTAAAATATCAAATGTATACTATAATGTGCTATTTATTTAATATACTAATTTTTCCAAAATCCTCGTATTAAGCTCTATAAATGCGATCAATTAATATCACAATTTCTTTGAAACTGTGACAGTCTTTAGAGTTTAACAATTGATCTATATTAATTAGTTTACGACGCATAAATTTCTAACAACACTTTAAAGTTCAATAAATTGTCTCCAAAAGCTAACCTTTAGGATAAATTGTTTAAACATTTTCTCCATTAGAAGCTAAAAAAAATTGTAGGAAGCATCTCTCAAAGCAAACCCTTAAATATCTCCATTATAAAAATCTGCGTGAGCTAAGCTCTTAAATAATCCACTTAGTCTACGGAAATAGTTTCTTTCGACATGCTCACAACGAAAAGTTGAGTTCAAAATAAGATTTCAGCGTAGATTTTCTTAGCGAAAAGGGCTTTTAATAAGTTTAGAAGGCTTTTATATGATCGATAAAATGCATTTAATGTTTAAAAGCACGCTGAAAACTATTATTTAGCGTGGGTTTTAAACAAAGAAAGAATTCTATATATCTAAAATATGGAAATTTAAAGCAATATAATAAAACTTTTATATTTGTAGCATAGCTCTAATTAAACATTTAGATGTGTAATGTAGATTTACTTCTTGAAAAAAAATCTAAATTGCCCATATTAAAGCTTTTAGAGTTTTTACTTAGAGCATACATAACAACACTACATTTTTAAATTGTAAAAACCTACGTTCTTTATTCTGACATTTTTGCTAAAGCTTCTAAATTAATGTATCAAAATCAGACTACAAAGCATAAATAAAATATAAATTTCTACTGCTGAAGATGAAAAATATTGCGTTGGTTTTTGCATGGTATCTTCCAAGTTTACTGAAGAGCAAACGAATGTTATTTCAAAGTTGTAGAAAATAAATGAAGTTTAAAGAAACCGTGTTGTTGTTGTTAATGGTCCCTGGCTGTAAGTTACAGACCACGTCCATATAGGCTTTGCGGATTCAGTAGTGCGGCCCTGATTTACTATAGTACCTGAAGGGTCGCAGTCCAGCTTGGCTACTTCCCACCATATTTTAATCTTCAAACAACAAAGGAGATATCTGGGGGATCGTACCTTCTCCCCACCCTGACTGTCAACATTGACGGTCTATGGATTTAACGTGCCCATATCCGGCCTAGACACGAAGGTATTTAATGGTGCTTGAAGGTATTCGAACCGAGCACCCTCTGTGCCGAAAGCCGATGTGCTAGCACTAGGCTATCTCGGGTCTATGGAATCACTCATTTTCTAATAATACAAACTTTCAATATTTTATTAAGCGGCATATACTTATGACTTTAAATATCAAAGTGCAAATTTTCAACATGGATGGAGCAATGAATGAAAGGGACCAAAATGTAAAATTTATAAACTACCGAGGTTATTAAGAAAGTTGGAAATGGAGCGTAAACAATAGGGATGTATATATATATATATATACACAGTGCTAGATTTCTAGAAATAGAGGTGCCAGAACGGTAACCTTCCGGGGTTGTGTGTGTGTGGGGGGGGGGAGGGGGTATTCCGAATTATTGGCCTGAAAAAAAGAAATCGTTGGTTATACAAAAACTAGAACATTTTATTTAATTCCAAATTTTATTTTGCAAGACAAGTACAAAAAAAGTTGATGAATTTAAATACCTTGGCACTATAATTTATGACAAAAATAAACTAAGAACAGAAATTGATAACAGAATCAAAATGGCTAATAAATGCTTCTTTGGGCTGAGAAGACAATTGAGATCTAATCTCACAAAACTAAATTAAGACACTAATACTACCTGTCTTACTTTACGCAAGTGAAACATGGACCTTGAGCATAGACAGGCAGCGCTCACTGGACATGTTTAAGAGAAAAATCCTCAAGGCTATCTTTGGCCCAGTGCAGGAAGAAGGACGTTGAGGAACCAGATATAATTTTGAACTGTATAGGCTATATAGGCAATCAAAAACAAGCCTTCCGTAGTAATAGATTAAGAAGTCTTGGCCTTGTTTAGAGAAGCACGGAAGATAATCCCTCTAAGATATTGACATTTAAAAAAAAACCCGAGGGATCCCGAGCTAGAGGTAGACCACCGACTATATGGTTAAATGACATTGAAAAAGACTTAAAAACTTAAAATTAAAAATTGGAGAGGAGTCGTTGCAGATAGAAGACGCTGATAGGAGCGCATGGTTGAGGCAGCCAGGACCTGTAAGGGGCTGTTGTGCTTGTGCTTGTGAAGAAGAAGAAGACAAGTACAAAAATGTGTTGTAGAAAAGTAATACAGAGGCAGTTCACACATATTTTAGACGATGTATATTGTATTCACAAAACTAAATTACATAAAATTGTTGTGTTTTAAATGTTCTATTTGACATCCCTTATTCTGAACTATCTTTCGACACCGCAATTTCCAGAATAATAATGCCTTTTGAAGTGTCAGAAGAGGTATTCTATCCCATTCCTCCTGAACAGCTTTCCAGAGTCCTGTAAGGGTTTTGGGACGACGTTTGGAAAATGCAGATTTTAAAAGTCCGAAAGCACAAATATCTATAAGTGATACATCGGGAGATTTAGTAGGGATATAAGTGAAGGGTATGGCCTTGATACCAGTTTTTTGTTCCATTTCTTTTAGGAAATTTACAGTGGATTTTGATGTGTGACTGCTAGCTTTGTCCTGATGGAGTCTCACAGATTGATGGCACTGTGGGTTAAAGCGATGCTATTTCATTCAGAAAACTTGGCGATAAAATATGTTCCTGATAGTATTTGGAGTTAATCTTGACATTCTTTTCCACTCTCTTTATTTTTAACTTGTCATTATAAGAAACACCAGCAGCAATCATGAATCCCATAGAAAAACTTTCTTTCGATTCTTTGAACCATCTACTTAAATTTTTTTTCTCCCCTTTTATGATAATAAATGGATCTTTTTTTGTTGCAATCATTTAAATACACCCATGATCCATCTATTGTGACAATTGTTTTCCATTTTTCTTTGTATAAGTGTTTCTCATATAGAATTCTACAGCGTGTCCTGCGTTCAGCGATATGACTTGGAAGAAGACGATGCACATTGCGTTTTTTCGCTTTCTTAAGATTTAAATCAACGTTTATCATTTTGTTTACAGTGGACACCGAGCATTTTAATGATTTTGCAACTGTCCTTTGACTAGGGGGATTTTCTTTTAACATTAAACAACGTACCTTTGTAATAGTCGAAGATGTCCGTTTTTTCCTTGGATACTTGTTTGGAATTTTTGTCCCCCTTGAGGCTCCAGTTTGACGTTTTTTTCCTTTCTTGTTGACGATATTACGTATCGACGCTTTTGATATCACAAAATCATGACTCTCACATAGTTTTTGGATAACGGAGTGTGCATATTTCTCTTCGGAAAGAGCAAAAATGTAGCCTTCGAACCACTGCTTTGTTAAAAACGCCATTTTGGATAAAATCAAAACTTTCAAGCCGTAGACAATAATTTTGACTTTTAAAAACATAGTACAATTGCAGTTATTTCTTTTGCAGCAAACGATTTTTTATTACCGCTTACCAAAATCGTCTAAAAAATGTGCGAACAGCCTCTGTAAAAGCAGTAAAAAATCACAGTTTCATGATTGTTTAAGTTTTGTGCCCATCCTAAAAGATTGTTCAAAACTTCAACATGTTTTCATCATACTTCTTGTCTCTTCAACTATCCTTACTCTTGACGGCTAATGCTGAATAGTGTCCAGACACAAGCCAAGAGTCAACGTACTTAGTTGGGTTAAAGAGCCGAAGAGGGGGTCCATTGATATTTACAAACAACAGGCCAGAAACAGTTGCAATATTCAGTGATGATCTCAATGGTGTGATAATGAGGTTCATTTATGAGAAACCTCTTTCACATTCACTAGACGATATGGCTATCGAATTGATTGACTGTTTCATTGGCTTGAGACTTTCCGGGAACACTCTGAAGTGGAGATACTCTCGGAATCCTGTAATTAGTTGCCTTTCATTAAGTTTGAAGTTGGAGGCAAGTTTCCGCATTTCATTTTCCCCAAACGTTATTTGAACATTTTGTGGCCAGTCTTTTTCATCCATTACTTTAATGGTGTCTGCAAGCTTAAAGTTCTTTTCACTGAGCAGTCTTGTTTCAATAGACTTTTTAAGTGCCTCATAAAACTTTCCGGAGTTCAAAGGCTGGTTGTTTTTCCTACCTTCTTTTTCGTGGAGAGGAACTCCGAAAAAAAGACAAGTTGTTTACTGCTTCTTGAGCCATCGATGAGTAAAATCCTGGAACTGATTTTCTTTCCTCAAACAAAGAAGCTGTAATTTTTAACTTTTTCTTAGCATACCTTAGATCAACGTTGCGATATTGCAATGCTTCACTTAACTCTGAGAGCTCTTGCAATGCATCGGCCATCAATCCCAGGTCTAAAATGAAATTAGTTTCAGTAATCATTCTGAGGAGGCCTTTAAACGTACTTTTTTCTTTGCTGTCTCTGGTTTGGTCATTTGAAGCTTCTTTAAAGTGATGGGCTAGTGCTTTATAAGACCTCCAAACGGCTGACACAGATCTGAAACTGGACGCAACCCAATGTGTGATCAAAACACTTCCGATTTTTAAAAGTTCTGTCTCTAGTAAACTTGCACAGATTCGCAGTTCAATTTCTGTTGTTTGGTGAAGCTTGATACACACCATACAGTTTCTCGATGGAGGATTTAAATCTATCAACTGCTGAAACTGACTGAACTACATCAGACACTGAAAGCTCAAGCCTGTGGTTAGCACAGTGCCAAACAATAATAGAAGGGAATTTTACACAAAATAATGCTCCAGCACCTTTGTTTTTACCAATCATAGTAGCAGCGACGTCACATGATAAGCTTGTTAAGTTTTTACTTAAAAACGTGTCAGTTTTTCCATTAGAGTGAAGACAGTTAATCAAAGAGTCCAATACCGCCTTAGCAGTAAAACCATCAAGTTCTACTAAATCTAAAAATACGTTGGTAGAACCACACATGCCAGTTTTAGGCAAAGAACAACCAATGTAAACAATCAAACTTGACTTGTTACTAAGGGAAGTTGACTCATCAATTATCAGGCCAATTTTCGTGTCAATCTTCATTATTTTATTAACAAATGTTTTCTTCACTTCTTTACTTATGTGCAAAGCAATGTTAGTACAGGATTTGAATGAATGCAAAATGCAACCCATGTCAACCCCATTAAGTTCTTGCAAATCAATTTCTGTTTCAAAATTGTGAAAGGACTGATTTTCTTTAACAATCTTATATGCAGTACGAAATATATTTTCAGTAGCTTGTTTTTCGTGAGCACGCTGCTTCAAAACAACTTTCTCCAATACTTTATTTTTACCTTCACATAAAATTTTGACAGCAGCTCTATGACCAGCACTTTCTTTGTGTACATACTTTCTTCCTTAACGAAGTTTGCTTTTTTCTTTAGTGTCGCCGTAGCTACTTATCTCACCACTTGCCCATGATTTTGAAATTTTCATACCTGTTTTCTTATGGACAGATAAAACCCCAACCTTTTCACAAGTACTGCATTCTAACGTTCCATTTTTAACAAACAACCAGTCATATATTTGGCAAAACTCGTTTTTTTGCGAGTTAGTCCAACAATCTGGCAAGACATTGTCGCACTCAACAGGTGTATCTTTTTCTTTAGGGTATTCTACACTACAGTCAAGCATTTCAGAAGACATTGTTTCGCTTGCAGTGTTAGGGGACGGTTGCGAACTTACGCTTTTCATTTCGCCGTCATCGTCATTAAGCACTTTATCATCACTGGTATCGTCCCAAATAATGCTGGGCTTGAGTCTTTTACTGCCACCGAAAGTGAGAAAAAATCGGTTAGTTTTTTGCTCATTTCACTTCACAATCTAACACAAACTTGACACTGCTCAAACCCAACTAACCTCAACAACACAACATGGAAGAAAGGTAGCTGCCTCGGGGCGGTCGATTCTCAAAATGAGGGGTCGGGACTAATCAATACCTCATTTGCAAACCCGCTAAAAGTCAGTGCGCTAAAAGCCAGTGCAGTCCGCAAAAATGAGTCAGACTACCAACCCGTCAGCCGGCCAAGGTCAAGCCACAAACAATACAACCCGATTCAGTGAAATAGTCGCAGTTTGCTCTACTCAATAGTAACCCTCAGCAAATTTCCCTAGCCTCACATCAAAATCGAATCAAAATCGATCGTTACGACCTGCGAATGGTTCTTTTAAGTAAAGTGTAAAGATGATTAGGTCAGGCTCACTCAATAACAACAGAGTAGTTTGTGATTAAATAAATGTTTTTAACTGTCGTCATTTTTTTTCCTAAAGAGAGGTACTGGAACACCGTTCCGGCGCGTTCCGCCTCAAATCTAGCCATATATATATATATATATATATATATATTTATTTATTTATTTATTTATTTATTTATTTATTCATAATATATAGGATTGTAATTTTACGAAATATTAAAACTTTTAATTTTTTTGACAAAGTAGGAAATTTACCGTATGACTAACTCCACGATATGACTAGTATTATTGTTGTAAAGAGGTTTATTACTTTTATCAGGCGTAATAAATGACAAAATTCATTACATGAATTAATTCCACGAAGAGGAACCATAAAGCATTTGATAATTGTACCTTTCTACAATTTTTTTCTGAAATAATACACATGTTGTATATTTTTTTTTCTGCCAAACTTGCTGAACTTGAATGCTTATCTAATCTTTGCATGTTCTCAGCACTTCAAGAGGAATCTCTTTTTTTTGTGGTGCTGTATTATCTGTAGTAATTAAAAAATTGTGGGTTTGAACAATTTCTTAATTTTCAGATATTGGCTGAATCTGAGAAATATATATTTAAAAATGGTAACTGCGTACACCTACACCAAACTTTCTTGAACATTTCAGCCGAACAACAATCCCAGCTTTTATAATAACGATAATTAAATTTTATAGAAAAAATAATAAAAAAAATTATGAAATTTCAAGTAGACAATTTCCTTCGTCGAACAGAAAACTTCATTTTTTTAAAATGCTTTTATAATTACTTCACACAAATTTTATAGTAACATTCATTATAACCTTAACGTTTTTAGAACCAATTAGACGAAGCATTCCAGAATATTAAAAGCAATATATTTTTAAAATATTCGATATTTTAAAACCACGGGAAGTATTCCATCATATTAAGCAATATTAAATCACATTCTACATTTTTATTCCCGTGATGCTTAATTAAAGTGTCTCGCATCAAAAACGTTAAAAAAAAGCACAGAATCTAAAATATTCACACAAGATAGAAGAATTAAAATTCTCTCGAGACACCAGAGCGTGTGGAAAAAAACTTGATCTATCACGAAAGTTTGTTTCAGTAATTGCAAAAGATAAAAGCATATGAATTTTAATTGCTTTAATAAAATTCAATTCGTGTGTCTTCTTTTCAAGGCGTCAGATGTTCATGTCAACACTGAAGAAAATGCATCTTGTGAAAGCATGAAGGAAAAGGGTGTAAATAAAACAAAGGCTGTATTTTTATTTCACTTCTTAGGCTTTAATATGCTTTTGAACCAGTTAAAAGATGAGGAAAACTTTCGTTTGAGATAAAATCATGCATTTCATAATTATATATATATATATATATATATATATATATATATACGCATTTATCTGTATTAACTGATCCGTATAGTTTGCTTTATATTTTCCCAGTTTGGTATATATAAAAAGTCGTGTATTTCTTATTAGTAAAGCAACATTACTCTAGATGATACCTTGAGTATATACTAAACGCTGAACTGAATCAATTAATAAATCATGCGATTCTTGAATTAAAATAAATTATTGAGTTCTCAGTATTCATGCAATAACAAACTCATAAAGGAAAACATATTCTGTCTCTCTTTTTCTGCAAATTTTAAAGATTTTTGATTCATCGTCAATTTGAGATAGTATGAACGTTTTGGGTTTAATATTTATACCTAGTAAATACAAAAAAGCATTAAATGTATACAATGAAACTTCTCTAGCGGGCCACAAATGCTCGTATGTCACCCTTCTAAATAGCCATAATTTGTTCAGAACAGATTATAGACTCCATATAGCCAATGATAAGGGAGCAACCTCTTTTCGACGGTCACTCCTCTAAACAGTCATATTTTGGTCAGAACTGATTAAAGACTCCACATAGCCAATGATAAGGAAGAAACCTCTATTTGACTGTCATCAATATTCGACTGTCAACTCTTTGAACAACCAAATTTTGCTCAGGACCGATTAAAAACTCCATATCGCCTATGATAAAAAAGAAACCTCATTTTCTACGGCCACCCATATTCGAATGCTACTCCTCTAAACAGTCATATTTTGTTCAGAACAGATTAAAGACTCCACATAGCCAATGATAAGAGGGAAACCTCTTTTCGAAGACCACCCTTTTAAACGGCCCATTTTTTTATAGCATTACTGGCCGCTATTGAAGAGATTCACTGCATTTTCTTTATGTGCATTTTTATATCATGTTTCCAAATTTTTAATTTTACGGTCGATGATTTTCTGTAGGAGTTTATGTATAAATATTTGAAGTGTGTTATCTCCCCAAAAATTGTTTTGTTACGCGAATATGAATAAATCCATTAATGGTTAAATATTATTTAAATTATTCATTTCACGTTAATAATTCATGATTGGTTATACCTGCATGAATGTAACGTTTATGCTATAGAAATATTATCCATTTCGGAAGGAAACGGCGTGTAAGCAAATTAATATTTTACAAATTTCAATGATTTGCCACATTTGCTCATTTCTTTTATGCATTCATAATCATTAAATGCCCGTTAACAGAGAAAATATAAAAATCTCGAGGGTAATCAAACATTATCGAGGTTTAATGACACGAAATCACTATAAAGAAAAATAATGCGAAATCCCATTAAGTGAAATATTTGATAATAACCACCGTTTGGCATTTTATTAAATTTAAGGTATTTCAGGTAATCACAGTTTCTTGAGCTATAATAAGATTTGCATTAAAAGTCCAATCAGTGTCCCAGGTTTGTAGTTTAAACATCACGAGGGTCTGTAATAGCTACATAGGGGAAGGAATGCATATTCGAGTTAATAAATCTTCGTCATGAACTGCGGATTACTCAAAACATTCTCGACTGAAATTTTTCGAGTAATTAACTCCTGGGAAAGGACATGGTGCAGTTTGGCAAACTACCATGTTTAAGTTCAAAATTGCAGTCCGTGATTCAGTACGAAAGAATATCCCAAATCACCTTCATTAGGAAGGCGAGCTCTAAATTAACCCTGATAAAACTCTTTATTGACAGAAATAATGGTTTCCGCCCCTTTTGAAATATTCTAATCACCGCCCGGCATGTCGTGTACACAGGAAGTAATATTTTGAAAATTATCTCTAGTTCCAGCCCACTTTCGTGTCAAATTCCAGTCTGCAACCGTGCGGAAAGGAGAAACAGTACACCTCAAGTGCAGTGCTTATGGAGAAAAGCCCATTACAGTGGTATGGACGAAAGACCGGCAGATATTCAACATAAGGGCAGAGTCCAGGTATGTTCATTTCAGTGATAGTTAATTGAGCCCTCATTTCATGCAGCGTCTAAGTTTTGTTTTAAGTGGTTTCGAATAGTGGTCAAACTGCAATAGCAGAATGCAATAAGATGAAGTGCGCAGTAATCAATCATTTTCGGAGCGAAGTTTTAATGCGTTTCTCTTCAATATGTAAGGAATGTATTTCAATTATGTAGCCCGGATACATATTTAAATAACGATAGCGTGAAACATGGAAGTAGAACTACCGTTTTTTTTTTCTTTCGTGACAGAAAGTCATTATTCAAAATTTCCTGACATGAGAAATATATGCTGAAAAGAAAACTCATTGTTCGAAATATGTGAACAGGTTTTAGTGATAAATGAAAACACGTTTGACATCTCCATGTTACTGAATTAATTGAATAGCAAGAAATTGCTATCGGTGTAAGTTAAAGATTATTTAAAATGTTTGACTCTGAAAATTGTAAGATAATAGTCAGAAATAGAGATGAATCACGCTCATAAAGAGAAAGAATTTGATGGGCGTTTAGTCAATGCAATAAAAACCTGAATGTTTAGGTTTTGTTTGGTATCTGAAATACCGTCAATCTTTTCTAAACCTGTCAGTAAATATAGATCTATATTTAATTAATTTCCTCTTTTAGTACCTGCATCTATAAACATTTCAAAATAATTCTTTTAAAGTTATGTTATGGGTTATATTTATGTTACTTAAACTGACTTACTTTTAGAGTCGCTTAATATTTTAAACTATTTTTCTGTGTTTTACGACATCTTTTTAGTGTTACTAAAAGAAGTAGTATATCTGAATACTAAATGAGAGTGTTGGGTTTTTTATGATTTAAGAAAGTAATTAATTTTAATAATAGTCTAAGTTTTGTCTTTTCATTTTTCAATGAACTGATGATTTTCCGATGGTAGGTTATTTTTGGATAACGATAAAAAAGTTGGAAATGCAGTCCAAATTATAAGAAATATTTCCCTCATAGTTTGACGTAGGGAGAGAACTGTTATAGATTTTTCTAGATAAAATGTTAAGGTGACTGTCTACGTTGAAAATGTCATTTTTGAACTATTTTGGTCAATTTCATTTTTTGAAAGAATCATGTAATTCAATCTTTTCTCTTTTCAAAACCGTTTTGATTTTTATTCTACATCAATTAGAAGCAGAGTTATAGTTATTTAAAAAAACATCTTCTGCTAAAAAATTGAGTTACAAACAACTTTAAATGCGTTTTTCTCAGAATTATGTTTTTTATACACAAATCTCTACGGTTATCATGATATCTCACATAATAATGTATATAATTTGATATAATTTTCAGGAAATGTTTTAGATGGTATTGTTAATGAAATGACGCACAGTAATTGGTGTATAATAGATAGTTTTTTTTTTATTTCGGGCTGTTTTTATAAGGAAAGGAACGACAAAACAGGGGAAATGTTCATATTGGAAAATAAAACTGCGTGTATTATTTTCGCATTTTAAAATTTCTCTTAGATTGCATGTCATTTTGAAGATAACTGTCATATGTATCATGTGTGAGAAGGAAATTAAAATAGTAGCATTAGGATTTTGTGCAGAGTGATAGGCGTTTTAGCTAAATTTCATTAAATATTTCTTCAAATTAACCAATTTATAAAAAGAAGTATGATATTTACAGGTAAGTTTTTGTTTCTTTTTTAAAATTTTTAAGTGCTATTTTACCATAAAAGACCAAAAAATCCTTTAAAAAATTATTATTTTTTTAAATTGACACCGAACGTAGGCAGTCAACTTAAGGAACTATATACTTATTTTTATTTAGTATAATTTAAATAACCAGGGTAAGGTTAATATAGTTGGAAAACTGCTCTCTAATGAGGGCATGTCTGACTATACTTGCATGCAAGACGATCGAGGGAGAGCTATTAATGGTGCATGTTTCAAATACATTTTTTTTAACTACACATTTTTTATCGATACATTTTTTAAATTCAGTTTGCTTCTTGTAACTATAGATACATTTTGAATAAAATTCTGCCTAAATAGGTTTGTATTATTGCTAACGGATTAATTCTATCATATGTTGATCGACAGGTATAGTGAAGTTCAGAAAGACCAAGATGGAGGTATTACTTCGGAAGTAACGATTATATCTGCAGATAGACGCGATTCAGCACTGTTCAGTTGTACTGCTTCGAATGAGTTTGGAAGAGATGAAACGAATTTCCAAGTTGTTGTACAAGGTAAGATTAAAATAATGACATTTAATAAATCATGCATATATTAAAGGAAATATTATATATTTGAAACATTAAAGATCGTAAACGAATAGGGTATGATTTTACCAGTTTAATATCTCTCCCGAGAGAAGCAGGCATATTACTTGCTTATGCTTCTTTTGTCAAGGAGTGACTAATTTACCAAGTATACCTATCTAAGGAAGCGTTTATGGTTCTTTTGTCAAGGAGTGACTAATTTACCAAGTATACCTATCTAAGGAAGCGTTTATGGTTCTTTTGTCAAGGAGTGACTAATTTACCAAGTATACTTACCTAAGGAAGCGTTTGAAGTCAAATAATTTAAGTACGGCTTCAAGATGTTTAATTAAAGGTACACCTGTTTTAAAGCATCCCCGTTCTCTTCGATAACATCACACAGCTCCTGAGAATTTGATGTATTTCCAGGACGTTACATTTACCCTTTCAATATTTTTTTCTTTATCAAGTACATTATTAATTGCATAGAATATGAGAGAAATGGCTAATCACTTAAGATGTGTATGCATACTTATTTCTCCCTGGCAAATACCCAATGGCAAATGCCGCTTGAAAGTTAAATCTTGAGGACGATACTTATTTATTTTTGCATAGTATTCCACGTGACAAACACACACACACACATATATATATATATATATATATATATATATATATATATATATATATATATATATATATATATATATATATATATATATATATATATATATATATATATATATATATATATATATATATATATATATATACATACTGCTGGCCACTGTAAATGCAACACCCTGAAGGAAACATGCAAGTAACATGAAATTTACAACATGCATTAGCGGAGGTGAGATATGCAAATGATTAGAATTTCAGCGCAGACGCACATCACGCGTGCCTGTGGCGCGACTTCAAAGCGCTATTTAAGGCTTGGAGATTTCGATGATTTCAAGTTCGGCAATTGTGTTTTTCTTGTGGTTTTTCAAAAAAACGATCAATTATGCCTCGTCGAAAAGAGCGATCATCTTTTGATCAAGTATCCGAGTTCGACAGAGGAAGGATAGTGGCCTACCGAGATTGTGGATTATCTTTCAGGGAAATCGGTAGTCGTGTTGGACGAAACCAAACAACTGTAATGCGGATATGTGATCGTTGGATGCAGGAGGGTATGACGGACCGGCGTGTTCGATCGCATCCACCTCAGCGCACCACTTCACGTGATGACAGGGAAATTGTGCGCATGGCAGTGACGGATCGCTCAGTCCCATCACGAACCATAGCACAGCACATGCAGTCTGTAACGCATCATCCAGTGTCTGCGCGTACCATTCGACGCCGTTTACAGCAGAGTGGTCTGTCCGCAAGACGTCCATTGCTTTGTCTACCCTTGACGCAGAACGACAGACGTCTCCGCCGCCAATGGTGCGATTATAGAAGGATGTGGACGGCAGAATGGAATGAAATTGTCTTTACTGACGAGTCACGCTTCTGTCTGCAACACCACGATGGTCGCATTCGAGTCTGGAGACACCGTGAAGAGAGGATGCTGAACAGCTGCGTTATGCACCGCCACACTGGTCCTGCACCGGGTATTATGGTATGGGGCGGTATTGGATATCACTCTCACACATGTCTAATACGCATTGCCGGTACTTTAAACAGCCAGCGCTGCATCTCCGAGGTGTTGTAGCCAGTTGTCCTTCCTTACCTTCAGGGCTTGCCCACAGCCATATTTCAACAGTATAATGCGCGACCACACGTGGCACGCATTGTCCAACGGTTCTTCGTCAATCGCCAGATTGAATTGCTTCCTTGGCCGCCTCGCTCTCCGGATCTTTCGCCGATAGAAAACATGTGGTCCATGGTTGCTCTACGATTGACCCAGATTCCATCCCCAGCTGCCACAGCAGATCAACTTTGGCAGCGTTTGGAAGCTGCTTGGTCTGCTGTACCCCAAGAACTGATCCAAAGTCTCTTTGAATCAATGCCGAGGCGTGTGGCAGCGGTGATCTCCAGCAATGGCGGCTACTCTGGCTACTGATTTTGGCAGGAACCACACTTCACAGAAGTCTATAAATTTAATCATTTGATACTTGGTCAACATGTTATCTATAAAATAAATTTTGTTGTGATATCTCTTGTCTTTCTTGGTGTTGCAATTTGGGTGGCCAGCAGTGTATATATATATATATGTATATATATATATATATATATATATATATATATATATATATATATATATATATATATATATATATATATATATATATATATATATATATATATATATATATATACATATATTTATATATATATATATATATGTATATATATATATATATATGTATATATATATATATATATATATATATATATATATATATATATATTTATATATACATATATATATATATGTATATATATATATATTATATATATATACATATATATATATATATATATATATATATATATATATATATATATATATATATATATATATATATATAATCTCTTATTCCATATCAAAGAATCATACCCCATATCGATAACCCTGCCTTCATATGCTTCTTGTAACGACGTCGAATGCCTGCAGAGTGTTGTTTACTCCACATGATCAAGCCACCTTGTAAATATTGCTAACAGAATTTAGATGACTTTAAATATACTTAATTGCTCCAAATTTTAGTTTGTTAGTCTATACTTAGTACTGTTTCGACTATCTATGGCAAGTTCCGATATCATTCTTTCGTTTTAGCTTCCAAACATTACGTTTTGAGTTTCCTTTATAAAAATATAGAGGTCGATGAATTCTCGGTTTGGGTTCCATCACCTGTATATGATAGAGGAGTTACAAACATAAGCAACATGCATGAGTTGTAAGTTTTTACAATTAGTACGAATTTATAATTTCCCTGAATTTCTCCTATATTTTATCTCACTGCATAAACAATGCTTCTCTAGATCTTTTAACCCCTAAAAGCAAACGTTTTATATCAATTTTGAAGTTCATTACTATATGGCACCATACTATAAGCTCTTAATATACTCAAACTAATTTATTATTCTCAATATATATTGGCATCAAAATCGATAACTGTTGATAAATGACGCTATCGACGAGCAGGGAGGGAACTAATTTAAAAGCCATTAATAATTAATCTGTGACGCTCTTTTCAATTTCATAACAAAATAAAGCATTTTATTTTCACTAACTTTCTTTATAGATAGCCGATATTTGGTCTAGCAGGTAGTTTTGTCTCTACTCGCTGACGTAATAGCATGTAAATTTACACACTTAAATATGCTATGTAAAAACATTTTTAGTTTGAAAAGACTTAATCTCTAAAGTTTTGCAGTAGAAAAAGAAAAAAAAATTACTTTTAAAAAGCCTTTATCGGTAACACATATTTATTATTTTTGCTAAATGTGTTTATCGATAGAAGATATTCGTTCTGAAAGATATTTTTTTTCCTTCATTTTTGTCTTTAAATCTGGTATAGACTATACCAGATTTAAAACGTTAATAGTGTGTGACACTGATATATGCGTAACATATGTACGTTTAATGGGGTTAATATTAGGGGTACATAAATTTCGCATAAAAAATAATCGAAATTTCGAAAAAAAATTACAATACATAAAATTTCGCATTTATTCGCAAAAAATAATTTGTATATAAATTCAAAATTTTCACATTTATTTTAAAACAAATCATAATTTTACTTACTTGGTTAGGTAAGTATCAAAATTCTTAGTTAAAAATTAACATTGTAGTTGTTTGCACACTTTCTTCCTTAAGTCTTTAGCAATAAGTAATAAGCAAGTTTCGAGGGTGAGATTTTTCTGTAAAAGACCGTGGATGGTCTTAGATAAGCAATTATGCCAATTAATTATTACAATTATTACCTGTTTTCTTTTAAAAAACCATTTGTCAACCAGTTTTTGCCGAAAAGTAGTAAAAAATAATTTTCGCATTTAATCGTTCATACCGCCAAATTTCGCATTTATTCGCATCTATTTCGTAATTGTAAAAATTATGTATCCCTATGGATAGTGATGTTTAAACACTCATAAATATCTTTGGTGGACGAAACTTATAAAAAGAATTATGTTGCAAGGTGTAGAAAATCTTAGGCAATCTGAAAATACAATTTTTATCGGATTATCAGCATTTATGTAGCTGTAAATAGCAGTAACATTTTCCTACATAGGTTAATATTGAGGTGAGCGAATCCAATAGGGTTAGTACACATCAACTTTAAGCAAATATGAGCATGTGGGTATGATTTGTGCTTGGAATTATTTTTTTTTCAAGAATTTTGTTTCTTTGATTTTTAATATATTTAAAAATCAGACATGATTTTTCTTGCTTCAAAAAAAATATAAATAAATGAATAAATCTTATTTAATACAACTTTAGAAATTTTTGGTTAAAATGTAAAATGAAATTATTTTATCCTTTCCTTTTTATTTATAAAGAATTCAATACCTTTTTATTCGAAAAATATCATAATGTAAAAGAAAGCCATTGCACAGCGAAGAACTTTTTTGCTTCATATGAGAAAAAATTTTAAATAGATTTCTATTTCTAATACAATTTTTCAAAATCGGTGCACTTAAAAGTTGTTATAAAAAATTCAAAAAGTTGGATTCTGTTTCATTAGGAAGGATTCCATTAAATTACTCAAATAACGCTCGGAATTAGAAAGCTAAAGTTTCCAAATTAAATATATATATATATATATATATATATATATATATATATATATATATATATATATATATATATATATATATATATATATATATATATATATATATAATATATATATATATATATATATATATATATATATATATATATATATATATATATATATATATATATATATTAATCTTCAGATATTTTGCTTTAAATTACTTGAATATTAATGAAAAGAAAGTTCGCAGAAGCTCACTAATACTTTTCTGTAATTGTTGTCTCAATTTAAACATTTTCCTAGAGTAATAGCATTTACTTAAGAGCTTGATAAAATTCATACTATTAATTTAGTTATCGATTCCTGTTTACTGTATTTCATAATTGTCTAGGGCCAATTAATTTTTATTTGAAATTCAATTCGCCTATAGCATTTTTTGTTAAAATCCATTAGCATTGTTTCGATAATGAAAGCTTTTTGTTATCTTTGTGTAGAATGAGGTTTTGGAAAAAATATTTTCTTAAAATTCAAAAATCTTACGGCAATTTCAATTATATGACATATAGAAAAGTAAAAAAAAAACTATTCTAACATTTATTTATGTCATCAAATAACCTAAGGAAATACTTTCCCCAAAGCTAAAAACCTTTGAAACCGGAGAGCAAAAATTGGCGATTGAGTTCTGGGTTTTAACTTATAATTGATTGCTACGCTCAACATTCATAATTTAAAAGATTTTAAATCAGAGACGTCTTACACTTTCTGAAATTTGAAAGTAGAAGGTGTTTGCTATCGTATTTCAAATTACTTCGCTCGAAGTAAATGAAGAGCAGATTAATGCTTCGAAAGCACTCTGACTGAATTAATGAAGTTTGTTGTTAAGGGCGTGATTTATTCGATTTCTCTCGGTTAAAAGTTTCATTGAGTTAATTATATGGAGAAAATGCATGAGGAAAAAAGTCCGATATATGTATAAATCATTGCATTCAAGATGTGTGACTGTGAAAATTTCAGTCGAAAAAGAATTCTTTGTCACAGAGTCGTCAACCTAAACTAAGACATTTTTAACACCAGAAAGACGGAATTTTTTTTTCTTACTAAAAAGACAACGCCGTCATTTTGACGGTTAAAAATAAAGTCAAGAATTTAAAATATTTAATATTTTTTAAACATGGTTAAATACTTTAAATTTTCAACTATTTCATGCCAATATATAATAAATTAGTATATATTTAGATATATTTTTTGCAGGTAGGCCGAGCTTTCAACCTGGTATGGTTTATCAGTAAAAATATATATGCATGGTTTGTGCAGTCCTAATTTTTCAAAACCAATATTTCCAAAAAGCCTATATTTCTGTTATTTTCAAAAAGGGTAACAGGCGAACTCTAACTAACATTTTCCCTGTATTATTTTAAAGATTTCTGCCCGTTTTCTATATTGCCGTCAAATTGACGGCTATCGGTCTTAGTAGGTATACAACGTATTTTCTCCCCTCTTTACTATCGAATATAATTTTTAAATGTGTGTGCATATATGGAGTAAAATTAGAAAAAGTCATAAAATTTCAGAAACCTGAGGACATAAATTCAGACATAGAGCTCAATAGTATGTCCCAAAACCGCCAAATTGACGACAGCCGTCTTTCTAGTGTTAACGTATTTTATTTCCTTATTTTTCGTTTATTTTAACCCTTGATATACTCCGAAACATGTATTTTATAGCAGATAAAATAGAGGAAACTGTATCTGATATTGTTTGTTTTTCAAAATATTTCTTGTTGAACTTTAAATTGCGGCAATTTGGAATTCATAATTTGAGAAAATGTCCGCTAGTTTCAAACTGTTTGGAGGTGCGTTTTTCATTACAGGTAAATCAATAGTCGATGATCATTAAACCTTTCAGGTGTGGGGGCCATTATATTATTCTAGAAGTTAATTTACTTCAGAGTATGAGGAAACATAAAATGCATGTCCATAAGAAGAATGAGGAAGGATAAAATGTATGGTTGCAACTAATAGGCGGCTATCCTAGGATGAGTTTTAGTTCAAAACCAGTTTCTATTTCTACTTCCTCTTTGAGGATTTTTGAAAGTTCTGATTTCCAAATTAATTTTGCTTCAACAGTTTCATGTAAGCTATAATTTCTGAATCCATGCGATGGGAAACATCTGTAATCATTCTCATCGAAAGCTGCACAATTTGAAGAAATTTGGTTTCTTTTTTTTTTCAGTACAGAATGTAATTACCTTTAAATTATAACTATCCTCTCTAACAAAAATACAGTATACGTGAAAATATTGGTGACTACCCAAAAATGTTAGATTACTGTAAGAAATCCCTTCAAAAAATTTACGAAAATTAAGCGAGATTATATTTTTCTCTTACCCCAATTTATTATGTGTTTTGGGACCCTCCAGATGTTTTGGAGATATTAGTTGCAAGAGTTTGTATGTATTGCTGATCACATTTAGAAAAAAAAAGTTTATTAACACTATTCAGACATTAGTTATATTAAATTTTTGTATTCATAACATCATCAACAATGTATTACAAATTCATAGAAACAGTTGAAGGGATTCGACAATTTGTGATAGAAAACCCCATTCATTAATTTCGAAAATATGTTAAATATTAATGGTGGAATTTCGAAATTTGATTTCACCCTCCAAATGAGCTTACGCGACGGCTAAATACTCTATGGGTGAGTCTGGAAATTTGAAATCCTTTTAAGATCTCCCAGGAATACAAATAACAAATAAGACACAAGAGAAAATAATAATACAAATGGTGTATAAAAGAGTTTATGGCTAAAGCATTTTCACTTGCAGTATCGGTTTTAGCCGAAAGATAGCGTAAACCAGGCAAGTAGAACGTAAACCAGGCAAAAGACAATATTACTAGAGTTTAGAAGGATAAGACTTGGTTTAATAAGACTTGGAAAATGTGGCGATGTTTTGTATGACGTATTTTCAGTGGTGTCACGAAGAAACGACCAATTAAGAAATTTCTTTTTTATGAAACTTATTTAAGTCGCGCTTGTTCATACATTCGTCTTTCTGTGGCTGGCCTTCAGGTAGGTTTTTGAAGAAAAAACAAAGACATAACTTTTGAATTTTGTATTTATATTGAATTAGTTGAAAGTATTTTCTATAAAATCCAGCTTCACGACATTTGAGAGTTTTCATGCAGTTAGTAAAACCTTAAAACGTTACGTATAGTTTTGAAGGTTGAGAAAACAATGATTATGGTACACAAAATATGAATGAAGTGTTGGTGAATATTGTCTCCTTTTTCACAAAATTTTCGATGCGTCCGATGGCATTCTCACAGTAGGAGACAGATCATAAGAGTCCTCTTCATAAATATTTGAATATTTTTGCTGTTGACTGGCTGATGAGTGACGATTATTAAACTATGTCGATGGGATGAAGAAAAAATTAGTCTTTCATCTGAGCCTTTAAACTTGTTGCTATGGGAAAATATGAAACTTCTGGCAAAAGGAATGATGCACTTCCATATGTCTAAGAGTGTTGAAAACTTTTTAACAAACTAACAAACAATACGTTCCCTAAAAGGCCATGAAACCATTCTGGCTAGATTAGGCATGAAGAAATCTGGGTATTTTTAAAGGAAGAGAAGTAAAACAGTTTTGAGCAAAGAAAAGAACGCATGGTCTCTGTTTTCAAATACCTTTTGGTTTGAATATAATGTAATTAGATAAAACAAATGCAAGATACGTGCAAGATACGTAAATCAATACTCCGTAATACCACAATACCTCATAATTCGATTCATATTTGAAAGATTATCCAGTCCATATATGATTTTGTTGCTTGTTCTTTGATTTTAAATTGCCATACCCTTTAAATTGCAAGGCACTGTGGTCTTAACTATTTCTGTTAACGTGACAAAATATACTTGGTAAAAGGCAACTGTTCCTCCTAAAAAAAAAAAACCTCGTTTTATTTTTAAATACGAATAAATACCTGCCGTTTTGAGAGATTCAAAATATGTGCCTTGCCAGTCACTTACGAAGTAAGCTAGCATTCTTTGCTTAGTTAGCCTATTGATTTTAATAAGAAGATCGAGCATTTCTCGTGATGAACTCCTGAAAACAATTTTCCCCTAATCTTCCTCACTAAAATCAACTCCTGATTATTCGTACTAAATAGTGAGTGGGTATGCTCGGAAATACGAGAAACATTGATAATAATAATAAAAAAAGCCCCTGCAACTTTAATAATAATAAAAAAAATGTATAACTAAGAGGTTTGATATTAGCAACTATTTTTAAATAAGATACATTTTTTTCTAAAAGATTGTTTGAGGAAGATGTGATTCCCTGTCATAGATGGGGTGTTCTTGAGCTTACAATGCAGGTTTCTAAGATACGTGGTCATGGACACAATGTCCTTGTGTAGGACGTCGTTTCGAACAGCAGATTTGGAGCGCTGCGGTCAATTTTGGTTACGCGAGGGCTAATTAGACCGGGACCTATTGCTAAAGCCGATTCCGAACGGCTACAAACGTCCATAACAAGAGTGGGATTCTAACCCACAAACTTTGGTATCGAATGCCAGCACCCTAGCCTTTCGGCCATCGTCCGGCTAGTCGAACTATAGAAGTTATCAGCTTTCTTTCCTTATAGCGTGTGCTAAATTTCTTAATGTTTAAGGCGACAATGGAACTTCAGATTGACAAAAATATGTCCCCAAAACGATTTTCTTTCTCTCAGAAAATGATTTTGCAACTCATCACCTTTAAATTAAAAAAAGTAGGTTGATCCGATCATTATTAACCGAGTTATAAGTATTTTTTTCAAACGTAAACAATGGAAATGTTAGTCAAATTAAAACTTTAAATGCCATTTTCTCAAGACAAGTTTTCATGTCGTTTCGGTAAGTTCAAAATGTTCTATGCATCATAATTTTTCTTGAATTTTCACAAAAGTTCATAAAATGATTATTTATATATGTTAGAGTAAAACTTAGTAATCAATTCATTATATTGTTGTAAAACAACTTAAAATTTGTACATTAAAATAATTTTTTTTTATAATATTTTGCATAAAATGACCTATTTTTATCGATTTATTTTCTAGTTTTATAATTATGACTGTAAATCAAATATTTCTACTAACTTTCATTATAACTATATAAAGCTAGCTTAAAAGAGAAAATTAAATATGAGACAAAAATTAATGCGCAATGAGCATTTTTAAATAGAGTAATTAAAAACTGATTTTAATATTTTAATTTATTACATTCTGATTTTTTTATTTAGAATTTCCATCTCTAAACAACACTGTATAAGTATACAGAATTTCATAGCAATTGGTTAAAAAATAAAAAAAAAGTTTTTCGTGGTCCATTGTCGTCTTAAGAGCCTTATCAAATTCTCAACAGTTTGAGTTTTATGTACCATATTTTTTTTTTTTTTTTTTGCGATGCACGGAAAAACTCCAAAATCTATCATCATCTCTCGAACGGCCAATTTGTTCACTTTATGATTAATTCATCATTTTAAACTTTTGTTTTAATTATCAGATGTGAATTATATTTGACCTATGTTTACCAAAATTAGTGAAGTCTATGGAATAATTAAGGTGTCTAGGAAGGATATACTATTTTAAAACCAGGAAATTTTTAGAAACTGCGTGTATGTAATAAACTGATGAAAATATCAATACTATCATTTGTTCAGTGACGTCACATCCTTCTGGCAGTGTTTAGTGGTAAGTTCCTCGACATTATTTTACGACACTGGTACAGATGTCGTTTAAAACCTATTCCCATGTTTTTGTCGCTCGAGTTTTTTTAAACTAAATATTACATAATTACAATGTTTCCTAATTTATATCCACCTACCTATCTTTATAACTGAGTTCCCTATTTAATCAAAATTAGAGAATTTAACGAAATAAATTGCAGTTGATAAAATCATGTATCACAATCAATTAATCTAATGCCTTTACATAATTCAAAATCCACTATATGTTTGTTGCCATAATTGATTACCTTTTTATTAAGCATTTTGCCATTAGCTTAAGTTATTGCTTATATATTATGCAATAAGTAATTTTATTTGATATTTTTGCGTATACATTTTTATCATCAAATGTGTTATTTTACCCGAGAGAGTTATAAAAGCGCTTAAGAAGCTTTGTATGTTAATTTATTTCATAAAGAGTTAGTGCTAAATAAAATAACAACTATTTACGTTTTTCTCCCCGTTTATGAAATATACATGTTCTTTTTATTAAAGATAATATTGTCATTTTTGTTTCCAACGAGGCAGGCATGCCGTCTATCGAAGTTCATTCATAAACACCGCGGAACCACCAGTTGTTGGTTTTTTGTAATCGGGACTTCGTATAGGTAACTAATATAGCCCCCTGGTGCCACCTCAATTTAGATCCAGCACCCGAAGATGTGATATATGGGGGCTCGTTACATCCTCCAATCCTGTACACGGAAGTACTTTCTGATTTATAGATTTAACGTTCCCAAACCCGGCGTATACCCCGGTCGACAGTAAAGCATTCTGTGCATCTTCTCCGGATTAGAACAGAAAACTCTCAACGCCCAATTTCAACATGGGAACCACTAAGTTTTCACGGTCTGTAAGGTTGTGGTGTCTTTTTATAAAATTTCTCATAATTTTTTTCCAGGTTTTTATTAGCTCACTTTCTTGTTTGTTTGTGTGTGTGTTTGTCCAGTACAAATCTTGCAATCGATTTTTAACTAACTTCCCGACTAGCTAGGCATTTGAAACTTATAGAATAGCTCAGAACACGATGACAATGCGTTCTTTTAATACACTCATGGACAAAAAAATTAGCGCACCAAGAAGGAGTCGTCAAAATGAAACGAAATTTTACATACGTAATGACTACTTTGATATAAGTAAATGATAAGAAAATCAAAGAAAAAGGATAATTTATTTCAGAGAAAAAGGCAAAAGAACGGAGGAGTTAATACTCCGTTGGACCCCCTGTAGCGCGAATGCACGATGCGATACGATCAGGCATTGAGTCATACAAGTTCTGTACGATGTCTTGAGACATTTCGTTCCATATTTGCTGTAACCTTGCCTCTAGTTCGTTCAAACTCGTGGGATGCCCAACTCGTCGTCCCAAATGAACCCAGATATGCTCGATTGGAGACAAATCTGGGGATCGGGAAGGCCAAGGAAGGATAGTAACAGTGCGGAGACAGTCTTGTGACACCCTTGCCGTATGAGGCCGAGCATTGTCTTGTTGAAAAATGGCTCCTGGGAGCCGTTGCATGAGTGGCAACACATGTGGTTGCAGGATTTCATGAACATACCGCTGGGCTGTCATGGTGCCACGGAACAATACTAGGGGTGACCGTGTATTGTAGGCAATGACACCCCATACCATCACACCAGCTGTGGGAGCGATGTGTCGCTGTACAGCAAAGGCAGGCTTGAAGCGTTCACCACGGGCTCTCCACACACGAACACGATTGTCATCACTGCCGAGATTGAATCTGGATTCGTCGCTAAAGACGACCTGGTTCCGTTCCGCTGCAGTCCAGTTTCCTCGTGCGCGGTAAAACTCCAAACGGAGGCGTCGATTTGTGGGCGTCAAGAGCAGCACACGTAATGGGCGCCGCGATACCAACTGTCCTTCAGCCAGGCGCCTTCGTATGGTTCGAGAAGACACAGAGGCCCCTAGTGAAGGTGCTACCTGTGCCTGGATGGCGGCCGATGAAGCAGTTGGCTGTACGCGTGCATTTCTTACGATGTGGCGGTCTTCTCGACGACTGGTCTGTCGAGGGCGTCCTGAGCCTGGTCTTCGTGTACATGACATCTCTCGGGTCCACTGGTCCCAACACCTCCTCACAACACAATCAGAGCGGCCTAATTGACGAGCTACTCGCCTAGCTGACCACCCAGCTTCCGTCATCCCGACGATCTCCCCCCCCTCTCAATCTGCCACAACTGCTTATATTGTCTTCGAACACGGCGTAATGGCATGTCTATCTCAGCTCTTCCTTTGTAAATGATTCAGCACACTCAAACAAGCTTTGGTTACCTGTTTTATACTCCACAGAGTGCGATGTTCAACGCCCTCTACCGGCTATACGTAATGCGCAATCACGCTGCATTTCTTATCATTTGCATATCTCCCCGACATGTACCTCCATTGCAAGTTTCGTTACGATCCCGCAATTATTTCTTGGTGCGCTAATTTTTTTGTCCATGAGTGTACTTTTAGCCATCTTTCAGCAGATTTGAATTCATTTTCAGTTAATTTTGTTTTCTAGACTGGTGCAGCCATCTATCGACCGGGACGGGAACGAAAAGTTAAACACAAGTTAACTTCCAATTAACTTCCTTTTCTTTCAAGTTGATGGGATAATTCATCAAAAAAATTATAAAAAAGTATTTATTAATACATAGAATTGTTAAGTTTATATGATTCAACAGAAAATTTAAAAACATGGTATATAAAAACTTATTTTTATCTTGTAATTATGAAATATTAGACTAGAGAAGAACTAATTGTTTAAAATTAACTCTCTGTAGATTTAAGTAACTCAAGGAACGAAAAGTTGTCTAATTAGAAACTCAAGTAGTGCAGTTATTATTTATAATGACTGAGCAAATAATATTCTCATCAAGTGAGAACTTTCCTTTAAATCCTTTTATTAATGCTCCAAAACAGAAAATATTTGGTTTAGTCTGGCCACGTATAATTGTTTCATCACACGTGCTACAAAATACAACTTTTTCATCTAACAATCGACAATATTGTTTTAATATGAATATTTTGAATCACATGACCGCAGGAGTGATCCGTTCTTGAAAATAAAATTCATAATATTTTCCCAGGCCAAAAATAACTAATTGTTTAAAGGATATATCAAGTCATGGCATACATGATATTTTCCGAGGTCGTCAAATCTCACTTCTGCTGAAATCCTTTAGGGACCGTTTTGTTTGCGAATTAAAAAAAAACACCAATTCTACATTATTGCATATTTAATCAGATGCGAGTTATTATGGCACGAAATACTCATATAAAATTCCGTAAAAGGAGAAGGATAATAGAATTATTGAGTAAATATCTTAACTCGTACTAAACCTTTATTGTTGTCTGTATAAATAAATATAAACAATGAATTCTTGATGGAGCAGTAACCTCTCTTTAGGAAAATTAGATATCCTCAAGAGGCATTTTTCATTCAAATATCCTAAACCGTCGAAACTATAATTTATTCATGATATTTCATGTGCATGAATATCTTTCATCAGTAATTTGCATGTTCATTTTTGGGAAATTCAGTAATAGCATAGGCAGAGTATCTTTGTTATTGCTGATATCCATCTTACTGTATTCAGGGAATTGAAATGGAAGTAGTAAGGAAATTATTTTAATTTTCTGCTGGATGTCATGAATATATCTGGCATTAAAATTAAAATTGTCATATGTTATCAGATAGAACAAAGGAAACAATCTAAAGCTATATATGTTTTGATTCATTTTTTTTTCAAAGAGAATATAATGAAATTATGAAAAATGCATTTGTACCCTATTAAACGTACATGTGTTATGCATGTACCAGTGTAACACTCTATTAACGTTTTAAAAATTAATATTTAGCTAATGTGTGTTAAACTATGCTTTTTAAAATATTTTTCTCTTTCTGTTTTCATTATTATTCCTATTAAAGATAAATGATTTCCTTTTTTGTGTTTGTCATTATTTTTACTCTTCTGCATATCTTAAACAAATATAATCCGACACACGTGCTTTGTAATAGAAATAGCATTTATTAGAGCTTTGCCACCGCAGGAAAACAAAATATTTTTTTTAATTTTACTACATTTGGTACGCCAACAAGCTCGTATTTTATTTTATTTTCCCATGGTAAAATGTTTGTATCTATTTTATGTATCTATTTTATGCATGTACCAGTATCACACTCTATTAACGTTTTAAAAATTAATATTTAGCTAATGTGTGTTAAACTATGCTTTTAAAAATATATATCTATATATGATATATAGATATATATTTTTAAAAGCATAGTTATATATGTATATATGGATATATATCTATATATATATCTTGTTATATATCTCTATATATATATCTATATCTATATCTATATATATATATATATATATATATATATATATATATATATATATATATCATAGTTATATATCTATATATATCTATATATGCTATATAGATATATCCTTATTTTTCCTTAATTTTCCTTATCGATATATCCTTATTCTTCCTTAACTTCTTTCTTCGTGTTTCGTAGCTTACCGTCACTTTGTGCAAGAGTCCTGAAAACCTTGGCTGCTGTGATTTCATTTTATTTGCTGAGTTCGATCATTCCCAGTTCGTTCCTCAATTTATCTTTTAAGAACGTGACAGATGGAATGTGTCATCCATTGCCTGGTGCTGCATTGTTTGCATTCTTCGGCAGTTTTGTAGCAAAATAAAGTGTATATAACCCAAGTATAATGATAATATGGAACTGTAACTCGACGTTCAAGTCCTAATTTAATGACGAAAAGAATTTTTTGTGTAGTTGATATGCCTAATTAGATAATTAGGGACAGATGATGTTGTATGTTTTTCTATTAAAGGAACAAGGGACCTACAGCTTCGAATTTTTTTTATTTACAATTTTTAACTGTATGTACAAAATAAGAATAATTTGTATTCTTTTATACTACATTTAATACCCTCAGAATCCAAAATGAGGATTTTTGGCGGAAAAGTGCCGTTTTTCAAAATTTTTTTTCAAAAATACTCGCATTTTTCAAAATGCTCCACGTGAATACCAAATCATTTAAAAACCTTAGATTTTTTTAACATAAGTTTACCGTACATATATAAATATAATTGTGCTATGATTTTTTTATTGTAGAAATCTAAAGTCATAAGTAATTATTTTTTTAATTTAGCTGTTGTTTTTTATGTTTTTTTTACGTTTTTGCTTTATTTCAGAGGTCTACAAATTTGAAATATATTTATGGTTTCAAAGAATTATGCACAGGTTTGTAGAAAAGACTTCAGTTAACAATCCTGGGAAATTTGAAAGAAATCAAACGAAAAGTAATGCGCATGGAGCATTTTGAAAAATGCCCTCATTTTTGAAAACTTTTTTGATAAACAGGTCTTATTCTTAAACAAAGTACTTATTTGTGAATTCTAAGTGTCTTCAATAAAGTAAAAAATAATATTAATTATTCTCAGTTAGTATAAAGTGTAAATTATTGAAAACTTAAAACAAACGAAATTGTAGGTCCCTTGACCCCTTAAACGTAATTCTGGAAGCAGACTATACGAACGTTAACGCGAAAGAAATGTGTATTGAAGTACATTTTGGTGTCGGTATAAATCGAGACATATTTAATTATACGGGAACTTTAGCACTGAATTCACCTATACACGAGTATGTCAGCTATCAAAAATATATGATAAAAAAAAATCATAGATTTTGACATTTATGTAAACGTAATTGATTAACACTATTTAACGGAATTTTGAAGCCTAGAAAATATCGTTTGTATTGTGAAGCTCACATTCTTACTTGCTTATTTTATGGTACTCATTCATTATTTTAATTATTAAATATTATTTTCCAGAGAGGCCTGACAGTCCTAGAAATATGGAAGTTAAAGAAGTTACCAGTCGAACAGTCACCATTATATGGGTTCAACCTTACAGTGGCAATTTACCTCTGACACGATACATAGTTCAGCTGAAGCGGCAAGACGGTAATGTAAAACATTATTACCTCTGTATATTTTAACATAAGTAAAAATTGTCAGTTTAGATCAATAATATGGGAAATTAAAACTTAACAATTACAACAAGTAATCGAGGGTGTTCTAAATCAATCAGTTGAAATCCTGTATATTTATTATACTTTTTATTAGAACTAAACTAGCAATGCACCAACGTACATTATAAGAGGGGCGTACTCAAATGCTGTTTGTTTAACTTTTGAAAACAGAAAATAACTATCAATAATTACCAATTGTACTGCAAAACATTAATTATATTATAATTATATTAATAATTAAAGATTATTTAGAGCATTTAAAATGAGCACTTTGATATGCTATTCGCTTGAATTTTAAAAATTTCCGTGGTAGCTATTGTACTGGATGTTTACAAAATATTGACTCAAGTTCTGCTGCCTGTACATTGTGAGATTGACAAAACTGAATGGAACGCAGGTAGTTAGCGCATTTATAGTCATGTTCAGTGCACCTGTTCCGAAAAAAATTACGTACTTTAATCATGAATTACTAAGAATAAATATCGAATGCTATACTGCAAAAGAGTACTGTTTATGATAGATACCCTTGAAAAGATAAATCACCCTTATCTCAGTTACCGTGTTACAATTATCCTTTGATCTTAAACTTAATTTCTTGAAAACATTTTACAGGCTTTTACTGTGATTCCTTCAGTCATGTATGCACATCAATGGGTACACTTTAAAGTACAAAATAGTAAAACTACGGAAATGCAACTAAATACAGAGTATTTTTTAATTTATTTGAATTATTATTAAAGTTTTTAAAAGTACTGTTTTAATGGTTTTCTCATCAAACGTTTGTAAGTCTCTGATTTAGAATAATATTTAAACAAAGAGTTTTAAAACATTTAGAATGATTGATTTTATTATATTCTCTGCGTGCTTTTTAGCATATTTTTTATACTTCAGTTTTGGGGGCATGCATCCAATATATCCACAGACATGCCAATTTAGCATTACTGTTTGAAATGCAGTAACTACGAAGATGTATTGAAAATGAGAAACAATATTAATAACGAACTATAAATCTGGTTGAATTTTTTGGGAGTTTAGTTACAGTATATTTTAGGTCTTGTTTCCTGTGCCTAAAAAAGTTTATACTTTGAATAAAAAAAAAGTTCGATTATTTTTAAAGAATTGTTCAGCGTTTGAAAAAACTGTTTATTAAATTAAAATTTTCAGTCATCTCATAATTATTCAAAATCACCAACTTGGCGAGCTCTTGCTCTTGCGTCTTGTCTCCTGGTTTTGCAACCTCTCCAGAAGACAAGAGACATTTAAAATGGCGAAAAACTAAAATAGATACAAAACAGCAGTTTAAAAAAAATAAAAAAATGAAAAAAGTTGCAAAAACATAGTAATTTTTAAAACTTAAAATCCTTACAAAACACTGAAAAATTAAAATACTTTCACTTACCTTAATGTAAAAAACTATTGGAAAAACTATTATTTCACTTACATTAATTGTTAAATACTATTCGAAATCGGCTTGGATACCACAGTTGGTGCGCTTTTGAATATCGTAAAAAGCAGAAAAAACACCTGATTCAGCGGATTCTTCACCTGACCCGAACTTTGTTTTATTTTATATATTTCAGTTCTTTCTAGTATTGATGTAGAACGAGTAGCGCTAGTTATCATTTCCTGTAATGCGGTCGTTTCTGAGAATATCTTATGTACATTGTTATAATCATCTTTATTTCAGAACAATGGCTAGAGCAAACAAAGAGCTTAACAGTGCCTATAACAGAAAGTAATACAGTGATTGGTGATTTAATGCCAGTAACGACTTACAACATTAGAATTTTAGCAGAAAATTCTTTGGGACAAAGTAAACCAAGTGAACCTATCACAGTCACAACCAACGAAGAAGGTAAGTCAAAACATGTTCGAATTGTGTCCGATATTAAAGGTGTTTTGTTACCTTTTAATTATTTAACTATTCAATAACGGTGGCGAAAATTGTACGTAGAATGTAAAATCTTAGCGATAAAGAATTAAAAGTAATGAGATACTTCAATGTATTCTATAAATCAAATGTATTCTAATAAATTAATTTCCTTTTTAGAAATTAATTTATTTGTAAATATGAAGAACATGATGCGGTTTCCTGCAAGCCATTTTTTGCTCCAAACGGTTGGCGCGATTCAGAGTTTGCCAGAAAGATTACTGTTAATTTTCACTACATGGTTCTTCAATTTGTAATGCCACATTGGCATCATATCGCTAAAGGTTAGCGACCGTATCAGTTTCTTCATATTAACCAATTTATTTCGTTACCATGTAATGTTGAATAAAACATTTACAGGTAATTATGAGAAGTTTATTTTTCAATTCAGTAAGTAAGATACTTTAGTAGCATCGCAGTTTACAGTAATAAGCATATTTAAAAAAATGGAAAACCATACAGTAAACAAACAGCATTTTATACAATTTAAAATTTTCTTCAGCAGTTTACATTTAATTTTACGTCTTGACGAATACTCCTGATTCGATTGGCATCTGCATCCTTTAAAGAGGCTTATGATGAGTTTGAAATTAATTTTCAATGTAAAATTATTAAAAATTATTTAAAATTAGCACGTTTTCAATAAAAAAAGAATTTTTTTCAACATTTTGTAATTTTAATTTTAAATTTAAAAAAATGTGATATTTAATTGCTTGAAAAGGGAGTATAGTTAAATATACATTAGTTTTGCACCATTATCAATATTATTTGGAACTCTAGAACCAATAGTTTTGCTATAGACATCAGCGCAATGGATCCAAGCGAAAACACAATTTTAAAATTTTCATCAAAATTAAAAATTAAAAAATAATTAAAATACTTGTGGCAGAATATTGAAATAATTATGCTACATAGAACATATATTAAGCTCTCAGTGGCAAATATTTCATTTAGTTATGTTTTATAGGGAATGAGAAATAAAATTAAATGTGACATGATGCTCAATTGCACCTTCATAGAAAAAAAGTTTTGGTCAGGGCATTGGTCGACTAAATGTGGCTAAAAAAATTCAGCATTGTTTTATTTTCTTTTACGCTCATGTCATATCGATTACTAAATTGGTAATTTGTAATTGATTAAACAAATTATAGGGGAATTTACAAGTTTCAATTATTTGATAATTGAAATTTGTAAATCACCCAAAACTATATTTCCTTAATCTTCAAAATATACCAAACTCACTACAGTGGAATAGGGCAGTAATAAAACGAAATTTGTAGATTATCATTGGACAAATTATACAACCTAATGAAAGTTTGTGTGAAGTGTCAGACCAATTTTATCATTAAGTTATCAGAAACATTTTATCGTCCTGTTGCTCAGTTATATGTTACATGTCCAAGACTTAGTTACTGATCTTCGTGGCGTTTTAATGAAATTATTCATATTTGAAGTTCTAGATAACAGACTCTTTATAGCAATCCATCACAACAAATTTATGGCAGATTCAGTATACCAGATTCAGAATATCCTTCAATAACGATCCATTGCATGAAAATTTATGATGGAGTTCATTTACGATAGAAAAGATGAAATCAATTAATAATATGTATCAGAAACATTTATTATCCGATGTTGGAATATTCGGTAGATATTACTACGAAAATTTAGATATTGAGTAGTATTTATTTAAATTAAATTGATAATAACATCTGCAGTAAACTTTAAAGATTCTGCCATGTACATACAAAATGTAAAAATACAAAAGTATAACATGACTTTTACGTGGGACAGTTTTCTTTTGAGATTAATGACTTGTATGAATATTTATTAAGGAATTAGATATACTTTACTCCTAGTAATTTTTGTTTATAAACTTATATATATTTGGTTTAAAAATATCAGAAACAAGCTTCATACGCGGGCTTAAAATTAAATTCTATGTCTGTTAGTGTTAAAAATCTAAACTAATATCATCCCATTTTTATACAAAAATTTTGAATTAAATTACTAATTTTTAAATTTTAACAATTTTCATTTACATTTATTTTTATCTAAATTCTTGACTCATTACTGCAGATTCGATGAATATTGGATTAATATTAGATTTTTCTAGACTACCAGTTGAACTAAATGTAATTTTTTTAATGCGAGATTTCATTGTAAACATAACTCTCAAACTTTCAGACTAACTCAATTTTTTTTACTTTAAACCATTATATAGAAGATAAAGAAAACCTCAAACCTCTTGATTAGAAAAAAATATGCACAATGCATATAATTAGCTAAACGACACAAAGCCTGCTCAAATTCCTTCTATTCTCGAACATCTTTTATTCTATGCACTTACACACTCCCTGCATCCTGAATATAGTCTCGTAAACTTAGAGCACTCCAAGAGAACATTTGGAGTCATCAATTCTACAGTGGTCCGTTTGTGCTTTCCTCTTTGCTACTTCATTATCGGAAACGCATTTCCAGCATCAAATATTCTCCAAAAGTTTATGGCATTGGGGCCGAGAGTTATTTACAGAAGTACTTATTCAGAGAGTGTGCAGCGGTCGATGCATGTAGACAACTGGAGGTGTTCTGACGCAGACACGAACAATACTTTGCTGAACTTTAAACAACGTAAACGAAACATAGATTATATGGTAAATGATAAATGCCTGTTGATAAATGTTAGATCTTTAAAAAAAATGTAATTTAAAACGTTGTTCGATTAAAATCGAATTAATTCAATGAACAAATAAAGCTAAGGAACCTTACCAGATTTAAAATTTATTGTGAGGTCTTGTAGATATTAATAATAAACAACAAATTTTAAAGTCTATGACTTGAATGACTCACGCATTGCATTACCAGTAAAATATTTCACAACATCGGGAGTTTATGGATCGAGTACCGCCGTTACCATGTATATTTTTTGTCCCTCTGCTCAAAAATGTAGATATGGGTTCATTAAGACATCGAGTAACAGGAAATGGTCACTCCTAAGCAAACAAACGGACTATAATGCGGAACTACAAATCATGGCCTTGTAAGTTTTAACGTATGATAACATTCATCCTTAACGGTCCGCGGTAAAGCAAAATTTCAGACGTTAAAACCGGTTTTGCGAGTTATAAATCAAGAGTGGTAGAACATTATTTCTATTGACATCTTGTGACATAATATGTAAATTATTTTTCTTTCCAACGACCTATTCTGCATATGGTTATCACTCAACCTTCTCTTCGTATGTGGGAATTTTATTGTAAAAAAAAGATGTAAGCAACGATCAGTAATCTTACGTTAATAACCCGCGGTGGTTTCGTTAGAAGAGACTACCTGATTTTTTTGATTTTTTTTATTATTATTATCTTAAATCTTCTAATCTGATGTACCCGGTGCGCTAAGAGACTAATTAGGTCATAGATGTGTTGCTCCGATTGAAAACAACCTTACATAGGAGGTGTAACAGAAGTTTTAGAATATTAATGACCATGTTACGACAGGATGATCATGACTGAAGAAATTAGATTAAATATTTTTCTTTTGCATCGTCCTGTCGCGGCATAACACCCCACGACCTAAAAATTCGATAAAAATGTCTTTATATTCAACTCATTTTTTAAAAGAAAGATGGAAACGGAAACTGATAGGAATTTCTAAAATATATTCCTTCTTTTCATTAACCATTCTGATAGAATGATAAATGAAATAAATTTTAACAATAATTATTTAGAACATGTCTTATTTTTATTTTTATAACTGCAGCTTGAAAGAAACAGGAGCATTTTCCTCGAGGGATCGATGCTAAAGACACTTTTCCGTGAGAAAAAATTAAATTAAGTTAAAAAAATTAAAAATAAGGCACGTGCGATTTTACTTAAATCTATTTTAATGGCATCTATGATAATAATCTAAAGATTGTCTGTCATGATACACGAACTTTTATCAGGCTCGAAAAATTAACTAGATATTTCGTACTTCCCCGTTGTGTTATGAGGGGATATACAATTATTTAGGAATAAAGATAATTTTCAGAAAAAAATTTTCCAAGAAAATTGAGCCTTCGTCAAATTACATGGCAAAACTCAAATCAATTATTTTTTAAATTTTGTCTTCAAAAATAAATACATAAAAAAGTGTGCACAAAATTATTTTTTATAGGGTAATATTAATTATAGGATGTGCGATGGAAAATCAAATTTTTCCTAGACAATACCACCCCCACCCCCAATTTCCAACAGAAAATTAAATCGATTACATCAAAATTCGAGCAATAATTACCTCTCTTTATGGCTTTTACACAAATGCTCACCTCTCACGCTCAATGAAGTTCTTCAAGTGAAAGTTATTCTGAGAATAAATATATATATATATATATATATATATATATATATATATCCATGGTTGTTTGTTTTGTGACGTCAGTCATCTCGCGGTTACTTATTCTTAACTTCCACTCTGTCTAGCGCCAGGCTTCGTGCTCTATGGTTAAGTAACTCTTTATTAAGATCTACAGTTTTTCATGGATTGTACGGTGTCTGAGTCTGTTTATTGTATAGATCATACTTATCTGAAACAATCCATTGGTTTTTAGAAAATATTGACACCGCTGAATATGAAATATTGTCTAAAACCTCTTCAATCTTATTTTTTCATGTTTTTGGGGGGGGGGGGGGGCACGTGATCCTTTAGTAGCTTAGTGCTCTTACTGGTTTGTCTCGTTTCAATTTTATTGGTATTTATATATGATATATATCTATATATATCATATATTTATATCTAATATATATATTATGATTATATATATATATATATATATATATTTATTTATATATATATAATTTATTTATATATATATATATATATTTATATTATATATACTATTATATATATATACATACATATATATATATATACATACATATATATATATATATATATACATATATATATATATATATATATATATATATATATATATATATATATATATATATATATATACATACATACATTATATATATATATATATATATATATATATATATATATATATATATATATATATATATTATATATATCTATATATATATATATATATATATATATATATATATATATATGTATATATATATATATATATATATATATATATGTGTGTGTGTGTGTAAGTAAGAATTCCCCTCTTGTGGCAACATGGATGTTTTAGAGTCACAAGACACTCGCCGCGCCACGAGTTACGAATAACGTGCCGCTTGAGCAAACGAGTTGCAACTGAACCGTTTTCAATGGGACGCACGTTATTTTATTTTTGCTGGATTAAAAATGGCACGCTATGATTTTATGTTTACGGAATGAAGACTGTAGGATTTTTTTGTGGCTCTCGCTATATGAGTATTAATGTCGTGTCCGACGGACACTGACATTCTGTTTTTTTTCATTGTATTAATTTGTTGTGTTTGATTAAAAGTTAGTTGAGAATACGCATTATCGCATTTTGACTTGAAACATTTTAGATATTTCAACCGTGGGGATAAATTTCCCCCACACACACACACAAACTCACACACATATATATATATATATATATATATATATATATATATATATATATATATATATATATATATATATATATATATATATATATATATATATATATAAATATATATATATATATATATATATATATATATATATATATATATATATATATATATATATATATATATATATATATATATATAAAAAATAACAATCAATATATATAAAATATGTATAAAAAAATATATATATATATAATACTATCATAAAAGCGGAATTCACTAACTTTTAATTTATTACTTTCCGGACCATCAATTTTCCTGTGAAATCTCTTGACCCTAACTTCAAAACTTCATTACCCTAACGTCATCCTACACAGAGTAGAATACGAAACCTATATAGTGTAGGATGCGAAATGCTTTCTGTTCCTACGGTTGTGTTAGAGGATTTGAGAAAAATTGTGTTTAGTACAGAATTTATGTGAAGATATTTTACTTGCGAAGTTTTATGTTCTAACAGAAAAATGTATGTGCGTATTTATTTATAATTTTTTAAACACAAAAAATAAATAAATCCTCAAAATGATTCTGACATATTTGCTAAATTTATAGATCATGTTTGGTTTGGAATCAATGATAGTTACAACTCAGCTTAATGAAGGCAGTATTTAAATATTCCTTTTCATTTAAACAGGAAAATTTTTTTAAAGTTAAAATTTTCTCTAAATTAGGTACAGAAACTTCTGATCGATATAAAATACAAATGGCAATAAGATAACCACAATCATATTTGGTAATCTGTAGTTTAAGGATTTTATGAAAATCTCACTAGTTTCTATATAACACCATAACAAAGGTTTTTAAATGTTGGAAGTTTGAGTGAATTATTAAACCAATTGATGTAATTACATATTTCTATTATTCCTAATAATTTAATTTGAGCTCAGTACCGTTTTTAATCACATTTTTCATTCATTATATATATATATATATATATGGCATTTTTTCTGGGAGTACGCACGGGGATACAGCGTATCCACACCTTTTTTTTTTTATTATTAATTTGGCTTAACTTAACCGAAATTTTAAGAAACTTGCCAATGAATTGTTAAAGCAATATATGTATTTTTAGTTTAATTGCGATATTTTAGTCCCCCTGTGACGTCACCTGTGAAAACACGGTATTAAATATATATACACACTTTCATTTGAGAAAGCACCGTGTATTCACCTATATATTTTTCACCTATATATATATATATATATATATATATATATATATATATATATATATATATATATATATACATATATATATATATATATAGAAAGAGAGAGAGAGAGAGAGTGATTGATTAAAATATATTTCAAGTATTGAAATTCGTGGTTTTACACGTTAATGACATTAGAATTAAAAATAAAAGGGCTTAGGCATTTCATGTAATGCAAGTAATTCCCGAAATTATATATAATTTAAAATATGATACAAAGAGTTTAATTCCCTATTATATACATATAATCTTCAAGTTTTTCCTCTTTCTCACCAAAAACACTTAAATAATGAACAACGGATTTACAGCTTTACATCTATCTACCCGAATAACATATATATATATTTCGAAATAACTTCCAATTCATACAGCCCTTTTTTCATCCTCTTTATCAAGGTATTTCCGGAAAATGCTATCATAAAAGCGGAATGCACTCACTTTCAATTTATAACTTTCCGAACCATCAATTTTCTTGCGAAATCTCTTGACCCTAACTTCAAGACTTCATTACCCTAACGTCATCCTGCACAGAGTAGAATCCGAACAATTTATTGAGTATGATACGAAATGGTTTTTGTTCCTAAGGTTGTATTAGAGGATTTGAGAAAAATTGAGTTTGGTACGGAATTTATGTGAAGATATTTTATGAGTAAAATGTTTTGTCCTAACAGCAAAATATGTGCAAGTATTTATTTAATTTTTTTTCATATTAAAAAACCCCCTATAACTTAATAATGGTTCTGATGTATTTACTACACTTCTACAGAAGGTCGTTCATACTTTATGGAAATGATCTTGTAATTTATTTTTGGCGTTTGCATTTTGAAATAAAAATTTGGCAACTTGAGAATAATCGTCTGCTACTGTTTGTTTTGATTGGAATGTAAAATAAAAGATTTATTTTAAAATGGCCTCAGAAATTGATAGATGGCTCGAAGGTTACGTAACTGCACCTTCCGTGGAGAAATATTCGTATCAACAAATTAAAAAGCGGCGTAAATATCACGGTTATGACATTAAAAAATGCATTTATAATATAATAAACGTGAAAGGAAAAAAAGTCTAACTCAAAGTAAAAATGAAAACATGATCGCGAAAGAAATTCTAAAACTGTTCGAACACAGGTAAATATCAAATATACTTTCAGATATTCTTAGCTTTAGCGTTATAATATTAAAATCAGAAATAATCATGTATTAATTTGTTATGTTTGTATATATATAAATATAAATAAATAAATAAATATATATATATATATATATATATATATATATATATATATATATATATATATATATATATAAATAAAATCATTTTTCCATATCTCCCGATTATTCCATCCGGTCGATTATTTAATGATAATATTTCTTTGTTATGTTCCCGCATCAATAGTTTTCTCGTATTTATTGTTTAGTGCTATAGGTCCCTTTAAGAACGGTAGATAGAGGTTTATAACATTAACTTAACTTAAATAAAATATATATAATAAGACTTTATTTGCATTAAGGTTATAAATTATGTGTGTATAAATTATATATATATATATATATATATTATATATATATATATATATATATATATATATATATATATATATATTACTTACTAGTGTTTACGTAACACATAGACTCATCTCTACCATTTTTCTGAGAATAGAATTTTTTCCATAAATAAATCTTTTTATCTTTATCTCAACTGTAACAGAAATAAAGTTGGAAATAAATTTTATTTCATCCAAAGCTATCGATGAAACCATTAAATGTGGTAAAAAATGACTGTAGTTTCCATTAGCAAATGATTTCTGTATTTATCATTCGGGCAATTTATGACCAAATATGGAAAACTAAATTTCATTTTCCTAGGAAAGTGATCAGTAGATGGCATTTTTACATTGGTCTATTTTAACTAGTGTACACCTCAGTGATCACCAAATTGTAGCTGATTAACGATTTATACTTAAACCTATAATAAGTTATACTAAAACCAGTAATTTCATAAATGCTGCGGGATGTTTTAGCTGTTTCAACTCAATTTCAATGTGCCTTATTTTTGCAGTTATGGCGTCTTTATATATTTTTTGTGGTAACTTACAAATAAAATAATTCTTAATATAATCGTATAAATACTATATAACATATAATTATTTGAATTTAAGAAAAACTTATCTATTTCAAAGCTTTGCGAGGAAAATGTTTTGAAGCTGAATAGCACTTTAAAAGGCTTTGTTTTTTTAAATATTCGCTTTAAATTACTAAAGTTGTTGTTGATGTTGTGTATTCCTCTTGGTCTTAATTTGGACCATATCCATGGGAGGATACTTCAAAAATTCAAGAACCAGTTTGGGGCTTTTAAAAAGATTTGTCTTGTCCAGTCCCATGTAGGAGAGTAAAGGTCTTGGAGAGACTTTTTCTGAGATACATTTTGTGCATATCTTGTAACCTATATTGCCACGGATAAAAGAGAGTGCTTTAGTGTGACCACTGTCAAGCCGAGAAAGATCTGCATTCATCTGTCTGAATCAAATCTTATTGCAACTCCGAAATAGTTACGATGGTACTAACTCTGAATTGGAGAGACCGTCCATACCAGATTATTAGAAAGTTTCTTTATCAGGAAAAAGCTTTTGGTAAGTTATTGAAGAAATTGAAATAAATCCTACGTTATACCTTCTATAGCTGAGCTGTCAGCGATATTATTGTTAACAATATTGTTAACAATAACCACATAGATATTATTTGTTATTTTTTCAAGTTATTCAGATACTGAATGGAACTATGGCTGTCCAAAATAATCCAAACTTTTTACTTAGATTTTAATTGGTATGTCTTTCATACTTCTTTAAAGGTGTTTAGATTAGATTGGGAGACATTGTAAAAGTGTGGATTCCTTTTTCTAAGCTTGATCTAAATTTTAACTAGAACTAGGACACCCATGCAATTATTTTCGTTTCTATAACCATCTGCGAAGACTTTTAGAACTCATGGGAAATGCTGTTGATAACCTCTTGCTGGTGCTCTAAAGCACATATGAAGCTGTGTCTTTTATTAGTCGGTACAAAGAGTTCGGTATGAAAGAATGCACTATGTAGGTCGGCTAAAGTACTCAACTTCCAAAGTATTCAAGACTAATGTTTTTCATATTGGTACAAGAAGTCGAATTTTAGTGGCAAGTATCTACAATATCAAACTAGTTTATAATATACAAAAGTAATAAAAAGGGCCATGAAAAAACACGGCCTCAAAAATTTAGCCGTATTACTGAGTTTACATTAATATTTTAACTTTATCGATTTGTTCGGGCAAATTGTTTTCGTCATTTCTTCATATAAGCCTAGTTTAAAAAATTAAAACAGACTCATGGCGTTAGAGATCCACAACCTTTGGCAAAAAATAATATGGATGATGGAGTGTTTCATTGGATCTTCAGGGAACTACTCATTGCATCACATTAATAAACAAAATTTTGATTCTTCGGGCC
>OU015500.1:114483719-114563719 GCA_907164885.2 Dolomedes plantarius
ATCAATATGTCCAATAATTGGTGGCCCATATATCACTGATGCTAACGATACATTTCAAAAAGCTACATGCCCCAGATATTCAGTTGTACACAATTTTGCAAAAATCTCTTGAAAACTGCACCTATTACTAAACAAACAAGCATACTAAAAAATGGATTAAGAGTACAACAAAATCCAGAATCCTTGCATTTGTGTAAAAGGCTTTGCATTCGTGCAAACCTGCTGCAGGTTTGTTCATAACTAATTTCTTGTGGTATTATAACTATTTATTGTGTACTAAGTTATTGTGACTTCAGTATTGTCAGTAAATATGTCACTGAGAACGCCTCCGCCTTCTGCAGTACCAGACCTTTCCTTGATATTCGGTGGGTATTCTCTGTATCATCTTTTCAATATGTATTCTTGGGAAATGCATATTGAAAAGCATCCTGTAACGACCATTAGAACAAACAGGAAGTTGGAGGGAAACAGCGTTTCCTATAGGGCACGCCCTCTGACAAAGTTTTATCTGACGTGTACAAGCATGCAGCGTACTGGTGAAATAAAAGAAGCTGATTGGTAAGTACAAGTCGAAAGACATAGGGTTCTGTATTCTCGAATTGTGACACAACTTTCGAGTTTTTCCCAAACATGACCAACTGTGCATTTTAGCCGCCGTTAGAGGAATCAGAAGATTGGAGCAAGAAAGGGGGAGGTTTAACGATATGAAACACAAATATTTTAAAGTATTTTAAAGATCTTTTAAATATTTTTTTTTTACCTAAGCTAGTATTACTTTTTTCATTTTTATGTTTTTAATATTATTTTTATTAAATATGGTTTATAAATTTTATTTAAAAAATGACATCGTTAAACTGCTGCCAGACTTTTGCCTATTAGCAGAATCAGGTTGATGATAATTGGCTGGATAAAAAGTATATCATTATCAATGGAACTGTGAAAGTTTATTGCAAGATTTTGAAGGAAAATTTGATTAGTTGGGAGTCCAAATCAGATTTCAATCTATATCTTCAATAATAATATTCCAAAATGTGGTTCATGTTTTGTGTTTCTGCGGAATAAAATATTCCGTACAGCTTTTACGTAATGAATCTCCTGTATTTTAAATAGAAAGTCATGCATCATTATATTGATAACAATCACGCATGTTATATAAATCATAAAATCACATTACAACAAAAACATTCAAAAATAAATTAAAGATTTTGCCTTTAGTTTCATTTTTATTAACCCAGGAGCTCCATAGAAAATCAAAGAGCCTGTTCACACAGAATCCGCCAGCGTCAGCATTACTCGTATATAAATATATTTAACCAATTGCAAACCTTCAAACTATTAGACCCGAAATTGTTAAGGCCTGTGATTGGTTTAAAATATGTCAATACGCGTAACGTTAACGCTGATGGATTTTATATGAACAGGCCCTAACGCTTCCAAGTGGCAAAGTAAAAACCTCCATTTGCGTTGGTTCTTAGTCAAAGATATATGTCTGTAGTATACAGGTAACCTTAGGTATAGATTCCTCTCTAAAACTACTAATTGCGAAACCTAGCTCTTAGGGTCTGTTCATGTACAATCCAACAACGTCAGCGTTAAAGATTCCATTGGAGCTGATTGGTTAAATGGGTCAATGATTGGTACGTGATTGGTATAAAAATTTTACGCTAACGCTGACGGATTCTTTGTGAAAATGCCCTAAGGCTGCCTGTACGCTAGATATGTAATTTTGCTTCAGAACCTCCCAGAAAGGTCGCCTCTATATATTTTTTAATAATTAATGGTCCGGTCACCATATAAATATATATATATATATATATATATATATATATATATATATATATATATATATATATATATATATATATATATATATACATTGATACATACATACATATATATATTATATATATATATATATATATATATATATATATATATATATATATATATATATATATATATATATATATATATATGCACACACTAAAAATGATACTTATAAATATATATTTTTCTGTGTATTATAAATATGAAATTTGGTGGTAGAGTGCATTGAGAACATTTTCTTTTGAAGTCAATATCTTGGTAAGTGGCTTTTAAATTTCGTTACTCGATTAGAATATTCTTTTCCAATTTTTCCTCTAATGATAAACGTTCTTGAACTGTATTGGACACAATTAAGGTGAAGTATTTATTTTACTGTCATGGAATATAATGCTTTATTTGGAATCCAATTAACCTATTAAACTGTAAGGCTGTTTTAAGAGCCTTTTTAAACCCTAATATTAGATCAGTTAATCTTTTATGTAAACGGGGTGTCGCAATAAAGGAGAATTTCTAAGTATCAGTTTCGAAATTACCAACTCAAAATTTAATCATTAATTTTTGGAACAGCTTTATTTTGAAATTACTTTCCTCGGAAACTAATAATTTGTATGCAGGCTGAATTGGATATTCGTGATGAAGTGGATATGATGCCGTATTTGAGCAGATGAGGCAATCATGAGATACATTATGGATGGAGTGGGTATATTCAGGGTCCATATACAGAAAGAAAATTTCGTTGTGTAGATTAATGAAAAAACTGTAATAGTTTTCTAGAGTGTGGTTTAAATTTAAAAAAATTAAGAGTATTAATGTTTATTTATTTACTTTTAAAATAGATTATTATTATAATAAAGGTGTTATAATAAAGGCCCATTTTTTGTTTATTCTGCAACCTCTGTTTCATACCTTCCGTCTCCAACGAGTGTTACGCACGATCATGTGTGTGTATTACAATTATTGAATGGTTATTTGTCTTGTATTGTATCAATGTATGTACATATCAAATTTCATTAAAATCGGTACAGTAGTTCTAGAGATAATCGACCAAGTCTGCAAATTCTCTTAATTTCTTACACTAGTGTATATATATATATATATATATATATATATATATATATATATATATATATATATATATATATATATATATATATTCATTCTTGAACCCGTATTCATTTTATACATGCTATCCCACCCAGTAAGAGAAAGGTTAATATAAACAGTCTAATATAATAACTAAAGAGTTGGCATAAGTACAGAAAACTTCACTAAAATTCGTTACCTACCTATTTTACACATATTTTGATGTCTTTCTTGCAATCTTAACTTCGATCATTGTCAGAAATAATATGTAACATCATTGTATGCCCTATACTATTATTACTAAAAAAGTTTTTTTGGCCCATTTTCCTCCTCAAATCGTGAAAAGATAACTTTATCATACAATCTTTGTCATTTTGCTAAATATTTCGTCTCGACATTTTATAATCACTGAAGTACCCTTAAGGAGCAGTGCAATCAACATCACAAAAACTGATAAAAAATGATTCACCATTAAGATTTGAAACAAACATTAAAAGGATTATTTAAGAAATATTATTTTAGAAAAATTTGCCATTTATATACGTTATCGGTGCTACTTCTACGATTATATATTATTTTTTTTTATCAATTCCCTAGAGGATCTTTCATTCCCTTTTTATCGATTTTGCCCTTGAAGCTTATTTTATAAAATTAAACATTTTTTTTTCCTCTGTAAAATGTTTGTGTTGTGAATAATTTAACAATGTCAAAGATTTTGAAAAACTTCTTTGAGAACTTTAAAAATAATATTTTATTTCGTGCTGAAATTTTCCTTTTATCAAGAACTGTTACCGTGGATTAGTAAATACAGCTTGTGAGTAATATGAGTACATTTGCAGAGTTAAATTTAAATTTTTTATAGAATCTGCAATAAGAAATAAATCATACCAATTGGAAAAAATATTCTAAAATAAAGGCTTCTTTATAATACATAATAATAATTTTCACCGACCAACCCTGGTTCTTTCTTCTAATAAGATGCTTACAATCCTACTGAAGAAAAATAGACACAGTGTAGTATCCCTAACATTGAGAAGGTTAACTATATATCAATAGTATATAGTTGACTTATATATACTTCAATGTTAGCGAAGGTATGACTAACACTAAGTTGGTTCAGAAGGTTCATATTTTTTAGTCATATTGCTTTCATGATGTGATCATCGAATGCAATAATCTAGATGCATATAACTAAAATTCTGTCTGCCGGTCTCAATACATTTTTAATGCGTTGAACGACTTCGTATATACCAATTCGTATGCACAGTGACTTTTTCAAGTAGGCTGCTCATCAAAAAGACAGATGTTTGAGGTAAAATTTTACTTTCTTTTCACTGCAGACAAGAAACGCTTCATTTGGTTGTGTTACTAATACCCTCACACAAAAACGACAGGCTACTTCTTGCGCAGCCATATTGCATAGATTTCGACGCTATGTCTGTTGTATCTTCAGTGTTTTGTACTCCGAGAAACAAAAACAAAAAAAAATTATCACGTGACTATCGTGCTTGTGTTTCTTGGTGTGTGGCTTGTCTCTAGAGAAGAGCTGAAAACTAAGCAATCGTAAAACGCAGTCATTCACCTCTTACCCCCCTTTCGTAAACTAGACATGTTCCAGGCACATGATGAGATAGGCACATTGGGCCTGTCTCATCATGTTGTTTCTATTGAACAACTTCAAGCGTTACTTCCTCATAAGGTAGCTCGGTATCTTAATCTTAAGATCTCAGAAATGCAACGCTGGATGAAATTCTCACTGTTGCAGAGAACGGAATATATATATATATATATATATAGATGAGATAGACCCAATGTGCTTATCTCATGATGTGCCTGGCACTTGTCCAGTTTACGTACCCGAATAAACTTGATTTTTGGTAAAACATTAACCCTGCACTGGTCGCGTATTTCAAAAATTGCAGGGCTGTTCGCTCGGCGTGAAAATAGTAAGATAAAGACATAATGGATGTAAATGAGAACAAATAATTTTTTAAGTGTAATTTTATATGCACTTTTTACAATAAGATAAATTAAAGAAAATGAAAAAAATATGTATTTATATAGGCAAATTTTTAAATGAAAACCAATCAAATGGCAAAAAAAAAAAATATTTTTAAAAACAAATTTTGCAGTAGTATAAATAAAAATAAAGCTAATTTAAAAATAAAGTGTATTCCAGTTAGCAATTTTTACAAATTTGGGGAAACTTCAATCGGGTTTTATGGTATGTGACCGTTTACTATAAAAGAATGATAGCAACTGAAGGAGTTTTGTTTGTTAGCTTTGACTCACACATAAACACTTCGAAGGTACTGACATCTGCCGTTCATACAGAGAATCCAACCATACGCAAAACCTAAACAAAGTGCTATTGGCGTCTGCGAGACGCCACGCGACCAGTGCAGTGTTAAGACAATAATACCAAACATATTGATATAAGCGTTTGAAAAATGTTTTATTAATTACATTATAGCACTGCCGATTAATTTTAATGTTAATATTTGAGTTTTACGATTCCAAAATTACTAATGTTTTCGTATTTAGAAAAGCAGGAATGTTACAGTTCTTCTGAGGTATTGAAAACCTAGATTTTCTCTGTAGATGAAGTCAATCGTTATTTCCGATTACTACTAGCTTAGTTTTAATTTAATAGTCTTCTGACAGAAAATATTATCTGTCATAACCCTTAAAAATAAGCAAAAAATTTCAGGTAGTCTCATCTAACAAAACTATCGCAGGTTATTAAAGTAGGATTACTTATCGTTGCTACCTCTTTTGTATGTATATATGTATGCATGTGTTATATATATATATATATATATATATATATATATATATATATATATATATATATATATATATATATACATATACATATATGCAGGGTTTGTATAAAAAGTATCGGGAATTGTTTCGGAAAAATAAATTTATTTGAGATATTGCTACAATTCCTCAAAAATCTTCAAAATGCATCCCTTGCGCGTCGCACACTTTTGCCAGCGGTTTTTCCACGACTCGAAGGCCCCCTGGTAGCCGAATTCCGGAACGTCCTTAAAGGTACGCATGCAAGCTTCTTTGGCGGCACTTAGGGTTCCGTGGTGGTGTCCGTTGAGGGAGAATTTCACTTTTGGGAATAGGAAATAGTCTGCTGGTGCCAAGTCGGAACTGTAAGGGGGTTGGGGGAATCGTCGCAATGTCGTTTATCGTCAGGTGCTCGGTGACCTTGGAGCAGGCGTGACTGGGTGCACTGGGACGAGTTTAGTCGAGATCTTTCGCGTCGCCAAATTTTCAGTGATAATTCTGTGCACTGTCATCTTATCAATGCCAATTCTTTCTGTGACCATGCGCACACTTAACCGACGGTCTGAATTCAGAACTTCAAGCACTCGTTGCAAGTTGTCGTCGGTTCTTGAGGTCGACGGCCGTCCAGCGCGGGGCTTGTTCTTCAGACTCTCTCGGCCATCTTTGAAGGGCTTGTGCCACTTAAAAACCGCAGTTTGTGACATGCTTTCATCCTTGAACACTTGGCGAATCATGCCAAACGTCTCCGTATCCGATTTCCCCAGTACAACACAACATTTCATGCCGTACCGCTTTTCAATCGTTTGCTGCATTTTACTCTTGCACTGAGTCACTCGACAGGGGTCCACTAAAAACATGATCTAGTCTGAACGAACGCTCGCAGGCGACTGATGCTTGGTGCGTCTTGTAGGTCACATCCCCCAACACCGAGAATGCACGGTACGAGCGCGCTCCGATGTACAGTCATGTCAGGAAAAAATTGTTCCCGACACTTTTTATTCAAACCCTATATATATATATATATATATATATATATATATATATATATATATATATATATATATATATATATATATATATATATATATGTGTGTGTGTGTGTGTGTGTGTGTGTGTGTGTAAGTAAAAATATTGACGAAATTTCATACTTTTCTGTTTAACTGTTTACTGCTTGCCCAAGCGATACAAACTGGTTTTGGCACGCTTCCAAAATTAGGACTTGCGACGACGGATGGTTTCAGTGTCTGAAATTTTGCTTTCCGGAGGATCGTTATGGAGGAACGTAATCCTACTTTAAAACGTTTAACAGCCACTTACAGTTAACATGTTTTCACGGTTTGTTTGTCATCGATAATGTTGCCTGTTATTAAAAAAGGTAGTCTCTTTTATTACTGGGAAATACAAACTGGAAAAACTTTTAGAAACCATTCGGATTGAGTCTTCAAACTTCTAACAGTTATTCAGCATGCGAATGTGATGGATAACAGCCTTTCAGGTGTAGAAGTAGGTAATTCTTTTCAATATTATTTTGCAGCGAAAACCTCGCTTTAATAAACTTTTCATGATTTATATCAGCATTAACTACCGAAAATTCAATTCTCAGTCTTCTTCCCTTACTTGAAGCAATTTTAAGTTTGATCACACTGCGCGTGAAATCTACGTTTTGCAATTTCCTGAAAGGCTGAAATAATTTTAGAGGATTTCTACATTCCATAACTTAAAACACATAAACTGCGAGAAACGGCAAAAACTCTTTATTAAACGCATTCATAAAATTTTCCCCTAAGGCTCACAAAATATCTGCCATAAATCTGAGAATTTAACCACTCGTGGATTTGTTAAAAGTTCGGTAATTTCCAGATTGTAATATTAAAATACAAAACAGTGTTTCTGTAGCTAATTTTTCTCTTTATCCAAAAAGTTTTAATCATCAAACAGAAGTAGCAAATAAAAATGTTTTGTATGGGTGAATAAGCTCAAATTTTTGTGTCGTTAGTTTAATAAACTTTTTACGAATCTAATTATAAATGCGTGGTTACGTATTCAGTGAATCTACTGCTGTGTAATTGAATTTGTTTTCAAAATCTGTCTTGAATTCTCTCCGTTAAAATAAATAGCAAGTCATAAAGTGATTAAATTGTGATATGTGCAGTCAGACGCGTAAAACTGAAACAACAACAACAAAATAAATAAGCTATAAAATTTCAGAAGAAATACCTTTTAAAGTTTGCTTAATATAGCAGTTAGATTAACTGCTGATATTAATTACTAAAGATAATGTCTATTATAACATTAGAGTTTAATAATTGTTGTCAGCAAAAGTTTGTTTCAAAGATAGTATTTTCATTTTATAAACGATAAAATATAGAGTGTAATACAATTAAATTTACTTTTTTGAAACATCTAAAAAAAATGGTTTTAGTAGTTTTTTTTTTTTTTTACCTAACTGATAATTATTGTTTGTTATAAGTTTTTCTGTCAGGTTTTCATAACTGCTCGTAAAAGTTAAAAGCTTTTAACTTTTACAAGTAATTATGAATAAACAATTAATTCCAAGTAATTAACTGCTTTTAATGGTATCCTTCTGAATATTTATCATTCAAGTGATTTTTTACGAAAAAATATGTTTGACATTTTCTAACATTTTTACAGTTACTTGTGCAATTTTAATCGTATGAAAATTTCATGATAAGGTGAACAAACGTACGTGATGTTTATGGTGACTTGCAATTTCTGATATAAATTCAGGTAGCTGTCTAGAAGGTATCAGTTATTTACAGGAGTATTATTTCATTCTTTTACCTGGTAATCGTAGGGGAACATTTTTTCTAGCAGTATTTACTAGAGTACAACTTCCATATATTCCGTTTCAACTTTCCTACAAAATAAGTATCTTGCCTAATAAAATAAAAATTGAATCTAAAATACAAATTGCTCAAATGAAAATAGGTAAGACAACAGGAGAAAGGAAAAGATAACTGCATCGTTAAAATAATAAATAAACGTTCATTTAAAAAAAAAACATCAAAACTTTCGATAAACAAAAACAAATAAACTATAATAACAAGGCAGTGAACTTCCAACAAAAGATAAATTATAAACGCTATCAGCTAACTAGCAACCTCCATCCTGAGTCCTAACTCGCTGTCTGGACAAAATTTCATCCTACCTGATGTATATACTAAGTTCTGAAATGAATCTGCATACTGAAAAAGTTATCTTAAAATAAACTATATTTAAATATACTGAGGCTAGTGGGTAGCGTAGCCACTCCTTGTTAAATCTCGTGAGATTAATGCGAATTCAGGTTCAAACTGAAACACCGCAAACTTTAAATGCCGTAAAGCAATAGATGGATGGAGTAGATTGAGTGAATTTGTCAGGGTAAAAAAAACCCAGTCTATTCAATTCCATAGTTTTTCCTAACATATTCGTCATCTTGCAAACATACTTTCCTAAATTTCATTCCTGCTGGTTGTTTCATGAGTCTCATGCGACATGAGTTCTTTGGAGGCTGGATTCTCCGTATAAGAGAAATTCTCAATTTAGGTTGCGCCAAACCAGTAAATTTTTGTTCCTATCAGTAATACTTGCTTTTGGGGTTTGAACTACAGCTGTACATTGGGATAAGAAACTTATTGAAGTAAAGTTAAAGAAAAACAAATGTAAATATTTTGTTAGGTTGGAGATCGGCGTTTTGACGTGTTACGAAAAAAATAGTATCTAAAGAAATAAAATCATACAGTTTTTATTAAAAGCAACTATTAAAGATAAAAATTGAGTATAACAATAGAACAGACTTATGCAATGATGAACCAAGTCACAAAAGTTTAAAAGTTGAGTTAAATAGCTGGTACAGAGCGCCATATGTTTAGTTATCTGTGTAATTACTCTATGTCAAATAATTAAGTTTTTATTAACTGCAGAATCTACCATCAGCAACTGGAATTTTTAATTTAATGGTTTATTGAAAATTAAGTTTTCAGTTTCAGTGTACTTGAAAAACAAGCTGAATACAAAATTTTATCTAACGTTATAATGCAATGCCCTATTTAACATAACAATTTTCAACTATATATATATATATATATATATATATATATATATATATATATATATATATATATATATATGTACATATATATATATGTATGTATGTATGTATATGTATGTATGGTTATTGTAAAAGATGAATGTTAAGGCTAAAGTAGAGTTACGGCAATGAAGATAACTGACCGTAAATATTTTTGGAATAATACTTAACAATTGTGTGTAAGTCATATAACATAATAGATTGGATGATGTGCTGCGATCAAGTTTGTGTTAGGTAAACTTTCTGTAAAATAAGAGAAATATGTATGTATACAGCGGGGAAACTTAATTTTTAACATGTTTTTTTCACTGGAATATTATGGAAACAAGACTGAGAATTGAAAAACAGGAAAATTCAAGGATATCTTTATTCTGTATTTTCATTTATCTCCATATTTACTTCATTTGAACCCTAGAGATGAACCAAATTTTGTTCCCATCAAAGTTTTTGAATATTTAATTTTATGAATATTACTACCTGCAAAAACTCTTTTTACCGCTGTACGAAAAATGGTCCATTATTATTTATTTTTTCGAATCTCTACCATTTCAACTAAATTCGATTCTATAACTATATGTTGGTGTGTAACGTTATAGCTATGGTGTAGCTTATTGCACTTTATGGAAAGTTGCTGATTTTTCTCTTTGTATTTTCCTTACGTTTTTCAATATTATTACGTTTTAAAAGATAGGAAAACGAATACCTAAATACTTTGTACTGTTAGAACCTCAGAATACTACCCCTAATGCTCTAAAAATTAATTTATTTTAATGTTGTTTGACGGACTTGAAAATGTGAACTCACTTTATTATTTGAATGATTATTTCAATAAAATTTAGAGATGAAATGCAAGTTCTATACTCTTCCATTACTATAGCCCTAAGTTTTAATATTAGTTAAGTGTACTTTTGAATCTAATTAGACTAAACAAACTGTGCAGAGTAAATATGGGATTAATTTTACATAGCTTACTTTCAATTAACGGACATGTTTAGTTATTAGAACTAGGAAAGTGAAGAAAAGTATTGAATATTTGAGTACTTGATTCAAAATGAGGATTACAGACCTCATTTTGCATTTGGTATGTTATGAGGAATGTATAAAATATATAATTTTATGAACAGTATTTTTAATGATAATTTACTCTATTTTAATGTATTATTTTTTTATACGTAGTTCAAAACTCAGTATGGGGATCAGCATCAGGGGACTACATAAAAAAAGGATTTAAGTCTTATGGTGGAAGTTTTATGGGTGACGTGTGACATTTAAAAAATAGGTGTACCTTTACCAAACATTTTCTTCGGTAAAGAAATGTATAACCGCATTATTGTATATTTCTAAAAAAATTAAGTGAAATTTAAAATAAATTTTAAAAAAACATAAAAAGCCATTTCGGTTAAAAAATGTTGAAACTTAAATCTGACATGAACATGCTATCATTTGTATTAATTTATATAGTGTATTATCTTAAAATTAAACTGTAAACACCAATAACTCGGAAACACAAGAACCTATGCTAACTAAACTTGTTGAATTTCATTCTACTCGCATTTAGTTTACCATTCTTCCTCCTACATAATAGTTACCCTTTCAGTTCTTTTTTTTTTTACATTTTTTCAAACTAGGGAGAGAGAAACAACTGATTTCAACTTTTTTCTTTAAGGGTGCAAGTGACCTTGAACCTTACATTTTTTTTAAAATTCTCAATTTTTAACTCTGTATACAGAATAAAAATAATTGATATCCTTTTTTACTACATTCAAGAACCTTAGAACTAAAATTAAGGATTGTTTGGCAGTATAATGCTTGTTTTGCAAAAAAATTTCAAAAATTCTAACATTATTCAAAATGCTCCATGCTTATGCTATACCATTTAAAAATCTTCAATTTTTTTAATATAAGTATACCATATGTTTTTAAACATAATTGTGCATTGATTTATTTTCTTGTGGGAATCTAAAGTCTTAAATGACTTTTTTTAATTCGGTCTTTTATTTTTTAATCTTTTTACATGTCTTTATTTCATTACATGGTCCATAAATTTGAGGTTTCAAATAACTATGCACAGTTTTATGACAAACACTTCAATTGACAATCCTGAGATATTTCGAAAAAATCGGGGGAAAAAAATGAAAGCGCAGGGAAAATTTTTTGAAATTCTCGCATTTTTGGAGAATTTTTTGAAAAACAAATCGTATTCTTCTTCAAAATACTTATTTGTGCATTCTAAGTGAATTCAATGCAGAAAAAAAGAAATTTTATTTATACTCATGTGGTATATTCAGTAAAATATTGAAAATTAAAAAAAACGAAGTTGAAAGTTCCTTGTCCACTTAAGAATGTACAGATCCTTTTCATCGGGAATAATCAAAGGTATTGTGTAACCAAAAAATTCACTAATGAGTAGCTAATCAAAGTACTTTGGCTTAAAAAGTGAAAGGTGATTTACCTTAAACAAAGCTCTGTAATTTTGAATAGGGAAAGCGCTTCAAGTTGAAATTTGGAAACGAAGTGCCTTACCTGATCGCAATCACACTGATATGACAGTAGATGCTGAAAATTTCCATCTTTGGCATTCCAAATAGAGATTCACTCGCCGCTGCTTATTGTCAAATGTAAACTTCAGCGTGTACTCATCAGCATGTTCATTCATTTCTAGTTGAAATTTGACTACAAAGTGCGTCACCTCCTCTGACAGATATTGTTGAAAATGTACGCCATTGGCCTCCAGAGATCAACTCACAACTTATTGTCAAATATAACCTTCAGCATGTTTTTCCTATTTCAAAGTTGTAGCTCCTTTTTAGGTAAAGTCCCAAGTGAAGTACCCTGTGCCTATAACTCATTAATCCCAGATTTAATTTTTGAAGTACATGCTTCATTTTTTTTTTCATACTCATAAAGAGTAAACAGTGTTCTTGCAGATTCAGCAAACTCAGAATATTATGCAATATGACTTGTTAATGTTGGCGCTAGAATTTTAATCGCCAAGTTGCCAATACCCACGTGACCAATCTGTTAACTCCGCCTAATGGCTAAAACGATATGTTCTGTTATAGTGTTTGTAATGTATCTTTCCGTGTTGCCTGGTGTAGTTTGTGTTCTTAATGTGAGGCAATAAAATGTGTGTAATATTGCAATTATGTTTTATTACATATCAATAGTTAACCGGTGGGTTAATGGGTTATGAAGATTTCAAGCTAATATTCACATTGCTCAGGAATACATGTTGATTCTGAGATTACTAAATCCAATATATTCAGGCTGCCCATGCTGTTAATAGTTCATAAATCAGAAACTAATCATTCCTCATCATTTTAAGAAGTCGCATCTGTTCTCGGGACTTAGTTTGACAACTTTTTCTCTAAGAATAGATGATAATTTTTGGGTTGTATGTTTGCATTAAAAAGTTAAAGAAAAAAGTAGAAAATAGAAAAAGAAGTCGATATTTTCATTGGCTAGAGCCACCTTAACTAAATGGTGTGGTTTTTTGCACAATAAATATATTTTAGAATCCAAAATAATCATTGGTAGATAAATAATCATTATATAATAAATTTATTTGGAATCTGAAACAAACCTTTTATTATAAATCCAATCATTAGGGTAATAGACAATCAAAAATAAATTTATGTTTATGTTGTATTATATTCAAATATCATAGAAATAGTTGTAAATTAAATTTTTTATCATCCGTGATTTTTGCCACTTGTTATGTTAATTATTTTCCAAGTCTGGTAAGCATTGAATTATATTTTGACTTTAGACAGGAAAAGTATTGAGTTTATAGAGAATAGCTCACTTCTACCCAGACTTGGGTGTATATAATTTGAAGTGGCACTCTAAATGAATTTGATACAAACACAGTTTATACATGAAACAATGTTTATTGAATTCGTTGCACATATATAATTGGCTTTTACAGCAATAAGCATACGTACTACTTGTACGGAATATATAATTAGCATTCAATAAAAGTACACTTTGCATAACTCACGAACCAGCAGAGAGTCAAACCAGCAGTTCTGCCACGTAAACCTTGGGCCCCCTAAGCACTAGCGCCGGTTAACACCTGGAGCTGCTTACCTCGTAGCTCCCTCTCGCTTATCTATAAACTTTAACAACCCCTTCTTTCTAATCAAGCTGCATGGTATTTATACCAAGCGGGTATGCCGAAATTAGCATATCTCAAGCAGCTTCTTTAATTTATTCACTCAAAAGTTCGATTCTTGTGAATCGAATCTTATGTATACCTTACAAGTTCAGAATCGAATTCAGGACCTCCCAGATTCAGGCTTTGGGGCTTTATAGGAAAAACAGTGAGAAAGCAATTGTTGCATTCAATGTTTCGAAAAAGAAAATAATGAATGATAAAGATTATCCCATAATTTTAAGTAACACTATAAAAAACACAGAAAATGGAGGTATTTTGTGTGAAAAATAATCTTTCTATTTAAGAAAAAGCAACAGGATCTGTTGACCGTACCAATTTACATAAACCGATGTACCATCAAACAACCGAAGTTAACAAAGCAGGGGGTTTTCTTCGGCAGAGAAGATAATCTGGTCATTTCCTGTAAAATAAAATAAAAAAATGTACCGAATTTAAGGCATGTACTGCTAGTTAGATAGTCCGTTAAGTCAGGGAAAACTGAAATTTGGACGATATGTTGTAACACTTTAATATATTACATAAAATATTTGAAAAACCTTTAAAAAAATTCCGGACAAAGTCGATTTTTTAGAAGTGTAATGGAAGAGCCTGTTGGTTATTTAGTATCAATAATCTGAGAGTGACCAATAAAACCGCGGGGCCAGAAAACTGGAGAAAAATTAAAATGATTGATGCCAATAACGGATAACAGGTATTCCAGTTTTCATTCAAAAACCTTCTAAACTTTCCTTTTAACGAATTTTGTAATTTATGGTTCCCACTGCGAGACATTGTTTCATTTATGTAGTTATTTTATTTTTACTTACCTTTCATAAAATATCTGCTAAACGTTTTTGAATTTTACAACTTCGCTTACAGGTCTCAGCACTTAGTGACTCTAATTTTTGTTACTATATTAAGTATTTTTTACTTATTTCATCTCTCTTTTTAGCTCCCGCAGCTCCTCCTGCGGACATTAGAGTAGAAGCTACAAGCTCTTCATCAGTGAAAGTTACCTGGATGGTAAAGTATTTTTTACTTATTTATACCAATAAAACTGAAGAAATTAATTTATTTTGTGAATGAATATAGGTAATTATACTGAAAAATTACCTGGAAGGTAAAATATTTTTTTCTTCTTTACACCAATGAAATTGAAGAAATTAATTTATTTTGCGAATGAATATAGGTGATTATTCTGAAAAATTACCTGGATGGTAAAATATTTTTTCTTCTTTACACCAATAAAATTGAAGAAATTAATTTATTTTGAGAATGAATATAGGTGATTATACTAAAAAATTACCTGGATGGTAAAATATTTTTTTCTTCTTTACACCAATGAAATTGAAGAAATTAATTTATTTTCCGAATGAATATAGGTGATTATTCTGAAAAATTACCTGGATGCTAAAATATTTTTTTCTTATTTATACCAATAAAACTGAAGAAATTAATTTATTTTGCGAATGATTATAGGTGATTATACTGAAAAATTGACTCGAGACTGATGTAACATTACCTTAATAAAGAAAAAAAATATATCACTACAAAGAAAATTAAAGTATAAATTGGTTCTGGGAAATATGAATGTCTCCTCTTATTGTATTCCGCTTTTCGTATTTCGTATTTCATAGGAAAGAAGAGATCTCAGCTACACTTTAAAAGTTTTTTGAACTTTTAAATATGTTCCCTTTATGCTCTGTTTGGGTGGATCTGCCAATAAATATCAGCAATTAGAATGATTATATCCCCCACTAAACTGCAGTATAAATGTTTACAATATTTTTATATATCTTTCCAAAAAATCCCCCCCCCCCGAAAAAAGGAATAGTTTATTCTACATCACATATACAACAAACAATGTTTTAGTCTTCTCGGGTTTCACCATTCATAATGCTTAGTCAGCACTATACGTTTTCTTGCCGCTGTTTCAGAAGCAGGTTTACAATACAGTGATTGGGAACTGGTGACTATTCTCCCAATTGGCATCTTATTTTGGCGAGGAATCCCAGTCGCTGGTGACTAAATTTTGCCACATCCTGGAAAAAAAAGTGAACTAATGATATAAGAATCGAGTTTAGTATGGAGTACAGAAAGGCCTGGACTTAATTAGACCAGATGACTAGTGCAACGTTTGAAATTTTCGTGTAGAGTCAAAAATAAAAACTTCAGGGGTGGGAAATAGCAATTACCATTCAGAAAACAAACAAATTGAATATTGTAAGCATTTAGTCAGCCTCGACTTGTAGACAACAAGTGAAGTAACTGATGCGGGGTTATATAAAAAAATATATAAAAGCTTTCAATACCCTGTACCTCAGTCATTATGTATTTATAAAAAAATATAAATGTAATTATGTGGGGAAAATTACTCTAAATATAAACACAAGGACATTAAAAATATCCCATTCCATTTCTCTTGAAAACGCCAAGCATACCAAAACTACCTCTCTCTCGTAGTACAATATGAATCTTCATTCGCATTTCGTTAATTGATGAGGACTGTTTGAGGCAACTTGTCCAACTTTTTCAACACTGGACTAAAAAAACATAGTATATGAAGTGCGACTTAACACAATAGAGTTCACTCAACTTCAATACAAAAGTTTATTTTGAAAAAGTTGCCTGTGGATACCGTTCCTAGAAATTTTTCCATTTGATATGGACTTTAGAAATAGGTATTTAAACTGCAGTACATATAAACCACATTACATTGTAGTACATTGTAGTACATGTAAACATTTAAACTGTAGTACATATAAACCACTCAAACAGCACACGCATTTAATTACAATATTTTTCACAAAAGGTTTGATAAATAATTTCATAATTTAAAATAATTCTACCAAATAATCAAAATAACTATCTGTACTAAATTTCATAGCAATGCTTAAATATGTATTTCAAACTATGCATCAACAATCTGTTAGCGAGCGCAGTTATTTATTTACAATAGGCTTGAAACAGAGTATAATACATATAACTCAAAATTGAATCCATTTGTAGCCTTACCCTAAATCCGGAAGTATAACTTCGTTCAATCTAAACACCAATCTCTAAATAAAAAAAATAAGAAAAATGATAACCCGTAGCAACTATCAAAATATCCCTATATTCGTTGTTTTGTAAACATTAAATATACTTACAGTCGTTTATAAAACTGAGACTAAACCCAATTTTTGATTTGTTTAGACATTTTAGTTTATATCGCGGGGTGTTAATGGAATTTATTCTTCATAGTTTAACGAATAAATTAATGGTAAAATAGGGTTATAAACCTACTTATTATGTTTTCTACAGGGAAGTAACGCTTGGGAAGTCAAAATTTATGGAATTCTTGTCCCACTAGAAATTCTATTTAAGGAAGTTAAAACTTACTTGAAAGTAATAACGTTTTTACTGCCTTACTTGAAAGTAATTATAGTACTTGTAAAAAGGTATAGATGGCAGCACTAAAATATCTGCGAAAAATAACCAGAAGAGTTTCTCGTCGAATTTAGAATAACAAGACTCAATAATGAGAAAGCTGATCATGATTTTATAAATAAATATATTCACATATAACTACATAATTAAACTTTAGTATGTGGGTAATATAGTCTTAATGAATTTACTGTTTCAGTTCAAATTTTAGAAATTGTTGCAAGCTTGTTGCCTTTTTTATCAACGAGTAAAAAATCAGTGCATCAAATTTCTATCTATGATATTTTCCCTAGAGTTTTGCTGTTTGTTTCAAAAGTATAACTATAATTTATTTTTTAAGTGAGTTTGTTATTACATCTTTTCATAACAGAAGTTCATTAATATGTGAAATATTTAATTATCAAAAGCTTTAGTTATTTGGAATCCAAAGAGATTCTTTCACTTATAAAGAGTATAAGTACTTTGAGAAGAGGATAAGTTTTCATGTTTTTTTGTTTTTTTTACTACTGAAAATAGTCCTTTTTATTTAGCAGACATTACGTTTCATTTTATTTAGCAGATTTTTTTAACTTTGAATAAGTTGAATTAATTTGTATTAACACTGAAGTCATCTGTAAAAGTCATATTCGGAACATTTTCTTCTTATAAATTTTACTTTCTGCAGACGAAGTATATTTAATGTGCAATTCATAAAAAATATATGATAAATGAATTGATTATCAATTCGTTTCCATTAGTTTTTATTTTCTGTGATATTGAATATTTCTACTTCATCATTAAATTCTAGTTTCTTAAAATAGAAATTCAGGCTATACATAATCACACCATATATTTTATTTAGAATATTAGAATTCTGAACATTGAGTACTGTTATACACGCATTCGACAGCTTATAAAGCAACATTTTATTTTGGACTAAAGGGGATTTTACAAAATGGAAGGTCAGAAATTCCTACAAGAAAGACAGCAGGTTTATGAATGTGAAACAGTAATCTCTTTCAACTGTTAGACACACAGAAAAGAAAAAAAAAGTGAAGTATTTATATTAATATTTTAGTAGAAACATTTTTATATTTGAATAAAATGTACGCTTAAAATTCAATTTTATTTTTTGCAGTCTTTAAGATTTTCATAACTTCAAAGGCATACAGATATTAAAGAAATGGGGGAAAATGTACATAAAAGTTTATTTACAATAGTAAAAAAATTCCAATTTTTTGTTTTAATGTACTATGTTTTCATGGACAGTAAACATAAGGTAAAGGAAAATATCTGCAAAACTAGAGTCTATAGTTTCAGAAAATAGCAATAGATGGCAGCAGTACATAATATCTAGTTCAGTAATGATAAGTTATAGCATACTTTATTTAATTGATAGGGGGAACGAAAATGCTATTTTTTCCTTTTAATTGTAGCATTTTTTTCTAATCCTAAGACTCTCTCTAATTACTGTAATTTGAAACTTGTGAAATATAATTATTTAAAAACTAGGAAAGTGCTTAAGGTATGTGCCTACCTTTTGGGCATTTTTTTTGAAAAATAGGAAATTTTTATGAAACACAAGTGTTTTTAGTTAGAACAGGGAATAAAACCATGAATTAAAAAAAAAAAATTAATGAATATTTCAGTAACTTTTCAAATTTGGGTAATTTTTAGTCAAATTTTAGTAAAAATTGGCGTTTACGCCAAATCTTCTAAAACAAAATCTAACCAATATATTTCACTTTTTTTTCAACAACATATTAGTAAATTACTTCCCTGTGTTATGAGGCAAAATATTTTCAATACCTCTTAAACTTACTAACATATACCAAATTTTGTATACACAACAAGATTTTTTTAAAAATTTTCATATATTTTTCAATAAAAACAGCTCTTAAATTAATAAATACATACTTAAAAGCTATATTTTGGTTCATAACATACCCCTAGATGAGTAGAACCTTGTGAAAAAATTTTATTTCAATATCTCAAAAATCTTTTAAGAAATGAGATTTATCGTAAACGTAAAAAATGAAAAATGCAGTTTTCCAGAAAACGCAAATAAAGATTTCAATGTAGCACAAAAAATTATGTATAAATTTTACAACCTCAAAATTCACCATATTTGTAGGTCAAGCCTTCCGTGGCTTCAATTTTAATTAATTTTGATTTTATGTTAGCTTTTAGTGTTTTTCTGGATGTTTTTATAGTTATCAGAATTTGTCGCCTCGATTTCTTTATTCGCTTGATGTTGATTTCCTTGTACTTTTTCATCATTTCTAGTTGTTTTTATTTTTAAATAATTTAAAACAGGTATGAGACCCATAAACTATGAATTTAAAAGAAAATTTAGTGGAATTTTCATTAACTTTTCAAAATTAGGCAATATTTAGACAAATTTTAGTAAAAATTGGCGTTTACGCCAAATCTTCTAAAACAAAATCTAACCAATATATTTCACTTTTTTTTCCAACAATATATTAGTAAATCACTTACCTGTGTTATGAAGCAAAATATTTGCAATACCTCTTAAACTTACTAACATATACCAAATTATGTATACACAACAAGATTTTTTAAAAAAATTTCATATATTTTTCAATAAAAATAGCTCTTAAATTAATAAATACATACTTACAAGCTATATTTTGCTTCATAACATACCCACAGATGAGCAGCACCTTGTGACAAAATTTTATATCAATATCTTTAAAATCTTTTAAGAAATGAGATTTATCGTAAACGTATAAAATGAAAAATGCAGTTTTCAAGAAAATGCAAATAAATATTTTATTGTAGCACAAAAAATTATAGATAAACTTTATAACCTCAAAATTCACCATATTTGTAGGTCAAGCCTTCCGTGGCTTCATTTTTAATCAATTTTGATTTTCTTTTAGCTTTTAGAATTTTTCTGCATGTTTTTGTTGTTGGCAGAATTTGTCGCCTCGATTTTTTTATTCGCTCATTGTCAATTTCCATGTATTTTTCCAACATTTCTGGTTCAGGTTTTAATTTCAAATAATTGAATACAGGTACAAGACCCATAAAACCTGAATTAAACAGTACCACTGCAATAGAAGAGCCTAATAACAATGTTTGCAGCTGAACAAAATTTTCTTTGGGTAAAATATTCCACAAAACATTGTTAAACGACTCATTATTGTTTTGAGTCATGCCATGCAAACACTTTTTTAGTAACTTCTGATCACAAAGTTCTAGATAAGTTGGTTTTATGACTTTGATAATTGCATCTGGAAGTCCTGGGGATTTTTCTGAAAACTGTTTTCCATGATGCAATGCTTGCTTATATTTGCACCAACTTTCGGGCCCTTCAGGACACTGTCCATGCATCGGCTTTTCATTGCTTGAGCAACAATGAAAAAAAGCAGCTAATACTGCTGATTGCATATTTTGCAGATTTCCGACATTGCTGCGAATTGCAATGCCATAATAGTTCTGTAGCTTGTCTATAAAGTTATCAGTGAGTTTACCCTTTCCACCAAGTCCTTTAATGGTCTTCTTTAATTTTCTTAATTTAGAGCCTACTCGCTTTTGAATGTGTCCTATACATTCTAGTTTAGTAACTGAGTTTTCACCGTAAATATCTTTTACTTTCATAAAAGCCTTGGAATCTCCATCTCCGTAATATTCATTATACGTGAGTTCTCGTTTTACAACCGATCTTTCAAAAATTCGATATGCTCCTACTGCTTCCATATTTCCAGATGACCCTTTATAGTTAGAGCATAGATGATTTTCTGAACGCTTCGCTTTACAAATTTTGCAGTGTTGGGATATTACTTCAATGTCCAAAACTTTACCAGAATCAATAGAAATGGCAGAGACGCAACCATTTAGGGACATGTGCCCCCGTCTCTGCCATGTACCATCTACAGATATTCCGCAAGTTCTACTTTTTTTAAAATTGCTTACTTCTGCTGATGACAATTTCATATTTTCTTCTGATACAAATTGCACTGCTTGTAACAGTTTGAGTTCATGTTTCCTAAAAGTTGCTTTGGAAACATATGGTAAATTTAATGTACTCAATAACTTCTTACCAGCATTGAATCCTCTGCCAATCAATCTTAATCCAAGCACCAATAAAGTATTTAAGTTGCTTGTTTGCATAGGTTTAGGGGTCGATGTAAATTCATTTATAAATCCACAGTCACAAACTAAAGCAAAGTTTGAACAGAGGCCTAATTTAGAATGCTCAGTCAATTTCAATCCTGAAGCAAAACAATTTGGGCAACAGAGAATTGAAAATATATTAATCAAAGTTTCTATATTAATTATTCTATTACCTTTACTCTGTTGAATACTTTTGATTTGAAAATCCCCATCAGCACTTTCAGAATTGTTCAATTTTGATGAACTAGCAGTTGGTTTGTTCATGGCTGTTACTTTAGAAACAGTGTATTGGTTCCCACTGAATCGACGCTTTTTACTTTTCGTAGACCTTGCTTTAACCATTATAAAAGGATTTATAACCAAAAGAAACTTCAATTTATGATAAAATATAACAATCAAGTTTAAAAAACTAAGAAAATGGCTATTAATTCCGAAGAACGAGATCGCACGTTGAACGTAAATAAAATTATTATGATCTAAATGCTGCCAATCTGTAATTCAAAATTAAGTAAAGAAACTGTTTGCCAAACACAAATTAAATTATAAAAAGTAAATAGAGAAAACTTAATTCTACATTAAAAATGAAAAATGAGCATTAAAAGTGTTTAAAAGTAAAGAAATAGCTGTATAAATGCATTGTTTACAATTCCATGGCCCTTTAAATCGTCGCTTCCTGTTTCAGAAAGTTCATTTCCGGTCTGTAATATGGGCTATAACTTTGCTTCTAATTATCGCTGAACCAAAAGTAAAGCATTTTTGGAATCCTAAATGTTTGAATTTTAATTTAAAATAATAAAAAAAAATTCGAAATTTTCGCAAAAACAGCGATTTTGGGGTAGGCACATACCTTAAGATATAAAAAACTTTTGGCAGTTATTATCTAGATGTCCTGAGAGCATTTACTTTATTTCAAATAGTTCGTTAATTTTGTCTCTGTACATAAAAAAACAGAATATTTGTTTAAAGATTAACTATGAAAATATTCCTATTTTAAAGCACCGAATTATCATTTTATTTTCAATTTATTGCAAGTTTTTCTTTGTATTATTACATCCAGCTAAAAAAATAATAAAAACGTTGATAAATAGACATAATTTTAAGCTAATGAAATTTAGATAACATAGGTTTATGTAAATGATTTTACAATTAAAATTATTATATTTTATTATTGCCAAAATTTAAAAGGATTTTACAATTAAAAACTATACATGGTATAATTACCTATTTATTAAGTGTTACTTAGAAAAACCCCTTCAATTGCTTTTAAAATATATTTATGATTAAAAAGGTATTACAAACTGATTTTGGGTAAAAAGACTGAAAATTTACAGTTGAACATAAAAGCATTTAAATTTAATATTAATATATATTTAATGCATTAAATGTTCTATTAACTGTAAAAGTTTTTGTACTGTTATTAGGCTCCCCCTAAAGAACTGAGAAGAGGCTCCATTAAAGGATATTACCTAGGTTACAAGGTACTTCGATCCTCCGATACATACACGTATAAAACCTTGGATTCTACAGGGGACGTAAGAGAAGAACATCATTTGACGAACCTGAACAGATTCACTCAGTACGTCATAAGACTACAGGCTTTCAACAAAGCTGGAAGCGGGCCGCATTCTGAGGAGATAACAGTTCAGACTTTAGAGTATGGTAAGTACAAAACAAAATAAAAATTTCGAAATTCATTAGATAATTCATTAGATAATTCGTTAGATAATCGATATAGTTATCGACATAATCAGATGAATCGCAAAGCTAACAAACTGGTGACTCTCAAACACGTTTCACCTCTTTTTAGGGCGAATTCACATTCTCTTTCAACATTATATATATATATATATATATATATATATATATATATATCTGTGACTTGGTACAAGAAGTGCCTAAGTCAGTTTTCTTCAAGATGACTTTGTTTGGTGGGGTCTCTTAAAAAATATTATTTTCATTGTAAGTAGTACCCGTGTCTGTACAATGGTTTAGGGAACGTTTTTAAAGTATGAAACAGACTTGTATACTTCTGAACCGTTTTAAATTACGCCAAGCCTGCTTTAATAAGGAAGTACCTATAAATATTATACAACTGTGTTTAGAGTTCTAACAGGAAAAAATAGAAAAAAAAGAATAGAAAAATTTACTTTTAATAGTAATAAATCAATTCCATAGTAATAAATCAATAATTTCTTCAAAGGTGGGGGGAATTATATGTTAGTAAACTCATCTCTAAAGAGAAATTTACAAAATGAATCTTTTAACTTATTTAATTGAGGAAAGACGGATTTCTTAATAATTTACTGTTGGGACGATCATTGGAAAAAATATCACTTTTCCTTTTAAGCGAATATTGCTTTCAGTGATTGTAGATTAAGAATATCTCCCAGGGAAGAACGATGGAAAATTATCATGAAACCTATAGTCTTATAGAGGTCATCTCGTTTATTATAATGAACCTCAAAATCGAATATAATGACATTATTGTGGGATTTACCTAAATATATGACAGGGGCATCTCCTCTGTGTTCTGTATAGAAGCTAAATCTGACTACTATTGTTTTTTATGTTATTAATATTATTTTGATTTATTTACTTATTTGTTTTTGATATTTTCTCATTATTTTTTTATTATTTTGCATTTTTATTAATTATTATTGATTTATAGTGGATTAAATAAATTTGTCAATTTAATCATTATAAGCATTTGTATTATTCTAATTTTTCATTTTCTTTCTCGTTATTTTGGTTTTTTAATTTATGTTTTTTAAATGGCTAGGCACTAGGTTTGACTGATCCATAACTCATGTCTGGCATCCACTGACAGGTAGTCTATTATCTATTCCAAGATGTGCATTGGCGTTACAAGCCTTCAAGATGATTCCATGAAGAAAACTGGTGCATTTGTGAGTAAACAGAGAGGAATCTGATGCTCATAAGAACCTTCTTTGGAGAAAAATGCCTTACTGGATAAAAGCCTCGTCTGTTAGTCCCCTTTTGTTAGCAATAAATCTTATTATTTTGAGGGGTACCGTTTGCACAGTGCAAACTCTAAATCTCATCGTTTTTTTCTCACTTGCATTCAATGTATCACAGTTAAATGAGAAATAATGGCTAGTGCTGCTATCTGTTATCAATTTAAAGAAGTTAAAACATTTTTTAATCTTTAATTGGAAATTTTTTTCAAGATTTTTTAGGTTAAAAAAATCTAGAAAAACAATCTGCACCGTGCAAGCCCTGCCCCTGAAAATGTTTTTAAAAGGGCAAGTTTACCCTCTACCTGTGGGGTACAGTTTGGCATATTGCAAACAAAAACTGCAACCATCCTGAGGAGAAGAATAACACATTGTAAAAATAAAATTTCAAGTCTCAATGGAGTTGTATCAGTTGCCACTTAATACTGTCTCTTCTTTTTGAACCGAGTCGTCCTTTATTTCCTCAAATCAAATATCTAACTAAACAATCTTATCTAGTGTTAATCTATATATTTAAGTTGCTAAGCCGACTGTTTGGGCAGTCCGTGAGAGTAAATTACTGCATCAATTGACTTCATTTTGGTCTTAAATGAAAGATTGTAATCTATAGATTTGTCAAATTTGGTTTTTGTAATTTCTATAAATTAGCGATAATTTACAATTAAAAATTGATTTCTGCGCATGCTCAGTGGCATGTTTATATCTTGCTTTAGAAACTCACTGTTTCTGCGCATGCTCAATGACATGTTTTAATGATAAATATGTTTATTCCGAGGTCTCTCTATCTCTCTATGCTATTTCTATTTTTATGATAATTATGTTTGTGAAATATACGATTAAACCTGATGGAAACTGTTTATTTTACGCTGTTTAATTAGCGATAATTTACAATTGAAAAATTGCTTTCTGCGCATGTTCAGTGGCATTTTTAAATCTGGCTTCAGATACTCACTAAGAACGAGGCCGCTTAAACACATTAGTTTGTTTATGCGCATTATTATGATTTTCAACATTTTGCAATAATGTGTCGAGTATAATTTGTGTATTAGTGCATTTATTTACTATCTAGCGGTCAAGTTTTGACGGGTACCAACTAGTATAGTATAAAGTTGCACGTTCATAAAACGCTACATATTATTAGCAGTGTTCCTTTCGAATCATTCAGGAATACTTCAATTTTCCAAATTAAATATTGACAAATGTGGTTGATAAATAGACGTTTGGAAATTAATAGATTTATAAATTCCTACATGACACGTAATAGTAAAATGTCAAAACATGGATCGATTTGCTTTCCGAATTAAATAATAAATACTTTTATACATGAATAGGTAGGAAAAAATAAAATTTATCATGTTTTACTAGCTACAATATAAACACTCTGATGAAAAGTTTTGATGTAATAAATAACAATTCTTTCCAAAACAAATGATTGCATAACTGTGTTTGAAGAAAAGTAGTTCAAAGGTATTCATTCCTTAGAGTTTTAGAACAAAAACATGCATAAAGAAAAAAAAAGAAGAAAAAAAGACTTATCTTTATGTCGAATGCGAAGAAAGCAACATTTCGTTTGTTAATAAATTTTGTAGTGCTGCCATCTACCATCTCTGAGTAGCAACTAAAATAGAAACCAAATTTTTCTAATTCAGAATTTGCATGCATAGTTTAAATATTTGACGAGATTAGTAGTTTCCAAGTTTAAGTAATTATTGCTGAAATTATTATTTTGGGGGGGATAATTTAATTACGAGTATTTTAAGTCTTGCTTTTTAGGTAAAAGTAAACATCCTATAAATTAAGAAAAAATAATAAATCGAATATTGTTAAAGTAAAATCAAAGTAAAACAATCGCTTTGATAAACGCATTAGATGCCTTAAAAGTAAATAAGATATGATGTTATGAATAAATAAGATATGGCGTATATGAAAGTAAAAAAAAAAAATAAATAAATAAATAAATAAAAAGAACTAAAAAAAGAGCGTTATGAGAAAATCTACTAATTTCTAGTAGACTGATCGTTAAAAATATTGATATTTAAATGTCCTCATCATTATTCATGAGAAAATATAGTTATTTATAAGATTAAACTTATGTGTAAGCTTTTTTACCCAGCTCTTTTAACAATATATTTTTTTAATTGAATACTATTTCATAAAGGAAAAAATAATCACTTCGTAAAACATTTTTTTGTTAATAAGCTTGTAACTTTAAAAGATTGCAATAATTTTTATTTTAGAATATTTGTTTAATGATAGAACTCATGTATTCTGTTATTTTTTAATTTTTTTGTTTCGGAATCAGTCCTCTAGATGGCAGCACTAAAGATGGTGCAGTCCATTTTACTGGATTTCATGAAGGTGGTTACAGGAGATAAGACAGTGTGTTTCCTGTCGCGTGGTGCTATGTTCCGCTTTCGGTCGCCGCCACTAGATGGCGCTCGCGATTTTTTTTTACCATCAGATTTGAAATCGAAACCATTCAATTTCTATAGGATGTTTCATTTTTTTTTTTTTTTGGCGAGTTAAAACAATGAACATGTGAGAATTTAATAAAAGTAAGTCAGTATTATTTTACAAAATTAAACTATATTTCCTTGAAAATTCTATTGAATTCTAGCCTGCAATTAAATGTAAAGAACAGAAAGATAAATTTCCACGCTTCTATTTAGACCACAGACTAAATTCACGTGACAGTTCAGAGTGATTTTCACAACCATATTTTAAATTAAAATTTTAAAGCTCGTAAAAATAATAGCTACTAGTCGTTGTATTACGAATCGCAGTGACTGTCTCAGTTAGTATTCGATAAGTGATCGGATATCAAGTGATTTAAAACCATAAAAGCTGAAGTATTAAAAATTCAGAAACCATTTCTGTATCATCAATTTTGATACATATAAAGATAAATTTTCGTATTTAAGTAAAAAATGAACATTTTCTTTAGTACTTACAATTTTTTTAATTTGTTGTTATTGCTTTAAATCATAAACTATTTTAAAAAATGATTTTTAGTACTAGTAATTTATGCATACGTATGGATACTAGCTTCAGCCATTGTATATGTCGTATCCACACGTTGCATGATATATATCTTTGATAAGAATATTCATTATCGTATAAACTTTTCCAGAAATTTTAAAGGATGAGGTAGGGAAATGAAATAATTGGATATGGGGAAATTAATTGTTTTAAATTTCTAATGGGAAACAATTAAAAAAACAAGAAAAAAAATTTTCAGGTACTCTACTTTAATTAAACTACCGCAGGTTATTAACGTAGGATTAATTATCGTTTCCTTACCTCTTTTTTTTTTGGGGGGGGGGGGGGTGACGCATTTTGGTACTTTTCTGTTTAACTGTTTACTGCTACTGGGTTTGGCGCGAGGTCAAAATTATAACTCGCGACACAGGTCAAATATTTTCCTCTGCAAAGGACCGTTATTGAGGAACGTAATCCTACGTTAAAAGTACAACAAGAAGATAAAAATGTAAGACGAAGAAGGAAGCATGACGTATTAATTGCTCAGTACTCTTCACTCCCAATATCGGCTACACAGATCCACAGTAGGCAGTGCCTCACAGGTTTGGAGGTGAGAAACGCCCATAAGTTGTTTATCACAAATAGTGCTTAAAGAACTCTGTAGTATATTCGAACGGCTCAAATGATTAGCTAAGCAGTCATGACCAGTTAAAAGCCGGATCACTGCTACGAAATCCTTTCTTGGAAAAGGAAGATTCCTTAGATTGCATTATTAACCACCCATGACTTATTAGAATTTCAGTCTATTAGTTCTTGATAAAACAGGTCCTTCAATTTCTTCCGGACAAATACATTTATGGAATTATATGCAATCGGCCTAAACGGGTTGTGCATAATTGCAGCACCTGTCTCTGCAAATTCGTCCGCGAGTTCATTTTCTAGGATTTCGCATGCCGGAATTATTGACCATTTTGTAGTTCATTCTAGTAGTATACTTTAGAAAAAAAGCAAAGTTAATAGCTAGTCTACCGTTCAAACAAAACACACACTCACAGTAATGTAGCAATGAGATATTTTAATCTGTGGATGAAAATTAACAATACATTATGCATGAAACTTTCCACACAGTCTAAGAACAATTTTATGACAAAAATATTTCTTAAAACTGGATAAGCAACCAATAACAAAATTTCGTTTCCGTGAATTATTATAAATGTATTGCGATCGGCTAAAATTTCTTTCAATGTTACGTTATCACACAATACCTTGAATTATTTTCGTAACACATAAAATAATAAATGCAGTCCCTTTGATAACAGTGTTTAAGACAAGACATCACTTTCTAGACGGGGATTTACTGACAACAAAATCTCATTCCTCTCGAAAAAAACAAACATGAATTGCAAGGCAAATCGGCTTTATTTTTGTATATACAGGTAGCCCTCCTTTGCGAAAACCTTTGTACAACACGTACTTCTACAGCACTAGATATCATGATTTTTGTTAACACATTTAAAAACTAAATTACCGTAAAATAATGACGGAAAGGAACAATAAACCGTAGTGGCTTTACATGAAAATGTATAAACAAATTATAATTTATTCATTTGTAACTCTATAAAATTGCAAGAAGGCCTAAGCTTAGCTGAAAATCTTGAATCATTTTTCCTGAATGCAAACCCTTCCGCTGAAAGAAGCCGACAATTCAAAGGGGAGCTGCGAAATTATCTATCTCCATATCGTGAAATCTACAATGACCTTGTAAGCACCAGCAAACAAACCAAAATTACAGATTTTTCAAAGCGGATAGAAGGTGCAAAAAATCTAAATGAAGAAAAAGGTTCTGAAAGTGAAGGTGACATTGTTGAACCGAAAACATGTTCTCGTTTGATTGTACTGAGCAGTGACGAGGAAGAAATTTATTAAATTAGGGTCGCATTAAATGAAAATAATATTTTTTGTTTCTTTTCGTTTTGTGTTATACAGACATTTATATTTTTAATAAAAATTAAGTTGCTTATAATGGAATAAAAAAAAAATTGTTTTTAATAAGTTTTCTGAACGTAACCCCATTTTTTGTACTGTCTTTGGGTCTCATATAACACGGTTTCACAGAACGGCATTTTTTGGGAACCTATCTACCGTGTTATAAGAGGGTCACCTGTACATAAAACATGTGTTTAGCTGACTTACAGGTAACTTGCGGGAAAAACTTTTTTTTTGTTCTATAATCAGTAGATACATGATTCGAACTAATTAATATTTCATAGTCAGGCTGATGTGCATTAGGTTTCGTTTCATTTGAAGCAATACGGTCATTGTTTGCTTCACGGGGGCTAATTAAACCAGGACCTACCGCTTAAAGCCGATTACGGACGGTTACAAGCGTCCATGCCTAGCGTGGGACTCGAACCTACAGATTCTGGTAACGAATGCCAGCGCCCTAGCTATTCGGCCATCGTCCGAATCGAAATTATAACGGAATTAACAGTACGATCGCTTTGACAATATTGAATGAAATGTTATGGTTTAAAAAAATAACATTAAATTAGTAGAGATAAACGTTTTCTAATGGGAACATTTAACACTTAAGTCTGTCAGTGAGATGGCAAATCTTCAAACCCTTTGTAATGTAAATTTTACTACTATGATTTGTAGGTGTCATTGTCACTATGAACAATACATAAGTGCAGCATTTGTGAATACTTCCTATAAGATTAAATTAAGGCATGGAAATTTCCTCTAGAAATGCATAATTTTTGACTTGTAGGCTGATAAGATAATTTTGTGGCAACAAATGTTATATTTAAGCTCTCATATCCAGCACTCCTATGCGACATCTCAAATAACTTCAAAGCTATATATATATATTATCATTTGAAAATAAGTAACAACTGATTACATCTACGATATTTATAGTTAATACACGTAAATATTGATTGCTTACATTTTCAGTAAGTCATTTATTTTATTCAACTGTATGATGCATTCAAAGTTGACTCAAGAAAAAAAAATAACTACAATATAGTTAATCCTGTATGCTTTTAAGTAACGAAAATTTTAAATAACCGCTAGTGATTTTAATTCCTTTTTGATGAACTATATTCTTTATTGTTCGTAAATTTAACAATGTTTTAATAAGATCTGAATTCTAAATAAGATCTGAAATGATATCTAAAAAAAAACTAAGTCTCCCTCTGGATACTCCACTATTCATAATGCAAGAAGAATACAAGCCAATTTCAGTCATGCACCGAAATTAAGGTTTAGTTTGCTAAAAAAGATAATAATTGAACGCTTTTACCCATTCATGCCACTTCTAAATTACCTCGTAGAATTAAAATAGTGTTTTTTAAGTTGTTGAAAAAAATCTTTAGTGCTTATAACAGCATTGTTCTTTATCTTACTGTATTATCGAAATGTTTCATCGATGTATTGCAATGAAAATTGAACTCAGAATTTAAATTATTTGAGCGATTACCTTTAAAAAACGTTTCTACTTAATGTTTTTTTTAAAGAATATTCTTTGATATTTATGACTTTTAAGTGATTTCAAATAGTAATTTTTCTTTTATTGAAAAACTTGCGGTATGGCAGTAAGCTATTGCTTTCGAAATAAAAATACATTCATGACGCTAATAATTATTTATATTTCAATAAAAAGTAGAATCATCAAACATAAAATTAGCTACTGGCAAAAGGGAAAAATAACGCTCAAAAAAGGGGGAAAATATTAAATTTATAAGTAGTGCATCAGATATAAAAATAACAATAGACAAAAACGGAAAAAGAACTATGAAATAAATTTTTACAAAAAGATATATTAACTTTATAACTATTACATCAATTATAAAAACAACTGGAGACAAAATTGAAAAATGGAAAAATGGAAAAAATAACGATTAAAAGAAGAAAAATAACTAAATATTTAATTTATAAATATAAAGAATAAAAACAACCATAAACATAAGAAATAAATGCATCGTTGTAATTTGTATGCTGTGCTTTTTTCATGTTCAAAAGGGTAATTTTAATTTTTTTTATATGATTACTCTACATTTGCCTGTGGGGAAATTTTCATAATTCAAATATTTTTTTTTTGAAGTCAACCTTTATTGGTATGCTAAATCTAATAGTATTTTTTGAGTTAAAATAGATCTCTTTTTAAACAAGTTAATAATTACTATTACATTTATAGCGGTTATTTTTTATGAAAATTATGCATATCTTACATAACATAAATCGGAAGGGCACGCTACATTTTATGAACTAAATTAGTTAATAAAACGAGCCTTCTTCTCCACAATCATCATATGAAATGCGCAAATTTCTATCGACTGCAATATATTTTAAATTAATACTACTTTTATAAAATGGCGTTTGTTGATTTCCCAGTAGGGAAAGTTCCTAATGAATTCAAAAGAAACTGCGCGGAAATGCAATAAAATGCAGATTAGGAAGAAGTTTAAGGAGAGTTTTCTACCGATGAGCGCGTAGCAGTTTCTGTCTATATCTAATTTTAGTAGCTTTATTCAGTCACCGTGTCGTAATCAATTTGGCCCCTTTGGGAACATTCACATCGAAAAGGATTTTCAGTAAATACAACAGATTTTCGGCTTGCAATAGTAGGAAATTCACACATTATAGACCGAAAAAACAATTAAAGGAATGCTTTGAAATAAAAACTTTATTAAGTATATTCGGTAAGTTCCCGTTAATAATAATAATTAATATATTATATATAATATATATAATATATTAATTAATATAATATATATATATATATATATATATATATATATATATTATATTATATTAATTATTATAATATTAATAATTATAATATTAATTAATATAATATTAATTATAATTATTACAATAATAATTAATATTATATATATATATATATATATATATATATAAATTAGTAATTACTTGGCTATAATTATATTACTCAGAAAAGTAGTATTACTCAGAAAAAAAAACGGTTTATTGATATATTTGAATACTGCAGGGTAGTCCAAAATTATTGAGCGCATTTCATGTTTGAAAAAAAAGAACAAAAGGAGGTACGAACATGCTTATTGTTTTCTTGGAAACATAATGTAAAACAGTTTTACAGAACAAAATTTTAAACCTTAAATAACTTCCACATAAGCCGGTAGATGGCGCGACAACATTTCGCAAGAAAAATTTACTAATTGCGTCAGTCTGCAAATGGCTGCCGTAAAGGAAAAAACAATGTGCGTTTTGTGGTTCCGCAAATTCATTGTAACTATTCAGAGACGTTTTCGTTTAGAAAACACAAATCGTCGTCCTCCAAGTAAGTACTCTATTAATCGTTGGTACCAAAAATTTAAGGACACGGGAAATTTGGAACTGACCGGACACGGGAAGTGTGTCTGGTTATGGCCTACCAGCGCCTTTCCTACGTTGCAGACTGACGCAATTAGTATTTTTTTCTTGCGATATATTGTCGCGCCATCTACCGGCTTATGTGGAAGTTATTTAAGGTTTAGAATTCTGTTGTGTAAAAGTGCTTTACATTGTGTTTCCAAGAAAACAATAAACATGTACATACCTCATTTTGTTCTTTTTTTTTCAAACATGAAACACGCTCAATAATTTTGGATGACCCTGTATATTCACATAAATAAAAATTTGAAAAAAAAAATTATTTTGTGCTAAACGAAGAGTGTTTTATACCTCAGCAATGTGGTCGATTTGCATCATGCAATATATATATATATATATATATATATATATATATATATATATATATATATATATAGTGATTTCCGTTTCTAAGAATCATGTTTGTTATTACTGTTTTTGATTCTTATAGCCGAAATTTAGGTTTTTGGACAGGAACACACACACACACATATATACATATATTAGATAATTTACTATAAAATACTCTTTAATTTATGTTAATTGTATTTTATTAAAACTATTTTTATAGTTTTAAAAATACAACTTAATTTCTAGACCTATAAGTAGATACACATGATTATAGTAAGAGAAGAAAAAAATCCAATATTTGTTACAACATACCTGCTTAACAGTTTAACATTTAAATTACAGGAAGGGTGCAAGAAAAAGTTTTCTATGGTAGTTTGACGTAATGAAGTTTTCAGGCGGCTGTTATACCTCTTTCAATACTCTACGTTTCACGGTTTGATAACGTGCTGAATCTAATAATGTCACGTTTTCCTAAGTGATAGTGGACACTTCCCCGAAGATTTATGTGTTTCAGGGTTCAGGAAGCTGCAACCAGGATGTGGGAAGTGGGAAAAAAGAGTCCTTGACTTTGTTTGTCAGTGGAGAAAAGTGAAATCGGATCCGCACGGGTAGGATGCCCCTGGGTCAAGCTAATAGGACAGTGTTTGGCTAAAGCGTTTAAGGGGAAACTGTTATGTTATGTCTAACAAAGAAAGGGATGCATTTTTCGACTGTATTCCATCCCATCTTATCACTATTTCTTTTAAAAAGTATAAAGAAAGAACTTCGTACCTTTTGAGGGTTTAAGTGGCTTTTTTGGAAAAATGAAAGGAAAGCGAAGAGTGTAAATTGATTCTTAAAACCGGTGGATTCATTCTTTAAAGAGAAAATTTTAACATGGAAATAATACATTTGCTTTTGTTTTTACGATATTGATTCTTATAAACGGTTGATTCTTATAACCACTGATCACTATAAGCGGTGGTTACTGTACATTGATGAGTTATCAACTGTAATCTAAAATTAAAACGACTCTACAGAAGTCAATAGTGCTGAGTTTGCATTACGTTTGATTCTCTCAGCTTAGTGTGGATTTGTGAAAACAATTTCTCACCGATTATCGTCAGGCAAATACATTAAAAAAACCAAATATACCCCGTAGTAAAATTTAAAAAAATCCTTGCAAAAGTATAATTCTTATTTTTTGAAAAATATAGCTACAATGCTTTTAAATTAATTTTTTCCCTAAAAAAATGGTATGTTGTTTTTAAATGCCTATAATTCTTCCAGAATGGATGAAACTTTAAAAAAAAATGTATAAATGTGCAAAAAAATTCACTCTAGCAAAAACTAACCTTTGCACTTCATTATCATTATTTCTTTTTCTGAAAGATTAAGAAAATATTAACTTTAAAAGTAGAATGTTATCGAGGAGTTTCCAGAAATCCTTTGTAGAAGGATTCTTAAGAATCCTTCAAAATTTCAGTCTTAAAGGCGGTAGGCACACTCTAACTGCCAACTCAACTCGTCTCACACAAGACGTCAGAAACAAGTGGAGATTGTTTTGTTAAAACCCAACAAACTTAATATATTTCATTAAGAGCCCGTCACATCGTGGGAAATGATTGCCAAGTTCTGGAAACCTTTCGTAACCAATAGTCTTTCGACACTATTTCTACAGTAAACCTAAACTAAAGTTATTTTCGAGTACCAATGCATTTATGGATCTTTTCATATCTTCTACCAATCATTTCAGATAGTCCTCCTTTTAAAAGTCGAATCACTAGACCTTGAGAAAATAAAGATTATCGTAAAAGTGCAGACAGCTCACCCTTATCCGATTTCTTGACGTTTTGCGTCAATTAACAACGTAATTCTTCAGTTCCTGTGTAAATGAGTTGGAAATTTTCATTAGGTAATTTTCTAATCGCATATTCTTTGATTTGATGCATATGAAGCGTTTAAAACGAGTAGTTGTTGAAGATATATCAGTGAATTTCGCAATTCTTCAATTTCGATGTAAAGAAAAGTGAAATTTTCATTCAGCATCTCTCGAACCGTAGACCAACAAACGAATTTTCTGTAATTTCATACATATGAAGTTAACCGTTTAAAACGAGCACGTAGTTTAAAATTATCAAGTAGTTGTTAAAGATATATCACTGAACATCGCGAATTCTTAAATTTTTATGTAAACATGTGATAAATTTTCTTTCAGTATTTTTCTAATTGCAGATTAGCACACGCCTATCCTTTAATTTGGTTTGAATTAAGTTGTACATTCCAAAACGACGTTTCCAGCACGTAGTTGTTAAAAAAAAATAAAAAAATCCGTAGTTATTCTTCTACGGACCATACAATCATTGGTGTCTTTTCGCTACAAAATTAGTTTTGTTTAAAATATTATAATTAAATAAAATAATTGTTTAAAAAACATGCGAGTTGCATATACAGATTTTATTTTATTTATGCAAAACACAGAACTGAAAACATGAATTTGTTACTGAAGGATTAGAAAAATTCTGAAAGGAAAATAAACAACAGCTTAACATGGGAAATGATGGTCTCGTCATCTGAAGCAATGCCTGAATTTTTCTACACTACTACGTTCTGCCACTGGCCACCAGGTGGCTTCTGTTCAGTACCAGTTTTACTCTCTGTACGTGATAATATAAATGCATAGATGGTTTTAAGTGTCGTTTAATTATATGGCATATTGTTTGCATATATAGCACATTGTTTTCTTATATAGGATATTTTGAAGCATATTGTTTGCATATATAGCATATTGTTTGATTATATAGGATATTATAAAGCATATTGTTTGCGTATATAGCATATTATCAAGAACACGTTTTGAATACCGGGTTATATAGCATATTATTTGCTTATACAGCATCGCATATAGCATATTGTTTGTTTGCACAGCATATTATAAAGCACATTGTGTGTATATATAGCATATTAAATATATAGTTTGAATATATTGCAAATTATATAGCGTATTATTTGCTTGTAAAGCACTTTATTCAGCATATTCTTTGAATGTATAGCGTACTGTATAGCAGATAGTAGATTCTTTCCATTTGAACACTAGTTATCCTTTCCTATACTGACTAATTACATAATGACTAATTGTGCACTGAAAAAAAAACTTGTGATCGTTAAACAAGAAAACTTAATTTGCGCCGGACAGCATTAGAATTTAAAAAAATTATCTTTTATTATGCATGTATGTGCTTAGAAATCCCATTCGTATTGATGCAATGCCATTAATTTGTATGTTATATGTTGTAATTAATTAATCTTAGGATATATTTCAAACTTTTTATAAACACTGATGCTCCAGACATCAGATGCTCTTTAAACGATGTCTTTATTTAAATGAACTATGATGTAGAAACATTTGATACAATTAACTACACAGTGAAATTAGCAAAGATTTATATAAGTTTCCTTTTCTAATACATCAAATAGAAGGCATACGAAATGTTGATTTATAAATTTCGAGTATAATATACCTGCGTGCTATCCCTCGTATTCGATTAAATATCGATAAGGTCATAAAAAGTGAAAGATTTTGTATCTCAGAGGAGTAGGATTTAATATCGATATAAGTACATAAATCAAAAATATCATTCAGTACTGAAGTTTTATTCCTGTCATAAAAGATATTTTTATGATATATCTGTTTGGAAAATTTACTCCAAACTGCCTAGGAGAATAAGAATAAATTCACCGTAATATTTGAGAAATACATAAAATAATATTTAAATTTAATAGTGTAGGATTTTCTTAAGGTTCATTTCTAGATTTCTAGAATTCATTTAGGTAAGGGATAATTATTTACGGATAAAACATGCATTCATTAAAAAACAAATGTCACGTGTCGGAGAGATTGAGTACAAAAAAGAAATATCCACGATGCTTTATTATGCATGCCTGTACTTAAAACACCCCTACAAATTGATGCCACTTCATTTGTTTCTATGTTATATATCACTATAAATTAATCTTAGGATAATTTTTATTACCATGTTTTTATTAACTTGCTTTCTTGTTTGTTTGAGTGAGTGTTTGTCCCTTACAAATCTTGCAATCGATTTTTAACTAACTTCCCGACTAGCTAGACATTTGAAACTTTTAGAATAGTTCAGAACACAACGACAATGCTTTTTTAAATACTTTTAGCCATTTTTAAGCAGAATTAAATTGATTTTCAGTTATTTTCAGTTAATTTTGTTTTTGTTTTGTTATTTTTTTTTGCAGCCATCTATCAACCGGGACGGGAACGGAAAGTTTTACGCAAGTTAGCGTCCAATAAACTTCATTTTCTTTCAAGTTGATGGGATAATTCATTAAAAAAAATTTTAAAGTTTTTATTAATACATAGAATTGTCAACTTTATATGATTCAACTGAAAATTTAAAAACGTGGCAGATAAAAATTTCTTTTTATCTTGTAATTAATTATATTTTTAGCAAACGCTTATGATCCAGTCATTAGAGGTTCTTTTATTGGTGACATTATATAAATGAAGAATGATTAAAAAATATTTAATTTACCTCACAGTAAAATTATCTAAGAGTTACATATTTATACATAAGATGAAAGGTATACAAATTGTTGATTTGTAAATTTCAAATTTAATAAGCCTGGGTGCCATCTCATGATATACAGGGTGGTCATAAAATTTTTTTTTGATATATGGACCTCTAGCAGCCGTTCCGTTCAACCGATTGAGATGAGATTTCAGATATAGTTTTTCAGAGGTAAGACTTCAAGATTTTGTGAACGGCAACAAAGTGGCGCTCACGGTTACGATTTTAGGTACAGAAACTCGAAATTTTCGAATAGCAACGACTACTATGCGAAAACCCTAAATAGCGTTGAAACGGTGCGTGTATCCCAAAAAGGACGCATTATGCACGCACAATAAACAGCTCTGCAAAGTGCCTACAAAAACACGATCGGGGAAATTTGCAAATGACAGAGGAAAGACACCAATAACTATGACAACACAGATCGAATAAAAGAAAACTTTTATTTGGATTACACATCTTCCACATGGGTGCCATCAACTATTATCTTGTGGTTGTTTTTCTTCGCCGTTCGCAGAGCTGTTTTTTGTGCGTGCATAACGCGTTCGTTGTTTGTGATACACGTATCGTTCCAACGCTCTTTAGGGTTTTCGCATGCGCAGAACATTTTGCGATGGGAAAAAGTGGGCGTTGCCATTCGAAAATTTCGAGTTTCTATACCTATAACCGTGACCGTGAGCGCCACTTGGTGGCCATTCACAGAATCCCGAGTTCATACCTCTGAAGAACTATATCTGAAAAATCAACGCCGATCGGTTGAACGGAACAGTCGCTAGAGGTCCATATACTGGCAAAGTTTTTTTAAGACCAAACTGTATATGTTTGAAAATTTACTACAAACTGTCCTGGAGGCTGAGAATAAATTGTCTCTAATATTTGAGAAAATACATGAAGTTATAGTGCAGTTTACACGGGCAGGATATTCTTATAGTCATTTTGAGAATTCGAGAATTTATTTAGGTTAAAAAAATAAACGTAAATTTGATTGTTGCACTTCTAGACAAAGTCAGTTCTCTTTTCATTGAAGAAGGCTTTTTGTTCCACTTCATTATAAAGGAAATTCATTAAGTATAAAAAAAAATATTAATTTGTAAAAACTCATTGTAATGAAATAATAAAACATTCAAAACTCTAAACAACTATTTATTATAGAATGAAACTTTTTTTTTCATTTCTTGGAGAGGAACTGAGTTTATTACAAAGCAAAATTAATAAAATAAAAAACTATTATCGTAAAGCTAAAGAGAAAATAAAAATTATATTAAAATAACACACGCGTGCTAAAGAAACGAAAGGAAATAGTTTACATATAAATGGCAGAAAGAAAATAAAATCTTAAAAACAAGAATAAACGTGGTTTGAAAATTTTCAAAAGTCAAAAAATACAAATTTTTATTTAACGCATTCTATAAAAATACAAAAAAACTGTTATTCAATTCTGTAAAGGTTTCTTATAAAAAGAGTTGTTCTTAAAAAAACTTGCATTTTTACATAATTTAAAACACTTTTCTAGTCGTGCATTCTTGACATCTTCCAGTCAAATAATTTTAATATTTTTCTACGTCTAGGGAATTTCGTTATACAGAAAATTTTTAATGAGAATTATTTCATTTAAAACTCGTTTGAAGTCAATGTTTAAGTGCTATACTGAAAATTCCTTCAAACAATTTTTTTTTTTTTTTTTACATGGAAACACTACCTGACACGTGCTTCGAAACAGGCGAGGAAGAAACGAATTGCGCATACTTGTTTCACAAAAATAAATAAATATATATATATATATAAGAAGCATATGATAGCGTAACAACAACATTACATGTTGAAATGTTTATATAAGCAAATTAAAACTGCCTGTTAGAATTTGGAGATGAAACGTGATTATTAATAAATCAAGCCACTTAGTGAAGCGGACACCATCAGCTTGCTTGCAGCAATGATGATGATTACCATTGTTGTCTATGCCTGTACTGAGATACTTCGGTCATTAAAATACGTTGCTTATGATACAGAAATTTTAATGATTGGAAGCTCATAGTGTAATAAAGTATAGAAATTCGAAGAACAAAATATTTCTCTTGCGACTTCTCTTGCGACTCTCTTATTTACATCTTAAAATTACACAAGGATAATCCTTATAATGTTCATTAAAGAAATGAAAATTACTGATGGAGAGTGTTTCTGAGGCAAGAAATTTATTTGTACTGCATTTAATGGGGATATTTTCTGTGCATTTATCATAATGCAAATAAAAATGTCACTCCCAAAGAGCTATGGCTGCAGTGGATAAAACCATTATCTATATATATAAAACAGTTCCGTAACTGACTCATTCATTCATTCATTCACTGACTGACTGACATACAACGCACAGACCAAACCGCTGGACCTAAAGGGCTGAAATTTTGCATGGCGATTCTTCTAATAGTGTAGGGGTGCACTAAGAAAGATTTTTCAAAAATTCTTCTTAGATTTTTTAAAATTAAATTTTTAAGCTGTTTTTTAAACTTTTTTTACGTTTGCATTTAAAATAATACATTGAGGGTTATAAAATTTATATCACGAGAAAGATCATAAAAATTCCTTCAAAATGAATTTTTTTTCGAATTTTTACCTCCATTTCCTGATTTTTGGGGAATTTTTAAAGATTAATTTTTAGAATTTAATTTATTAAATGCTGATCACGTGATTTCTTTTTCTGGTACTTTAAATAAATTTATCGTCACGTGCAAAAAAAAATAGACAAAAAAAAATTTTTTTCTTGCTAATGCGGCAGACGATTGGACTTTATTTTGTCTATAAAAATATCCCTTACGATTTTTTTATAAATATATTTTTTTTTTACATCAATTGTATACATTGATCGTCGTATTTATTATAAATATATATATATATATTTTTTTTTTGGAATTAATTGCATACATTGACCGTTGTATTTAATTTCAATGTACTCCGTAGCGAAGCGCGGGTTTTCAGCTAGTTATAAATAAAAACGCTGTAACATCTTTTCTACCCATATTATTTCTTTAGCGTGAGGATCCGGTCTATTTAGTCTGAAGACAGCAATATCAGTCATAACTATTCCACGGATTTTTCCACGTTTTTTTCATTCCTTTTAACCCTCCAGCGGTCCCCGTGTACAAAGTGCAACATTTTCGTAATTTTGAATGGTTTGTGTTTACATGTAGGGCTTGAATGTTCTAAGCACATTCTCTTTATAGCTACACTCTTTCCAACGCAGGTCTCATTTTCCGACCATTGTATTCTGTGGCGTCACGGTAAATGGTTAGGGCAATTCGTTCAATGGTTAGGGTAAAATTTACTACTATTTGATCCATACCAAGAAAGACAGAGTCCTAATTAAAAAGCGAAGGCCAATTTTTTAAAACAAAGACTCAAAAATGTTTAACAAAAAAATTAAACATTACACACTTTTGACATATTCACTTAATTTACGTGCAGATTTACAATGCGCGCTCCAGGACATATTCCGGCACAAAAACACAGGAGCCTAAAAAACACGTCCACTCAGGGCGCATTCTAAGCAGCATCTCACAAATTCTCCAACTCTGTGCCTCTATCTTTCGGCATTTTCTGTGTCGGCGACCCTCCCAATTCCACTAAAATGCGTCTGTTTTTCAGAGAGGGGTCGATAACCCAGCTGATGACATTTTCTTCGTAACGCCGAAACTTTATCGCATTCCCGTGACAAAGTCGCAGAGCTATCACTAGGACAGACAGCTTTATGACCGGGGTGGAAAACATTTTCTATTTTTCCAAACAGTTACCCTCACCACTTCTTAGGGAAACCGCCCGATAAACACACACATGTGTTTCGTGCACTCTGTGAGGTCTTGGGGAACATAACCCCATAATTCCAGTACGCTACAAATCCTTTCCATTCAGTGTTAGTCGATATTTAACCGTGGTAATTCAGCGATTATACTGGTTTACAATACGGCAAAAGGAGTCGTTGTAGACGATCAAATGTGCAGATATTAAACGGTAGCCCGCTTATCACAAAGATGGACAATCTCATTTTTTTTTAGGTTTTTGGAAAGAATAGGAATTGATTCGCAAGTTATCCTTAGATCCAATAAACCGGACAGTTTTGAAATAAGGTGATTGTATTTGCATTCCTTTTTTGGCCTTTAATTATAAATATATCTCAATATTATCACCATTTTATATCTTGTCATAAAACGCAGAATTATTATTTTCAATTTTTAAAAGAAGTTTATTACAAAAGGAATAATCAAGGTTGATAGAGACGTTGTCTTTTGTGACGCGTGCGCCTGCTTGTTTTTCCAAAAATTGGCGTGCCCGCCGAAGGGTTAAAAAACGATGAAGCTATCTTGGTAGTACCACCCGCTTGCTTGATACGTGCAAAGTTAAACGGAATTAAAATCTCTATTCAAAAAGCCTTATGGTCCAAACCCTAATCGGCTTGTTGTGGCTAGGGGTTCCATTATTTGGGTGGCATGGGTATTTGTATCCCCCAGGAATCGGCTGTGAACAGTTGAACCTGGTTTCTTTAGTATTCAAGTAGCGAAAGATGACCGTAGTGTTTCACCTTATCCCTCATTTATTTTTACCCGTGAGATTGAAAGGACTGAAAATCATAAAACTTCTCTTATTATTATATTATCTAGTTGTATTCCATGTTAATCTCTTTACCTCTATCACCAAATAGAGCATAAGCTGAGTGTGGTAGAGGATTGTGTTGACGGGAAGCAGAGAACAGGCACTTTATCAGTTGCGCATTATATGAGAAATTCTTATTTTACTGGACAAAACTCACGACTGCCGATTCTAGTTCGCAATGAATTATGGCCAGGAAATTACTGTAACTTTGAAAAGCTATCATTTGCCGTTTAAGTTGAGGGTGATCGCAGCCGTTTATCATTTCAAATATGAAACCAAACTACGTAGTTTGATTTTTATCATATGTTATCTATTGATTTAATTTTAGAATAATTCTGATTTTAAACCTAAACTAATTATTGCTTTATAAAAACATGGAATATTGAGTAAACTAAAAGAATATTAGAAGAAGAAATATTTCAGGTAGTCTCTTCTAACGAAACTAGCACGGGTTTTTAACGCAAGATTACTTATCGTTGCTTACCTCTTTTTTTTTTGGGGGGGGGGGATTTGGTACTTTTCTGTTTAACTGCTTATTACTACTGGATTTGGCGCGCTGCCAAAATTGTAAGTCGCGACGCAGGACGGACATTTTTTTCATGACCGGAGGACCGTAATTGAGGAACGTAATCTTACGTTAAAATTAATCAATATTAACTATATTAAGAAGTTATAAGCAAGAAATTCTAAAAAATATTGTCTATTCAAGAAACTAATTTAATATGCGGTAGTATTTTTTTTTAACCATTTCTCTTGGTTACATCAGTCAAAAACTGATACGTATGAGAAATTATCTTTGTTTTTAAGTTATTTATAGATTAAAAACTAAAATTGTTTTTCTTCAAATGCTAAATTAAGTATATCAAGATTGTTACTTTCTACACTAGTGAAACAACGTTTTAACTGAAAAAAATTTAATAAAAGTACATCGATATTACCATGAAAAAAGAAGATATTAATGAAGAAATTTACTCACATAATAAAGTGAAAGATTTATATTCCTAAGAAAGCTGAGATCCACGGCACATGCAAAAATGTTTCAAAGGATGGGATAGTTACCTCAGTGTCCTCCGTGAAAAATATTTACCGTACTCGAAGGTATTATGTTTGTTCCTACTTCCTTGCCCAGTCTTGATAGTACTGTATAAAACGGGGAACTAATACAGCACATAGTAATAGACGACCCATTTGTTTACATAACAAACACGAGGATTTCTGCTTTGTTTTCAATTCAGTGCTTCCCATTTGTGACAGGACGATGACTGAAATCGGCTTCGGATCAGACATTCGGGACTGAAATTTGATGATTAGATACCCATCGTTCGCATGGACATTTACGGTAACGTGAAACCGGCTTTAATATAAAGGTGCGATTGAATTTGCCATTGTTTAGCAAAATGCTGGCTGTGCGCTTTTACACAGCGAACCCATCATCTCTCCATTCGTGAGAGAACCACATGACTACCATCCCATCATCTCTCGAGAGTTAAGACTTGTATATATATATATATATATATTTCTTGTTATTCTTTAGAAATATAAGAAGTTATAGGAGTTCTATTTTAGTTATTCTTTAGGAATATAAGAAGTTATAGGAGTCTCTATTTTTGTTATTCTTTAGGAATATAAGAAGTTATAAGTGTCTCTATTTTTTTGTTATTCTTTAGGAATATAAGAAGTTATAGGTGTCTATTTTTTGTTATTCTTTAGGAATATAAGAAGTTATAGGAGTCCCTATTTTTGTTATTATTTAGTCATTTGAGAAGTTATAGGTGTCTCAATTTTTTTTTGTTATTCTTTAGGAATATAAAAAGTTATATAGGAGTTTTATTCGGTAGTACGCAGATTAAGTGTGTTTGTAGTTCTGGAGGGCACAATACAAATAGAAATAGTATACAACTTTGAATCGAATACAAAAAAATTATTAAGAAGCAATGCAATTTATACTAATACATAAACAAAATTTACAATTTTTATGTTGATGTTATTTCCCTTTCTACTCCAAGGTATTTAGGATAATACAAACTATTTCTTTTCATATGAAATAGCGACTAAACTCCTACTTGAAAGTTATGTCCATAGTAAATTTGATTTCATTCGACTAGGTTATTAACACTAATTAAGAATAAAAACAGTGGTTTATAATATCAATATCTTAAGCTCACGGCTATCCCAAATGCATGGTTTTTAATCTACAGATTTTCAGGAATACAACACGTTTCTATTCCCAATCCTATTATCACAATGATCGATCCATATATCTGAGAAGGAAGCATTTTACCATGAAAAACAGTAAAATAATGAGCACTGAAACGTGATTAAGTTATAATATGGAAAGCAAAAAATAAACTGGCTTATCAGAAGAGCTTAAGTTGACGAAATGTTGCTTCATTGAAATTAAAAGAAACATACGTGAATATTAAGAGATTACGGTGTTTAGCAAAGACAGAGTTGATTTTTTATATATATATCAGTTAGTTGGATTAAAAGATAGTATGTTATTTTTAATAATTGCTTTGGAGATGCATTGTTTTTAACAACAATTCATGAAGATTCCCCGAAATATACGAGAGAGTACCAGAATTAATTTTTAGAGATTATAAGATTACGATAAATATGTAAACAAGATGCAAACACTCTTTTCTTTCTAAACAAGTTTCTAAGTGTTTATGTTTCTTTTTATGTCCTGCGCTTCAGCAGATTAAGTGAAAGTTAATTTAATGCATTTATAAAATAATAAATTCCTTTTTCAATAATTCTTATGCCTTTAGATGCGTGTTCCAGATTTTTACAGAATTAAAAAAACACTGTAAACACTATAAGCATCCAGTAAATACATTTTGCATAAAACCCTTTGTTCAGACTTATAATTTTCGATTTTTTGCAAAATTTATATCAAAATTTGATGAGTACGAAAATTTACTCTTGTTTTAAGGAAACGTTGAAAGAAGTAATGTGTTAAGAGCTTTTATTTGCTGAAAGGATTTTTTTTCTTTATTTAAATAAATGGTGACTTTCTTTTTAGCACATTTAATTGTTAACTGATCTTTGACTGAAAGAAACTTTATATTTGTTTTAAACAATTTTATTGTTAAAATATAGGAAAGCAATGTTTGAACAACAATGTTTGAATTATTAAAAATCATGTTTATCCATATTAAATGAACAGTGATGGAAATGAATATAATTTTACTGAGGATTATTTTAATCATAAATTGCGTTAATTAAAAGTTTGATATTTATTGTGGTTTGTAACATTTCAGATATATTGCTATTGAAATATTCTAATTAAAAGATATTAAAATATTAGAAGAACACTGAAATATCGAACACTTATGCAATACCCCCCTCCCCCCATAAATAAAATGCAAATTGTTTGAATTGCCAGAATTACTCACCAACGGAGCAATATAACCTCTCTTTACAGAATAGAAAACCCCATATAGAGTATTAAATGAAGGCCTTATTTGAAAAATGGTCCAACTCCATTTAAAAAAAAAAGGAGTTTGCCTCACTTTCTTGTTCATACAAGTCATTTCTATCTTATTTTTAAACTGGTATACCTCTAGTTTATTTCTGCTGTCAACAGAAGGTATTACAAATCAGACTTCATCAGTCATTTCTCAGCACTCATTAGACTTTAAGGCTCTCTATCTCAAAATGAACAAGAATGGAGTTGGACCACTATTCAAATAAGTCCTTCGAATAAGCCACTTTAAAATGAATTCAAACAAAGTTCGCTTTGAGCCCTGAAACGCTTCCTACCGTTAAGACATTTCGAATGTTTCTTGCTATTGTTCTTTTAAATATTCCAGTTTCTAACGACTTATATGTTGTAGATTCTAAGAAGTGCTCCGGGAAAGATAATTCTGCTGATTGGCGTTGACAGGTCAAAGCTTTGACAGAATAGAAAAAAAAATGTTATTCTATTCTAAAACAACCCTACTAGAAATATGCGACTGCGTACTGTATGCTAATGCAGGTGTAAGAATGAATAATAAGGTTTCCTTCTAAATTTATACCCATTTATCTGCACTCTGAAATTTATATCCAGGCATAGTATATTAAAACATAAAAATTTAGGGAGAAAAATAAAATATTTTAAATGAAAAATGCATTCCTTGGAATAATGCTTTGAGTAGAATCAAATTTTGCTTGGACTTTTTATTTTAACAAGGATCGTTTATGTTTGTATGCGAAATTTCATTGTGCATTGTAAACATAACATAAATATTTATGAAATGTTATAAATTTAGAAGCAACAGCTAAAATGACAACAGGTTATAAATATTTCATCCATTTAACGTTTTATAAATTTTTCATAAATTCAAGTTAACTCGTAGACAAGGGAGCAACGAATTACTAAATAAATAATATAATTCTTGAATTTTTCGTATTTGCGATGCATCAGTATTACGTCCATTAGCTGTTAATTGAAATACCTGTTCATCAAATATTTGCTTTCATTAAAACTGCACATGCGGATGGTAAATTTCGAAACATGATATAGAAAATGATTATTTGCCTTTAGATGAATTTTAGAATAGAGGAAAAACAAACATTCATTCTAAATTTGGACAATTTTAACAAACATCCGCAACAGTTGCTCAAATTAATTTTGTAAATTAATTTCAGTAAATGAAATTTATTCAAAAATTGGGAACGTACGTCACTTTTACAGTATACAAATATCTATCCTTTTTGGTCGAGCAACATTGTTTTGTCATAGCTTTTTATCATTATAAAATGTGATCTAAGTCATTACGGCTTTGTTTTAAGTTTGAATTGTATAAGCAGGAATATTTATTGGCGTAAAGGCCATATATTTGTTTTATGAAAACAAAAATTATTTTATACAGTTCTTTATTTAAGACAAACGAAACTTGTATTTCATATTCAGAAATAACGCGAGGAACAAATATCATTATGAAAATGTCTAATTTAAAGAATTCTTTTTATTAAATTCGAAAAGATTGAAATTGGAAAAGGGATTTGAATTTCGTAAATTTGGTAACAGCTATAAATATATTGCCACAAAAGAAAACAATGTTTCATGGCAAAATAATTTAGGAACATAATTAAAGATAATTACTACAATTTCGCTAATTTCTTTTTGTATTAGTCATCGACATTTTATTTATTTCATTAAACACACCAAGCTCTTTAAAATTTCAATTTGAATTTTGCTTCCTGCTAGTTTTGAAGTAAGATTACGTTCCTCCATAACAGTCCTCCGGAAATGAAAATTTCAGACCTTAAAACTGTTCGTCCGTACCTCGCGAATTATAAATTTGGCAGCGCGCCAAACCCAGTCTATGTCGCTTGGACAAGCAGTAACAAATTAAATAGAAAAGTACGAAAATGCGTCAAAATTTTGGCATACATATATGTATATATGTATACATACGTATGAAGCAGTGAAAGGCAAAGTGGTTTAAGTCAGTAGGTCAAGAGGTGTAAGTCAAAAGCGTTTTACTGCAAAAATTACACAAATTTTCTCAATAAATTGAACAAATTATAATTCATAATAATTATTATAATATTTCAAATAATAATTATTTCCAATTCCACTATAAATTTAACATTGAGATTGCCTTTTTGCCATCAAATGAAACAAGTTGAAAATGTGACTTGTCTAAATAGGGTCTGAAATGAAAATATTCTATAAATTATTCTATATTGTGAAAGGCAAAATGGTGTACGTCACTAAGTCAAGTGGTGTAAGTCAAAAGCGTTTTACTGCAAAAACTACAAAAAATTCCACAATAAATTGAACAAATTATAATTCTTAATAATTATTATAATATTTCAATTAATAATTATTTCCAATTCCACTTTAATTTAACACGGAGATTGCATTTTTGCCCTCAAATAAAACAAGTTGAAAATGTGACTTGTCCAAATAGGGTCCGAAATGAAAATTACAGACCCTAAAACCGTCCATCCGTACCTCGCGAATTATAAATTTGGCAGCGCGCCAAACCCAGTCTATGTCACTTGGACAAGCAGTAACAAATTAAACAGAAAAGTACGAAAATGCGTCAACATTTTGACGTACATATATGTATACATACGTATGAGGCAGTGAAAGGCAAAGTGGTGTTAGTCAGTAAGTCAAGTGGTGTCAGTCAGAAGCGTTTTACTGCAAAAACTACAAAAAATTTCACAATAAACAGCCACTAAGTCACTTTGCCTTTCACCGCCTCATATTTGATACACATATACATAACACATAAATACATATATACATACAAAACAGGTAAGCAGCGAAAAGTAATCCTTCGTTAATAACCAGCGGTAGTTTTGCTAGAAGAGACTACTTGAATATTTTTTTTTCGTAAGGATAGAGTAGAATAAATTGGCATAAAATAAATAATTTTTTAAATAAATACCTTCAGTATTTTTTTTTAAAAAAGCTTCAGGAATCTCAGTATCTTTCCGTTAATAACGGGTGCATCTTCAGTTCCTATGCCATGAAGTCTGTTAATCTGCTAAAGCCTAAAAGTTTCAGTCATGACAAACGCAGTTAATGGTTTAAAATTTAAAATAAGCATTGCTGCTGTGAATACTTATTTGAGTTCTAATATACTGAAGTTAAACACGATCAAAAACACTTTTTTTACGTATCAATCAGAGACAAACAATAAAGAGCCCAATAAAAGTTTGAATGCTCATTTTTTGCAATAAACAATAAACTGCAAGTGCAAAATTAACATAATAATAGGCATATATCCTGAGTTCTAAATCAGATGAGAGAGTCAGGGGAGGGGGGATATAATATTACTTGGAATTTTCCTAGAAATTCTAGGTATAGAAATTCCAACAAATAATTAATGGAAATTCCTATATAGAAATTCCTAGAAATTCCAAGTATACATGGAAAATGTTTTGTCAGAAATCTGTTTGCATAATCTGCAGCTGTTTGCCTAAATCTTAACCATGATCTTTTCATAGGAAATTGAGTTTTTCGAGAAAGATTACTAAAAAAAGTATTTTGTTTATATCTTTCTTTGACTGAAAATCTATGGCTCGAAGTATTTTTCTTCAAAGGCGTAGCTCTTACAGATTTCAAATAAAGCAAAAAACACTTTCTCTCCTTTTAAAACAGTTCTTTCAGCTGTTTACCATAATACAGGAACATCGAAGAAGATTGGACACATTTCATATAATCATATTTAATGAAGTAATTACAATACAAACAATTCTTTCAATGCTCAATGTATAATCTACAGAATTTAATAGAAATTTACCTAAATAAGTTTCAATATGAGCACCGTTGGTTGCTCTACACATATGAAGTCGTTAATCAGTCTCTAACCAGGTGTTACGGAGAATGTCTGGCGTCACTGTGGCAGTTGCATCGACAATTCTCTCCCGTAAATGTGTCGAGTCCCGTACCTTTACGCTGTAAACAATGTTCTTGACGTAACCCCGGATTTGTATTCCGCTAACCACAACATATATTGAGCTTTCTACTGAAAGGTCGACATTGCACTGACGGAAAGCCGAACGAAGATCTCTTCCACCTTGCATCGCTTCTGCGCAACGTTCCATGTCACGGTTGAGTGCCGGTTGCATTTAGAAATCTTCGACACTTGCCAAGTTGTTGGAGAAGAATATTATTGCGTTTGCTCAATTTCTTTTAGAATTATGAGCTTTCGAAATGTGTCCAACCATTTTCAATGACCCTGTATAATCAGTGACCCAACAGGCTCCAAGCATTCTAATTATTTCCAAAAAAAAAAAAGAATGTACGTTCCATGTCACGGTTGAGTGCCAGTTACATTTAGAAATCTTCGACACTTGCCAAGTTGTTGGAGAAGAATATTATTTCGTTTGCTGAATTTCTTTTAGAATTATGATCTTTCGAAATGGGTCCAACCATTTTCAATGACCCTGTATAATCAGTGACCCAACAGGCTCCAAGCATTCTAATTATTTCCAAAAAAAAAGAATGTACGTTCCATGTCACGGTTGAGTTCCAGTTACATTTAGAAATCTTCGACACTTGCCAAGTTGTTGGAGAAGAATATTATTGCGTTTGCTCAATTTCTTTTAGAATTATGATCTTTCGAAATGTGTCCAACCATTTTCAATGACCCTGTATAATCAGTGACCCAACAGGCTCCAAGCATTCTAATTATTTCCAAAAAAAAAGAATGTACGTTCCATGTCACGGTTGAGTGCCAGTTACATTTAGAAATCTTCGACACTTGCCAAGTTGTTGGAGAAGAATATTATTGCGTTTGCTCAATTTCTTTTAGAATTATGATCTTTCGAAATGTGTCCAACCATTTTCAATGACCCTGTACAATCAGTGACCCAACAGGTTCCAAGCATTCTAATTATTTCCAAAAAAAAAAAGAATGTACGGCACTCAAAAGGCCTTTTTTCAGATTTTATTATTTTCTAAAGCTTAACGGCTGAAAATTATTTTTTAAAAAATGTGTAAATTTGATTCTATATTATCGTCTAAATGTCTCTTCTTACCCCAAAGTTTTAAACGTTGAAATTCTAATAAAGCTTAAAATTTTTCATTGCTGTTACATTCCCTAAGAGCTACGAGCAAACGGAAGTCGGTTCTTTAAAATTCTGTTTCTTTTACCAGTCAAAGCTATTCAGCCGATGTACCGAGCGTAACACGTACCATAACTTTTTCCTCCCCAGTGGGCAACTTTTCTGTCAGCCCGCTCGAACGGCGATCCTATTTAATCCATATAAGATCTGCCGGAAAAGAAGGCGGATAAATAATGCCTCCCTTCATTATAATTCCTGTCGAATTCCCCTTAGGCACAATAACGGAAACAAATGGTTTGATGGTGGCTGAACTAAGACTTCCCCACTCCACCTTGGGAGCAATTAGTATTCTCGGACAGAACAATTAGCACGAGTAGCTGTTTCGGAGTTAAAAAAAGAAAAAAAAAGGAAAACAGCGCGATAAATTTAAAAAGGGGGCGAAATGTGATAAACTTTGGGTGTTAGGGAAAATTTCTGAATATTTATAAGAGTGGAATTGTGAGTAATTTTCTTACTGATAGGGAAAATAAATAGGACTTATTCTGGTGGAAGTTCGGGTATAATGAATTAATAAATTAATAATAGTTTTTTTTTTCTACTCGTGCACGTAAAAGATATTAAAATGACATATATTATATGTTTGGACGATACAAATGTAGTGAACTGCAATGTTGAAAAATCATTGTTAGTTTCAAGTACTTTATATAACTTAGGTGACTGCCTACGTTCGGAGTTACGTTCGATTTTTTTAAAATAATTTTTTAAAGGATTTTTTGGTCTTTTATGGTAAAAAAACACTTACAAATTAAAAAAGGAACAAAAGCTTACCTGCAAATACCATACTTTTCTATAAATTGGTCAATTTGAAGTTATTTTAAATTAAATTTAGCTAAAACGCCTATCACTCTGCATAAAATTATAATGCTACTTATTTAATTTACTTTTCACACATGATACATATGACAGTTATCTTCAAGATGACCCATAATCTAAGACAATTTTTAAAATGCAAAAATAATACACACAATTTTATGTTCCAATATGAAAATTTTTCCCGAATCGTCATTATTTTCCTTATAAAAACAACCTCAAATAAAAAACTATTTAATATACATCAATTATTGTGCGTCCATTAACAATAGCCTCTAAAACATTTCCTGAAAATTTTATCAAATTATATACATTATTATGTTAAATATCTTGATAACGGTAGAGATTTGGACTTAAAAACATAATTCTGAAAAAAACGCATTTAAAGTTGTTTGTCACTTCAATTTTGTAGCAGATGTTTTTTTAAATAGCTAAATCTCTGCTTCTAATTGATGTAGAATGAAAATCAAAACGGTTTTGACAAGAGAAAAGGTTGAGTCACACGATTCTTGCAAAAAGTGAAATCGACCAAACTAGTCAGAAAATGACATTTTCAACGGACGCAGTCACCTTAAAAATTTAAACATAGATCATGATAGTTTTCCTTCATACAAGTTAGTTGTAGGGTCTTCGGGACCCTGGGTATAAGTGTCTCGTCAATTTATGCATAAACGGATAAGTTGCTCTATGAATATCTAGTTTTATGGTACTTATTTACAATCATAATATACATTAATTTAGTTCAGTCGAACCATCGTCACACACAGTTTAAGAAGAATGAGGTTGATAATCCAGTTCAATAGAGACGCCTGTCTCTTGATTCTCCCCTCTCCCTCGCGTCGTTCATGACATCTCAAAGTCTCAATCTATAAAGCTCTCTAATCGACTTTTTGTTCATTTATATCGTCTTTTGGAAAGTTCTATAAACATCTCGAAAATTATATCGCCTAATGTGTGATAAAAGAACCGGTTTTTCGTCACACCTGCCCACTTGTAATGCTTGCTGTTCTTTTTGTGAGCTCGGACCCTCCAAGGTCTTGCACCGCATCTTTTTGCGGTAATGGTATTTTCCTAAAGAATTTTAATGATTTGTCCAATTTCTTTAGGGATAGCCCTCTTTTAAAAACCACTTTGAGGCATCGTCACCTGTGCGGGTCTTCTTTGACTTGTTAATGATCCTGTCTATCATACTTAAACTAGTCACATCTGTACCGGTTTTTCGAAATTCGGATTGAGCCTGTTTCACACCATGTGATAGTCTCACAGTAGTGTCACACAATATGAACATAATAGAAAATGTGTGGATCATTAGTAGCCTATCGGTATAACGTCGGCTTCTAGTACTGAGGGTGCTCGGATCGAATCCTGACAATCGCCGCTAAATACTTCCATGTCTAGGCCGGATATGGGCATATTAAATCCATAGAACGGAAAGTCCTACTATGATATCAGATTTGATGGGAAATGGTACGACCCCCCCCCCCCCCCAGATGTCGCCCTTTGGGGTGGCCGGTCAAAATTGTGGTGGGTGGCACCTAGCCAAGTCCAACACTGACCCTTTGTGGTGCTATTAGAAACCAGGGACGCACTATTCAGCTTGGAACCTATATGGATCTGGTCTGGAATAGCATGCATTAAGAACAGCAACTATAACAGAAAAATCTATTTTTATACAATAAATTTTCGAACCTCTGAATTACGCAATGAAAGGATTTTACTGTGATGTAAGAATGTATAACTATTAATCTAAAGAACGGCATTTGACGTCATATAAATGCTCAAACAGAGAATTTTATAAATAGATAAGTGTTATCACCTTAATTTAGTTTGTCACAATTCCGACATATATTTCGGTGATACTATCTTAGAAAATCTTAATATCTCTGTCAGTGGAGTTTATCGAATTTCAAATTCACTAATAGAAATTCATTTCTCAATATCGAGATGACAGTTTTTTTCTTAAAGAAATGAATGCTAGTATTTAATAATTTTTTTTTTTTTTCGTTACCCACGAATCTCACGAAATTCATTTATTGCAACAAAAAAGGAGGTAATACGAATATCGGTTTTAATCAATCTAAAACCAGTGATAATTTTCTCTGGCATCCCAAGGGTTTCTTATATATATATAAATAAAGAAATTTCTATATGGCAGCCAGTAGTAATTTTGAACAGTAATAGTTTTTGTAGATATTTGAAAGGAATTTCATGCAATTGTACAACTGAGAAACAGAATAGTGAGAGAGAGTGTGATTTAAATGTGAAATGAATCGAATGAAAGTGATTAATGGCTAATTATTATTTTTAAAATCTAATATGTCTTCATATAAATTTCTTTATGAAAATATAAAAAGCACAAAATCTGAAAAATTTTATTAAAAAAATCTAATTTGAATTAAATTTATTTTATTAAAAAATTAAATAAAAAAATTAAAGCAAAATATGTGATTTGTACCTACTTCTCTACTTAAATATATATATATATATATATATATATATATATATATATATATATATATATATATATATATATATATATATATCATTTTATATATACGAAAGGTGAAACACATTTTCTTTCAGAATTTAAGCAATTTTTCTTTCAGAAACTTTAAGGGGCAAAATTTTAGTATTTGTCAGTGCAATTTCTTCTTTGGGGAAAATATTTTTTTGATTTTAGGTTGATTTAAAATACAGTGAACAGTTTAGTTCTTAACAGTCCCAATAAAAACTAAAAGTTTAGCAACTAGTTTCTTTTAAGTTATAATAGTGAAATATGTTTAAACAGAACAAAGGGATAAAAATTTATGTGAGTTTCCTAGCAAGGAATTAAATTTATTACCTTTGATAGCAAATAATTTTTAAAATGTCCATTCCGAGAGTAATGTACTTCCGAGATTCAGTACAAATATACTGTTGGTTACTCATAGACGTTAAAGCATAATGATGTTTTACATGGCAATGTAGTCTACTCAAAAGCATGCCGTTGGGTTTATTTGATTCTAAAAGTTCCATACTATTATTTAAGTCAAGAAAAAATGATTCCTCTTGGCAATGATGTGTTTTTGTACCTCCTTAAAAAAAGCGAACCCACATAACCTCTAAGAATGCAACCGTTGGGTAATATCTACTTAATTCACGTTAGTGTTCGGTAGGGTTAGGAGACTGATGAAAAAATTAGTGTACAAAATGGCAAGGAATAATTACCAGGCAGGTGGCAAGGGAATATAACACAAAATTATATTTTATATTGTCTTTATCGGCGTCAAGCTTTGAAAGTGAACGATTGTTTTAAGAATGGATGTTACAGCTTTCTTAAAACTGTTTGAGAAAAAAAAAAGAATTGTTAAAATAACTAATGGACCTCACTTCAAAAATATTACAATTGATAATAGACTGCATATATTAAAAACTATATCTATAAATCAAAATACATGTGAGATAAAGCGGGGACTGAATAATTCGAATAATTAGAGTCATCCCGCTGTTACGACCAGGCAAAAACTAAATTTTATTAATTTTTAAAGTAAGTTTATTTGATATTCATGGAAACTATTCCCATGGCGACAAAACAGCATGTACTTCATATCATTACCTTTACTATATATATATATATATACATAGAACTGACACATATAGTTTGTTTTATTATTTTTTTATATGCTGCTATGATAAGGAAAGTAGTGCAGCTGTTTATATTAGGGTAATTGTAAATCATATAGTATACAGTGAAATTTCTCTTTGGCGGCCAGTGATGGTTGGGGGAAAAAAAGTGGCCGTTTTGAGGGGTGACCGTCGAAAAGTAGTTTTCTTTTAGCATTCTCATTTATGCAGATCTATGCAGTATTTAATCGGTTCTGAACAAAACATGGACGCTTAGAGGGGTGACTTCGAACCAGGGTAAGAGTTAGCGAAGTTTCACACGATATATTTGTAAGCCACATATGATTTGTAACTAAAATCTAAGTCTTACAAAATGCTTCAGAAATATTTGACTTGTCCCACTCAGTGACGCTTATTTTACCTTTTAATTTAAACATATATTTTTATGTTTCCAACAGTTTTAATTTAATTCCTTATAATACCATAAGATATATAAAGGCAAAACATTAAAAAAGTAGCATTGCTCCATGTATAATAAATGTTATTACAGCTCTCAGAAAATTCTTTAAATGATTTACTCAATTTAAAATGAAAAACTTTATGTTTGCTTTTATGCGATATAATTATGGGTCAGCTAAATCTGAATTTAGTGTAATATAAGAAATGAGAGTTAATATTTAAAAAAGGAAGTTTTATTGCACGTGGAAAGTGCTTTTCCTGGTAAGATTTGAAGCTAAGGGTGAAAGGATAATGAAGAGTTACAACATATACTCCTAAATTACAGAAAATGCTTTTCTTGTTGATTTTTTTTATTATTATGGTTAAGTTGTAAAGCCTTCGAGAATTTTTTTCAAGAAAGATTTATTCTATGACAGAGATTTTGAGGGAATGTTTATTATATATATGCAGTTACATAAAATTTTCCGTAATGCTTATTTTTTTTTATTTATTTCAGTGTGCCACGTAATATTGAAGAAAAAAGCTTAGAATTTTTTTTAATAATGTTTCAACAAACATTTGATAAAAATAATCCTGGTATCGTGTTCCACTTAATAAGAATAGTATGAAGATAATATTAGTAAAATGATAGTATAAAAAGTGAAATTGTTATTAAAAGCAGTAATTTTGTGTTTATCTGCTCAGAAATTTTTCTGCATATTTTTAAACACCTACAGGTTTTTATAACTTCTTTTAAATATTGAAATCGCTTCTGCATAAAGTCATATTTATTTTAGGAAAAGATTGAATATTAAAATAAAACAATTATAAAGCAGTAAACTATTTGGAGTTTGATTAAAAAAATGTGAGTTTAAAACAAAAATATCAAAGGCTGAATCAGTTCAAATATTATTTAAAGAAACAAAAGAAAAAATCATTTTGCGTTGCCATTATATAATGATTAAAAAAATAGAAATCGTTGTAATTATTCTTTAATTGTGCGTAAACAGATGTTCATTAAACTGATATTAGTGCTCATAAATCTAACATTAAAAGGAATTATTGATTTTCCGGGCTATCTTGTTGAGAATTTAATGAAGACTGTTGGTTTTCTCATTATGTTCATAAGAAAGACTAGACATATTTTGTTTTATTATTATTGTTTTCTGCATTTACACGAATGCACTTGTTTTAAAACTTAAAATTAATGACCATTGTCTCATGTTGGGAATCAGATGTATAAAATTCTAACTTAGGGAATTACTCTTAAGATTTAGTATTGAAAGGCGAATAGTGTATAAGTTAAGAAATATATGAACACTAGATTCGAGATAAGTTTAGGATCATTTTGGTTAATGCATGTGAAATTCTTGAAGATCACTTCACTTCTTTTAAATATAAATCGTAACTACAAACCTTACCTAACTTAGTGCACTAATTGGTAAACATAATTAGCATGCGTCGACTATTTCGCAGACAGTACTATTTATTACAGTGATGAAAAAATGGTTTAATATCTTCTACTGCCATAGGTTCTCTTGAGTGGTGCTTACCACTTTCAAATATGTGTCTAAGTTGAATAAAAAGTGCTTTATCTAAGTAAATTATGGCTGATAAGTACAAGGCACTGCAAAATATTTTGTAAAAGTTGCGACTGGTAAGCGAGCTTCATCAAAACTTAAACAACACTCGAAGATGCGATATAGATTAGATATGGAAGAAAAAAGCCATATTTTAAAATAATTGTCCATAAAAAGACCTCTTTTCTAATTTCTAGAGAAATGTTTACCATTTTCAAATATGTGTCTGAGTTGAATAAAAAGTGCTTTATCTAAGTAAATGAGGCTGATAAGTACGAGGCACTGCAAAATATTTTGTAAAAGTTGCGACTGGTAAGCGAGCTTCATCAAAACTTAAACAAGACTCGAAGATGCGATATAGATTAGATATGGAAGAAAAAAGCCATATTTAAAAATAATTGTCCATAAAAAGACCTCTTTTCTAATTTCTAGAGAAATGTTTACAATTTTCAAATATGTGTCTGAGTTGAATAAAAAGTGCTTTATCTAAGTAAATGAGGCTGATAAGTACGAGGCACTGCAAAATATTTTGTAAAAGTTGCGACTGGTAAGCGAGCTTCATCAAAACTTAAACAAGACTCGAAGATGAGAGATAGATTAGATATGGAAGAAAAAAAGCCATATTTTAAAATAATTGTCCATAAAAAGACCTCTTTTCTAATTTCTAGAGAAATGTTTACCATTTTCAAATATGTGTCTGAGTTGAATAAAAAGTGCTTTATCTAAGTAAATGAGGCTGATAAGTACGAGGCACTGCAAAATATTTTGCAAAAGTTGCGACTGGTAAGCGAGATTCATCAAAACTTAAACAAGACTCGAAGATGAGATATAGATTAGATATGGAAGAAAAAAGCCATATTTTAAAATAATTGTCCATAAAAAGACCTCTTTTCGAAATTCTAGAGAAAATAACTTACTTTCGTAGGGAACAATTCGAAAAAGCGCCTTAATAATAAAGTGAGGCAGGCAAATAATTTATCGAATAGGTATTTACATGCTCTGCTCCTTAGGAACAAAGCTATAATTCGTATACAAATTTTAATATATATTGGTACATGTTGGTTTGTAAATTTATATGGGGATATATTGGTATATACTTTTGAATCCAGGTTTTGTTTTTGTTTACTGTTGATTACAGAGAAATTTTAAGGTCTTTCTAGTTCATGATTTCATTCACTTGTTGATTTGAAACGAAAATATTATTGTATAATAATATCTATATACAAATTAAAATATTAGTTACGAACTTTTTGTTTTCTATCACAAAATATGTAATTATTTTGATTTTATAATTATTTTAGTGCCTACATCTGTTTCGATGAAGTAAATAAATGTGACGATATACACGTCTGTTATAATTTTGATTATAAAGCTTTTTTATAAAACATTCTTGTTTAGGAAATATTAGAGATTAAGAAATAATTGAAGAAGATGTCATACTCATGTGAGATAACAGAAATAATCTGCTATCTCACATGAGCTGAGTAAGTTATCTAGAGGAAATGTAAAAGGCTAATATCCACTTTCATAATAGTTTAACCTCTCAAAGAAAAGGGAAATCACTGCAGTTATATATAACCATATTGCACACTGACTACATTTATATCACTAACCGATAGTCTAATAAAGGTTTTAGTTAATACCAAATTGGTACTTTGTTATATGTAATATTTAATAATAAATAGAACACATTGACGTATTTTACAACTTATTTTTTATAAATTTTAAAATACGTCAAGAAAAAAACCAAACAACAAAAGAAAAACAGTCAAGCGTAAAAGCAAAACAGTCCAGGAAACAATCTTTCGTTTTCATCTACAGTCTTATCTGAAATTCTTTCAACATATCGTTTAAATCTCTGCAGCACTAAAGATTTCATGATTTTTTTTTCCGAAGTGAAAAATTAGTCAAATTCTTCAATTTTCAACGAGAATTGATTCAAGTGGGAGGTCCGTGTTCAAGATTAAAGTGAACATCAGAAAAAAAAAAAAAACTCAATATTTCGCATAGTTTTGGCAACTTTACGCTACACTTTGAACCCGCTGTTATTAGTTTTAAGAATATCGATTTAAGCCTTTTTTTTCATCTTCTTTTTCTAGTGCAAGAAAATGTATATAATGAACGATCTCTGAAAGTAATTTCCTGCATTTCGAATATCCTTCAATTTTTATTTATTTATTTTTTTTCGTTTTTCATGGTCGCATATCAGTTACGAAGCTACTAGAAAAAGATAAATAAAAATTTTAAATCTCTAAACTTCGACAAGAGCCAGAACAAAATTATCCCGCAGGAAAATTATTAATCTCAGCGTCGTAGGGCAAATCCGGAGATATTGTATTTTTGTTTGTTCAGAGGGCTTTGCATTGACTAGGATTTGAATATTTTTTCTTTCCCTATATATTTTGATTAATATGGGAACATTTTTCAAAATTTAAAATACAGGATTTTGCTTTTACTTTCATTTAATAATATAGGTATAGATCGGGATAAAACTAGATATATTGGCAAATGTAGTATGTGTACTATATTTGCGAGTATGTATCCTACAATAGAAAAACAAACTTTTCAGTTTCGCATAAAGATTTTTCAGAATTATGGCTCTGATTAATCACTGATGGTAGGCGTTTTGTATTTTTTCTGGTTTTGTTAGGTGGGATGCCTTCGTAATCTTTATATCTCTATAGTGTCTCGTAAAATCTTACCTTTTTTTAACTTCTTATTTAAGCCTTATTATCATTTTGTCAATTTCTGCAGATGAATATTTCAAAGTTTCCCAGAAGTTAATTTATTACTGTGATTTACGAATTTTCTTTTTGAATAGAAGCTTGAACACAATTCTAAATAATCAATTTAATGAAAAAAATACTAAAAAGATTATTTAAAGACCATTATAAACGACTATAAATAACCTACGTTTGTAAGATAATAAATATTTCTTGAATTCTATCTTACATACCATCGTTGTAAATCTAGTTATAAATTCTCAGTTGAAAAAAATATTAAACAATTTCAACGTATGTAGTGAAATAAAACTGAATGTGTGGGAAAATTAGTTTTTACTTCTTTTTATAAATGCCATAATACTCTTATATCCTATATTTTGAATCATTATTCCCAGTTACAAAGGACTTAGCTTGTATTTAAACTTATTTTTAACGTAAAAAGTGAACATCTGAAGTGATCTTCACATATAAGTTTACGTTTCTTTTCTTCTTACAATAAATTATAATATTTGTTTGCTTATCATACGCTTTTATCTAAATATCTTTGTTAAAGCAAGGAAAAAAACTTTTAATATCATTTAATTTATTTTTCAAGCAAATGTATTTTTTTTATATATTACGGTATTTTGTTTTAGCTGTTGAGAATGAAGATTTAATCTATGATGCATCTAGGATGCAGTAAGTGCATTAAGAGAATTGTGGTGTACTCGTCTTTTCATTTATACAGAAGGATTTAGGATACAGTAGTCGCATTAACAGGATTGTGGTATACTTGTCTTTCCATCTATACTTAAGGATCTAAGAAGCAATTGTTGTATTAACAGAATTGTGGTATACTCGTCTTTTCATTTATACAGAAGGATCTATGAGGCAGAGTCGCATTAACAGAACTGTGGTATACTTGTCTTTTCATTTATTCATAAGGATATAGGATGCAATAGTCGCATTAAGAGAATTTTGGTATACTTGTCTTTTCATTTATTCATAAGGATATAGGATGCAATAGTCATATTAACAGAATTGTGGTATACTCGTCTTTTCATTTATACAGAAGGATCTAGGATGCAGTAGTCGCATTAACAAAATTGTGGTATACTTGTCTTTTCATTTATTCATAAGGATATAGGATGCAATAGTCGTATTAACAGAATTGTGGTATACTCATCTTTTCATTTATTTATTATATACAGTAGCAAATACTTTCCAGGATTTCTATAGAAGTATTGTATTCCAATTCACAGCTTTCCTATACTTTTGATTGAACAACAACCACATTTCAACACAAAATATAGAAAAATGTGGAAAATGGTAAACAGAGAGAGTGTTAAAAAGTTCGTAATACACCTATACCTCGCTATACGGCCGCTCTTTATACGGCATTTCGCTATAACGGCCTTTTTCAATTATGATCTTTTTCGATTTACGGCCCACAATGTTTCGTTATACGGCCCCAACAACGATAAATGATGATGGCAGCATAATATAGCTTAGTTCATGTTAATGTTCGTCATCACATTAAAACAGTTTTTAAACATTTAATTTCATGTTTTTTATTATATGTATGCATATGTGCATATGATTTCTTTTGTTTTTGGTTTATATGTTTAGTATTTGAATTTATGTTTATTAGTACATTATTTTGTACTTTTATTTTTATGTAACCAATCTTATAGGAAATAAAAAGTATAAAATACTTTATGAACTAAAAACTATATTATGTATAAAAAATTGGAACAGATCCAATTAAATTTGTATGGGTTTGTATCAAAATAATTAATTCGTTATACGGCTTTTTGCTTTACGGTCAACTTTTCCGGAACGTATCAAGGCGGAAAAGCGAGGTATGGGTGTACTTAGTGAATCCTTATTCAAATTTTATTCATCGTTAGTGTAAAAAAATTACCATCAAAAACATTTTTGTTTTTCTCTGAGTATAGCCATATTATAAGTGGATACGACGGTATAATCACAAAATTTAAAACCGACTAAGACCCGAAAATATACGACGTGAGTGACCTGAAGAATAGCCCTTGCGTGCAATCCTGGACTCGCAGCCTGTCCTTAGTTAAACTTTTCCTTACGGGGAAGGACAGCATGTACCCCAAGAAGGAATATATATATATATATATATATATATATATATATATATATATATATATATATATATATATATATATATATATATATATATATAAATAAATAAATAAATATATATATATATATATATATATATATATATATATATATATATATATATATATATATATATATATACACTCATGGACAAAAAAATTAGCGCACCAAGAAATAATTGCGGGATCGTAACAAAACTTGCAATGAAGTTACATGTCGGGGAGATATGCAAATAATTAGAATTGCAGCGTGATTGCGCATTACGTATAGCCGGTAGAGGGCGTTGAACATCATACTCTGTGGAGTATAAAACAGGTAACCAAAGCTTGTTTGAGTGTGCTGAATCATTTACAAAGGAAGAGCTGAGATAGACATGCCATTATGCCGTGTTCGAAGACAATATAAGCAGTTGTCGCAGTTTGAGAGGGGTAGAATCGTCGGGATGATGGAAGCTGGGTGGTCAGCTAGGCGAGTAGCTCGTCAATTAGGCCGCGCTGATTGTGTTGTGAGGAGGTGTTGGGACCAGTGGACCAAAGAGATGTCATGTACACGAAGACCAGGCTCAGGACGCCCTCGACAGACCAGTCGTCGAGAAGACCGCCACATCGTAAGAAATGCACGCGTACAGCCAACTGCTTCATCGGCCGCCATCCAGGCACAGGTAGCACCTTCACTAGGGGCTTTGTGTCTTCTCGAACCATACAAAGGCGCCTGGCTGAAGGACAGTTGGTATCGCGGCGCCCATTACGTGTGCTGCCCTTGATGCCCACCCATCGACGCCTCCGTTTGGAGTTTTGCCGCGCACGAGGAAACTGGACTGCAGCGGAATGGAACCAGGTCGTCTTTAGCGACGAATCCAGATTCAATCTCGGCAGTGATGACAATCGTGTTCGTGTGTGGATAGCCCGTGGTGAATGTTTCAATCCTGCCTTTGCTGTACAGCGACACATCGCTCCCACAGCTGGTGTGATGGTATGGGGTCCCATTGCCTACAATACACGGTCACCCCTAGTATTGTTCCGTGGCACCATGAGAGCCCAGCGGTATGTTCATGAAATCCTGCAACCACATGTGTTGCCACTCATGCAACGGCTCCCAGGAGCCATTTTTCAACAAGACAATGCGCGGCATACATATATATATATATATATATATATATATATATATATATATATACATATATATATACATATATATATATATATATATATATATATATATATACATATATATATATATATATATATATATATATATATATATATATATATATATATATATATATATATATATATATATATATATATATATATATATATATATATATATATATATATATATATATATATATATATATATATATATATATTACAACGATCGGGCCTTGAGTCATACAAGTTCTGTATGATATCTTGAGACATTTCGTTCCATATTTGCTGTAACCTTGCCTCTAGTTCGTTCAAACTCGTGGGATGCCCAACTCGTCGTCAAAAATGATCCCAGATATGCTCGATTGGAGACAAATCTGGGGATTGGGCAGGCCAAGGAAGGGTAGTAACAGTGCGGAGACAGTCTTGTGTCACCCTTGCCGTATGAGGCCGAGCATTGTCTTGTTGAAAAATGGCTCCTGGGAGCCGTTGCATGAGTGGCAACACATGTGGTTGCAGGATTTCAGGAACATACCGCTGGACTGTCATGGTGCCACGGAACAATACTAGGGGTGACCGTGCATTGTAGGCAATGGCACCCCATACCATCACACCAGCTGTGGGAGCGATGTGTCGCTGTACAGCAAAGGTAGGATTGAAGCGTTCACCACGGGCTCTCCACACACGAACACGATTGTCATCACTGCCGAGATTGAATCTGGATTCGTCGCTAAAGACGACCTGGTTCCATTCCGCTGCAGTCCAGTTTCCTCGTGCGCGGCAAAACTCCGAACGGAGGCGTCGATGGGTGGGCGTCAACGGCAGCACACGTAATTTGCGCCGCGATACCAACTGCCCTTCAGCCAGGCGCCTTCGTATGGTTCGAGAAGACACAGAGGCCCCTAGTGAAGGTGCTACCTATGCCTGGATGGCGGCCGATGAAACAGTTGGCTGTACGCGTGCATTTCTTACGATGTGGCGGTCTTCTCGACGACTGGTCTGTCGAGGGCGTCCTGAGCCTGGTCTTCGTGTACATGACATCACTCGGGTCCACTGGTCCCAACACCTCCTCACAACACAATCAGCGCGGCCTAATTGACGAGCTACTCGCCTAGCTGACCACCCAGCTTCCATCATCCCGACGATTCTACCCCTCTCAAACTGCGACAACTGCTTATATTGTCTTCGAACACGGCGTAATGGCATGTCTATCTCAGCTCTTCCTTTGTAAATGATTCAGCACACTCAAACAAGCTTTGGTTACCTGTTTTATACTCCACAGAGTACGATGTTCAACGCCCTCTACCGGCTATACGTAATGCGCAATCACGCTGCATTTCTAATCATTTGCATATCTTCCCGACATGTACCTTCATTGCAAGTTTTGTTACGATCCCGCAATTATTTCTTGGTGCGCTAATTTTTTTGTCCATGAGTGTGTATATATATATATATATATATATATATATATATATATATATATATATATATATATATATATATATAACCCTCTTAATGGCCATTCTTACAAAGGGAGTATGAAGTTTCCCGTTCTAATGAGGAGATCGGAAAAATGGGCCCCGTAAGCTAAAGTTTAATTTTTGACTTAGGGTCCGGGTCGCATATTAACTACCTATACTCGAGTTCACACAACAGGGAAATTTCAAGCCCGCTGATTCGTTGGTTTCGTCCCGTCATCTATGACATCACTTAGCGCAACTTCCAAATACTTCACGTGGCGCCATCTTTTCCCTTGAAACTGAATTAATCGTGAATACTGAATTAATCGTGAAAAATACACTTATTATTTAAAAGAAAACTTCTAAGATTGAACTTTTTATAACAAGTTAAAGAAACCTTTGAAGAAAAAAAAAAACCTTTAAAAAAATTAAAAAGAATATAATGGTAGGTTTGAAATTTTTATGAATTATGTAACATTTTTTGGGGGGAGTGGATTTATTTTACAAGAACTTGCATTGAAAGATATAAATTTGTATGGGTGTATGTGTGTATTATTTTGCAAGAATAGATTTTTTACCTCTGACTAATATTTTTTTATATAAACTTAAGCATACTCTGCACGATTTTTTTTTACAACTATGTATATTTTTTCTCACACATATTTGGGCCTAGACAATATTCAAAAAAATATTTAAAAAATCCTTTATGATTTTTTTAATGTTTTTATCGAAATATTGTGTTTGGTGCATATATGAATTGCTGTGCATTAAGTTGAATTTTTGCAATATATATATATATATATATATATATATATATATATATATATATATATATATATATATATATATATACATACATACATTCATACATACATACATATATATATATATATATATATATATATATATATATATATATATATATATATATACATACATATATATATACATACATACATATATACATACATACATATATACATATGTATATATATACATATATATATATATATATATATATATATATATATATACATACATACATACATATATGCATACATACATACATGTATATAATATATATATAAGAAGGTTGTTACTTAATGGTTCTGGTGTGTTTTACGATAAAAGAAATAGCAAAATATATTTTTTTAGTTGTTTAAAATAAAATTAGGAAGCTTATTTTTTTATGAATTCTAGCAAATCGTCTAATTTCTTTCACATATGGAACTGCCTATAATTTTTTTTCTACGTTTAATTTAATATGCTCTTGATATCATAAGAACCTTCAAACATAATAAATTACTAAAAAAATTTTTTGTTACAAAAGTAAGTTATTTTTCTTTAATTTCTGTTGTGTTTTATACTTAAATTGCATTTTTCTCAAAATCATGATTTTGCAATTTTGCTTGACTTTGATGAACTAAGGCTTTGAGAAATATGCACTTACAGTTATACTTTTTATATTTTTTTAATCTTGATTGAATGTTTCAGAAACGTAGGGAGAGGTTTTTTTTTTTTTGGATAAATGCTTAAATTTTTTTTACAAATAGATAAACATGAAAAAGAGGAATCTTTTTTCAAAAATTACCATATAATGAGTAAAATATTTTTTTTTACAAAAATTCAGAAACATATTTAAAAAAAGCTCTCCCTATATTTGTAGCATATACTATGACATTATTATAAAAATTTAAATTATAAAAAAAAATTGAAAATTGACAAAGGAGTCCTCACTTTCCACCTCATTACAAAATGAGGATGGAAGTTTATCTTCCGAAAAAACGGACATTTGAGCAAAAAAACACAATTACTCACGATTTATTCACATACGCACTAACATTTGGAATCTAAATAGTATATTGTAATGAATGAATCAGTTTCAGGGGAAAAGATGGCGCCACGTGAAGTCTTTGGAAGTTGCGCTAAGTGATGTCATAGATGACGGGACGAAACCAACGAATCAGCGGGCTTGAAATTTCCCTGTTGTGTGAACTCGAGTATAGGTAGTTAATATGCGTCCGGGTCAAGCAGTACATAGTGCCGAATAACCCTCCCCCCTCCCTCCCGTCCCCGTTTACTCTTCAATTTTCATACTTCCGTCTTAGATGTTATGAATGATAAAGAATGTAGAGCAAATAATTTGTTTATTTTAACCTGTAACAATCTCAATCTAATCAATACCAGTTTAAAATGAAAATTACAAAAAAAATTTTATTCTTCTCCCGTAAGATCACAACTTCAGTTTCTATTTCGATGTACGGCAATATTTAATGGACTTTATTGTAATCCCGAATTAATGAGGTAAAACAAATCATCTTAACAAGGCCTAAAAACAGATGGATAAATCACATTTGCTATCTTCTACTAATCTAGAATTGGGCAGCAATTATATTAATGAATTAATTTCGTAATCACTCTGTTCATTTTAAAATATTCTCTAAAGTAATTATTTTTAAATAAATTCTGAAAATAAACGAAAAAAAATCTTAATTGCCATTGTAATTCAAAATATTTTACGTACGTTTCAAACTATGTATAAATATGTTTTTACTATTAAGCTTCATTTACGATCCTCGAAATTTACATTGTTCCTTTAGCTTGATTTTAATATTTGAACGATGAATTGCGTATTTTAAATACGCATGGATTTAAGGCATCTCTTTAAGGATTTTATTATTTCTTAATTTATTATTTTTTTGCATCTTTTACCCAAAAATGAAATAAAAACAGTGTTCACGCAGATTATATAAAAACAATTTAAATTATTTGAACTCCAATGGAATATACAATAAATTATAATCGTTATTTTCTTATTATACGCTTTTATCTCAATATCTTTGTTAAACTAAGAAATAAAATAAACTTTTGATTACATTTGGTTTATTTTTTAGCAAATTTTTTTTATATACATATATATTACGGTATTTTGTATGAGTGTTAAGAATGGATATTTAATCTATAAAGTGTATATAGGATGCAGTAGTTGCATTAATGGAATTGTGGTATACTCTTCTTTTCATTTATTCAATTTGTTTAAAGCGCAGAAAATAGAAATCAGCACATATTTTATACCATTAATGCGTTTTAAATATGTATATTAAGTTTTCAATATGCACTCATCGCAATCTTTAAAGATTTTGTTATTTATTCAATTATTTTTTCTTTCAGCTGTTATGCAAAAAAACATTTTTGAGCATCAATGAAATATTTTTCTTATACGCTCTTAACTGAGTTACTTTGTTAAAGTAAAAAACGAAGAAAAAAACTTTACATTTTATTTCATTTATATTTTTAGCAAAAGTTTATTTATTTTACAGTATTTTGTATTAGTATGGCGATCAAGATTTACTTTACAACGTATTTAAGAAATAATAGTTAATTGCATTAACAGAATTGTGGTTTGTTCCTATTTTTTTTTTATACAGTTTTATTAAAACGCACAAAACAGAAATCAAAGCAAGTTTTATACCAAAAATTTGTGTAAACTTGTATTATACATGGATACCTCTTTAGGCCTTTTATTATTTTTAAATACATTTTTGCAACTATTTCGGAAAAAATTAAATAAAAACAGTATTCACTGAAATTATATAAATGCAATTTTTAGACTATTTGAACTCAAATAAAATTTTCCTTATTTTTGTCTCGTATCTGTGTAAATCTGCAATTGAAAAAAAAAAAACTTTATATTTGATTTCATTTTTTTAGAGAGTGTTTACTTATGTTGCAGTATTTTCCTATGGGTATTTTAAATGGAGATTTAATCTACGACGTACGTGACAATAGTGCCAAATCCAGAATTGTAGTATACGCCTTTAATCATTTATTCAGTTTGATTAAAGCGCAGAAAATAGAAATCAGCACACATTCCGTACCATAAATTTGTGTAAGTGAAACGATTCATTTTCGGCGAAAGAAAAATTCTGCGTGTGTCATAAAACTCCCCTTTAATCCTCATGTTTTCTTTCTACGCCAATTAATCACTTAAGAAGATTGAAATAGTTTGGGCATTTCTATTATACAGCGTTGACTATAGGGAGCTGACAAAGTAATGTGATTAATTGGAACTGTATTCCTTAGAGAAGGGACACCGATAGACATTCGTCATGACATGGGCCATTAGGATAAAAGATCGCATTCTGCTGAAGACTCTATGCAGAATACACGATTTCCACTGTGCCTTATCTAAGCTTCTTCCCGAGAAAGACTTTCTGAAATGTTTTGCTAATACTCTGGGTTAATTACCGTTGTTGAAGTATTACATCTTGATCTTAATTTTATTCAAAGCTATGTTTAATCAATGTAATTCGCATTTGCAGGAAGGAAAATAGGTTTTTAATTTAAGAACGCCGTTTAAATGCAGTACATTTGCTAATTTGCAGAAATAGTAATTATTCCAATGTTTCTTCTGGTCTATAATAGAAAGTTGAAGTTGACCCATAGTTTTGATTACAGTAATACCCCAAAGTTACGCCATACGTGGGGCAGGCGAAAGATCGCGTAAGTCGAATTCTCGCGAGTCGGGGTACAACTTTGCATATAAATACATATAAATTTCGTGTAATCGGTACCAAGAACTTACTAAAATACCAGTTTAAAGGGAAAATATTGCATAAAAATTTAATTATCGTATTACATATTAATATTATACTATTATACTATTCGTATTACATATTAATACATAATAATATTATGTACAAGATATTTAAAAAAAATATGTTGATGGTTTTCAATAATCTAATAAAGTAGTCTGTCGTATTAACGCCTTTTTTTCTTCATACATAGAAGGTATAATAGATGGAAATTTCCTTAAAGAAATTCTTCATAGCAGACAAAAAAAAAATTATCCCCTGCTTTGTCGGGATCACGCGATCTTTATTAGAGTATGTAGTGTTTAAAATTTGTAACCCTTTCTCAATTGCGCTGAGACCTTCTGACAAGTTTATAATTTTGTACGTGAGAGGTAAACTATCATGTGCAATATTCCAATTTTTCAGGAGAGCTTTTTAGGACAGTTTTGTGATGGTTTACCTCTCATCAGGACTTACACATGCAATAGTTTATAAGTCCATATTTAATCCACCATCTTATTTTGCATATATGATAGTTTTCCTCAAAGAAGCTCCATCCAAAAGGGGTCACTTAAATAAAAATATCAAAAATGAAGAAAATTCACTTATGATAGTTTACCTCTGATGTAAAGAATTGTCGTTAGGTTTTTCTTTTGGAATTACGTCTGAAGTATCGGATTCCTCAGGGGTGCTTTGATAGTGCATCTCTATGACATCATCGACTGTCAACCCCTCAAGATGAGAATCCGACAGATCGTTGATATCATTTCCATCGACTTCCTTGTCTAATTGCCTGTTAAAATCGACAACTTTTTCTATGACACAAGCAATAAGATCAGTTTCAGGTGTTGTTCCCACCTCCTTTTTTTTAAAAGAACATTGGACCAAATGTCTTCCAGACACCATTTAACACTCCGTTGGGCGCGTCTCGAAACTTACGTCATCGGGCGCGGTGTATCTGTCAGATACATCTCTGTTTTATGTGTTTTCTGTTAATTTGTATTAATTTAAATATTCTATTTTTATTCTTTTTAGGTCCAGGCTTTTACACCCGGACCTTTGTTTAGATTTTTATTTTATTTTACAATTTTTATTTTTTACAAAACACCAGCTAATAGAAGTAAACCGATAAGGGCTTTTATTTCAATGTTATGTGTTATTCTTGCATCTCTTTCTCTACTACATAGATTAGAAACTGCAGAAATGTATTCTTAAGTGCATTTCACAATTATTTCCAATATTTCGTCAGAAAGAAACAGCCCCAAGAGCCGTATATAGATTTTATACCTTTCGCACTTCCGATTACTCCAGGTAATTTTGTGATAATATTCTGCGATTTGCCTTTGACATTTGTTCTTCTGATCCATTTTGCCCATTTAGTACTATTGTCTTTTCCTACATACAAATCATCATTATTAGCATCATCATCAAGTTATGAGTCATTATAATCACTTTCACTGCTATCAGAATCAACTTCACACGTTTGTAAAATATCTACTTCGTTATCATCACTTTCATCAAATTCTTCAGCATTTAATTCTTTTGGGAAATGTCATTCCAAGATTTCATAACTCTCCAGTTCGCCTAACTTCACCCGAGTTGACAGAAGATCTGAGTAGTGGTAGCATAAATCGAAGTATTACTATATGTACATTAGAAAATTAGATAAATAGTATAAAATATAAGAATAATTATTCGTTCCATGTTATATTAAGGGAAATCACTCCAAAAAAATTTAAAAACTAGGATAAAGTTTTACCTCCTGTTTGCGATTCCTTATCCTGTTTTCAAATAAATTAGCAAAATTTTCCTGGTTTCATTTAAAATGTTATGTTTTCTATTTCAAATTTATAATATTTAAGATTCTTCTTATTATAAAAATAGTATTGAATTTTCCACGCAAAATTCATTGTGCATTTAAGGAACTAAGTGGTATATGTATTTTATAAATTTTATTTCTACCCCTGTATTCCGTACAGTTAAATGCACAATTTATTTAAGCATACGTAGCAATGCTGAATATACTGACAATTTCACTTTCAGACCAAAATAAAATGACCGATGGAACTCTTTTTGTCTCTATCTCTTATACAGCTGGAATTTTCTTTATTTCTAATATAATAAAATAGATCAAAAATACCTAAAATATACCAACGACAATTATCGTAATTAAGAATATGCATTCCAATGACACTATTTCCACACGTCCATCTTTTCGTATGCCCCAAGACTGAGTCCAATGACACTCAAATAATTCCGAGTAAAAAATATTCGAAAAGGTCAACAATTTTCTGGTTCGATAAAAGACTAATGCCGTTCCTTTGAACTGCACTAGTTTGATGACTTCTTTCCGTTATTGCAGAGATCTTTCTTAAGTGATATTTGTACTTTATCAACACTGAACAAATTAACCTTGAGGCTGATATTTATACGAAAAGACAACAAATTATTATCAGATGTATGTATGTTTTATAATTACTTCGTTCTCAGTAGTATTCAGACATACAAATGTAATAGCTAATTTCGTAGGTTTACTTCCCTTGAAATGAACTTACTTCGCCTTAAATGACCCCAAAAATTATAAATTAGCCCCAAAGCCTTTTTTATTTAGCTTTATATTGAATTTATCTCATTATCTCCTAACAATGCAGCTAAATGCTCAAAGGAGAGATACCTATCCGTTGAAGTTAGCTGAATTTAGCTGAATTGTTACCACCATTGTCATCAATGTTTCCCCGAAATCCCAGTGGGGGCCTCAGCCTTTCTTAGACAATTCTCCCTATCAGTACACTGTTGATAAAGGGATTTCCAGTTGGTTATACGGACGACTTTCAAATCATTGTCTACACCAGGGGTCGGCAACCTTTTTACTAGAAGGACATATTTCAGAGATGCGGGAGTTCAGCGGGCACCCCTGGATGAAGAGGGGGAGGAGGAGGGGGTTAATATTTAAGCATTAAAATATTAATGTGACATAATTTTTTAATACATCAATTAAAATTTCAATTTAAACAAAATAATCTTAAAATTGATAATTAGTGCAGTATTTGACATTGCAAATCTGCCACCAACTAGTTATAATGTGGCCCTTAAGTAGAATTCCCAATTCTCAGGCAATGGTCCAAATGAATGTCAGTGAGGCTTGATCGGTTCTTTGAATTTAATAATTTTGTATTAGAAAACAAATATTCAGAAGTATTTGTCGACGCACAAAGAGAGTTCAATTTCAGAGCACATTTTCTCAACAAGGGGAAGTCGTTTCCATTCACAAAATTCCAGAAATGTTCTTCGTTATGATGTAATTTTAATTAAATCTCATTTCTTATGTTTATAATTTCGAATTCGCAGTCATTCGTATTGGAAATATAAAAAAAAGAGTTGTGATTTTATTAGTCACATCGTCCTCTGTATGAGAGAAAGGATTAATAAAAAAACGTCAAGAATGCCTCCAATTCGTACAATTCTTCAAATCTGGTATTAAATTCTTCTAATAAGGAATCAAAAGGTTTGAGAAACTGAGAGTTGGTAGAATTTCCATCGTAATAATTTTCTATCACCATTTTTAAATGTGTAAAATGTGATAAATTATCTTTCTCCATATGCTTTCTCCAGAGCGCCAATTTAGTTTTAAATGCATTTATTGTACTTGTGATAGAAGTAATATGATGATTTCTACCCTGTAGTTTCATATTTTGTTCCTTCAATTTTACAGTTACATCTGTTAGAAAGCCTAGCTCAATTAACCAAGGTTTTCTTTTCTAATTATAAACAAATTTTATTCCTGGATAATAGAAATCCTTTCACCTGTGTTAATAAATATAAAAACTGCTCAGATACCTTTCCTCTACTGATCTCTCTTAGTCAAATAACTAAAATCAAACAATCAAAAATATCTAAAATCAAGTTTCTAATCTCAAATACCTAAAATTTAGATATTTGAACAGCGGGCACTTTAAAACTGTTTCGCGGGCTCCTCGTTGCCAACCCCTGGTCTACACTATGACACCATCTAACTCTTGGTCTTCTCATAGCTCTAGTTCGATATGGTCTGTGAATGAAAATTTAATTAGTTATTCTAGAGGCATTCATTTGGTATATATTCGATACCAAAGTGTCCGAAAATCTTCATGCTATCTATTATATATATAATAGCCGTTGTCTCTGTATAACACTTCCGGGCTGTACTCATCTTTCAATTGAAGCGCTCAGTAATCAAACGGCCGGTTAGGCCTAATTTCAATTTCAGATGTGGATCAGAATTTTTTCTTACCTAAAAACTAATATCTTCTCCATCAAATCACGTTTGTTCAGCCTATTTTTCTATAAAAGATTCAGAACTAAAAAAAATTGGATGCTTTTAGCTGTATATTTAACAGTTTTTAAAAATCTGTTTACTTTTGCTATGAATTCTGAAAGTAAACAAACTTGAATGTGAATGAATCAAATAGCTCAAGTATTCATATCGCTTAGTGAGCTGTAAAAAACTGGATGGCAGTCTACTACTCCAATCGCATGAAAAACTAAATAAATAAAAAATAATGAAAGGATTTGCTTTTACAAGGTGTGGATTAAATGCAATATTGTTAGATAATTCGGGATATTTTTTAACTTTCATATACTTTTTCCATTATGACGTCATTATTAGTATTATGACGTCAAAATGACGGGTTGGATGGCAGTCTACTACTCTAATCGTATGAAAAGCTAAATAAATAAAAAAATAATGAAAGGGTTTGCTTTTACAAGGTGTGAATTAAATGCAATATTGTTAGATAATTCGGAATATTTTTTAAATTTCATATACTTTTTCCATTATGACGTCATTATTAGTATTATGACGTCAAAATGACGGGTTACCTTCTAGTTTTAATATATTATACCGATATCTTTTTATAATTTATATATCTCATTATCATATCTTTCGCGTTGCTACCACTGAAGCGAAATGTATTGTTAAGTACTAAACGCTACTAGCGAATTAACAACTTTTGATTTCAATAAAAGTGAAATGCTTTATTTAATAAATAAATAACTCGAAGAATATTCCACTAGTCTTTCCGCTAGGATCACAAACGTTCTTCAACTCCTTTGCATACAGGGCAAAGATTCATTACGCACTCTAAAGGAAGGAAAATTTAGAAAGTTCATCTTAGCTACCTCAAAGATAATGAAAAAAAAATGAAGAAGGAAGAAAGCAGGTTTGTACTCCTTTCTCGATAACTTGGCCATCCTAAAAATACCCATAATTGTATCTAAGCAGATGATGTAAATTTAAGACCATATTTTCGGAATTTTTAGGAGTTTTCTTCACAGAATCGCCATTAAATTAATTTCACGCCAATGGAATATTCCTGTATTATTTCCAAGAAAGGACCAATATAAAAATAGAATGCCTTAGCTCGCTTGAGAATAAAAAAAAGCAATTTCCTGTTTCAAAGTTACGGCATTTTTTTATATTTTTGTAATCATTTTCAGAGCTATAAAAATAAAACTTTGAGCCTTTAAACTTTAGCATAAGCTTAAGTAAAATGTATCCCTCTGGAGAATTATTAGACTCAAATCAGTTATGAAAGATTCACGAGTCTTTAAAAGATTGCAGTTTTATTTTCGGGAGATTAGATATACATTTTTAAAGTGTACTTAAATATTTCTATATCTAACTCGTCTTCAGAATTTTTCTCAGAAACAAGGAAATATTTTTAAGATACCGTTTTTGTTAAGAAGGGAAAATACCCGATTTAATGAATGTATAGAATTTATAATAACATATTTTATGTCGGCTATGTATTCATGAAGCATATTTATGCAGATACACTTTTCCAAAAAAATTTCGTTTTAGAAATTTATTTTCTAGATTATATAAATAAACTAGTCTGTAATAAATACATTAATTTTTTACTATGTGATTAACCTTGGAATATAAACTACTGTTTTTTTAAATATAAATTATAAAATATTTTGAAATATATTTTAAAAAGTATAGAAAAATTAAATAAAAGTATAGAAAAAGTACATAAAAATTAAAAGTATATAAAATACTTTAAAGACCCCATTTGTCTTAAAAAAGGGAGGTACCCGGTTTAATCCTTTGCGGACGCGCCCGTGTACAAAGTGCAACATTTTAGTAATTTTGAATGATTTGTTTTTACATGTAAGGTTTGAATGTTCTAAGCAGTTTCTATTTATAGCTACACCTTTTCTAATGCAGATCGAATTTTCTGACCTTTGCTTTCCTTTCCATTCATTGTTAGTCGTGACTTAACCGTGGTAAACCAGCGATTATACTGGATTGCAATACGGAAAAAGCAGGGTTTGATGCAGTCGATTCAATGTGAAGCTATTACACGGTATCCCGCATATCGCTAAGATGGACAATCTCATTGTTTTTTTAGGATTTTGGACATATTAGGAATCAATTCGCAAGTTGTCCTTTAGATCCAATAAACCGGGCAGTTGTGTAGTAAGGCGATTTTATCTGCATTATTTGGCCGTGAATTATAAATATATCTCAATATTATCAACATTTTATATCTTGTCATAAAACGCAGAATTATTGTTTTCAATTTGAAAAAAAAAGTTTATTACAAAAATAATAATTAGGTTGAAAGAGACGTTGCACTTTGTTCCACGCGTGCCTACTGGTGTTCCAAAGATTGGCGCGCCCGCTGATGGGCAAATGAATATGTAGAATGTATAACAACATTTTTTATATCAGCTATGCATACATGAAACCCATTTATGCTGATACAATTTACCAAAAATTGTTTGTTGTGTATATTTTTTTCCCTAGATTACACAACTAACTAGTCTGTAATAAATACGTTAAATGTTCCCTATATGATGAATCTTTCATTTTTTTTTTATGTAAATTGTAATCCATTTTGAAATATATTTTAAAAATCGTATAAAAATTAAATAAAAGTGTATAATAATTAAAAGAACAATATAATATTAAAAAATATAAGATAAAAATGACTTTTTATATACCATGTTTTAAAATTTTCTGTTGAATCATATAAACTTGACAATTCTATGTATTAATAAGTACTTATAAAAAATTTTTTTTGATGAATTATCCCCTCAACTTGAAAGAAAATGAAGTTAATTGGAAGTTAACTTGCGTTTAACTTTTCGTTCCCGTTCCGGACGATAGATGGCTGCACCAGTCTACAAAATAAAATTAACTGAAAATAACTGAAAGTTAATTCAGTTTTTGAGTGACGCTAGTATAAATTTAAAGAAATTCAATACGAATTCTAAACAGTTGAGGGATTTGTGGAATTACCAGGGAAAGCTTATTGAAGATTGTTGAGCTGATTGAAATGTGAAGGTGATAGGAATGATTTGGGATACAAATGATGATTTAATAAAGTTAGAAACAGTTGGTTTACTAAAGAGTCGGGAAGCTGTAAAAATTACCAAACGCTACATTTTACAGGTAGCTGCCAAATTGTTTGACCCATTAGGTTTCGTAGCTCCATATGTGATTAGAGTAAAATGCTTGTTGCAAGAATTGTGGGGACTAGGTTTAGATTGGGATCAAGAAATTCCAATTCCTTGATAACTGAAATTTGTCTTCTACCATCACTTAGCGGTATTTTTGACACCGTTTTTCACTATCATTAAAACTTTATCCTTTCTGCCGTAAAAGAATAAAGGTGGAGCACAGAAAACGTGATGTTTAGCTAATATTTCTGTGCGTTCTTTTGCTCTTTCACGGCGCAATTATGATCTGTCTATTATTTCAACATCTGATTTAATGTCATGAAGAAATGCCGACGCGATTGCTGCACCAGCTCCATCAGATAGGTCATATCGGTCACGTTTTTGACAAAGACGTCAAGTTGGAATTTGACTTTTTCTGTGGCACTTGCAGCTTTGAAGAACACGGTTCAAAATTTTCGCCTATATCAATTGTATCTTCTGACTCGTCCGTTATAACAGAGCTTCGTGGAGAAAGTACTGTATCTTCGCGTTTCTCTCTATTTGCCACAGAAGCATAATATAGTTCTAACTTTCTATTTCTATCATTTCGTTTTTCTATTTTTTCGTTTGTGAAAAGTCTATATCACCAGTAATCATTTTTCTTTCAGCCCTCTGGTCAGTGAATTTTTTTGTTCTTTCGTTACTTTTGTTCTTTTTGGACACTTGCATTGTAGAAAATCTTTGGACTTACAAGAAAAGATATCAAATAGTTTGTTACTACGGGTGCGGAAATCTTCTTTATCGTCAATCAATCGTTTCCAAGATTTTATCAAATTTGTGCATTTTGAATGGTAGGCTCTTATCAACTGTATAATTGGGGTGTGGAATACGATTGGAATTGAAGCTTCTTGCCATATAGGTTCGATTTTCCCCGCAACAATTTCCTTCATATGTAAAACAGCTGGCTCCCTTCGAGTATACAGTGTAAACTTCAGCTGAAATCTTACAAAATTTTAAAATTTCAAGACATCATTATACATAGGTAACCTTTCACGTCTCAATGTTGCCAAAAATACAACACATAGGAGCTTTTCTTGTGTTATCCAATTTAAACTCTGTAACAATTAGCAAACGAAAATCTAGATACGACAGAATTGTGAACAATAATCGCGGGAAATCACTGATTCTGACCAAAGAAGTGTGTATGGCGTTTATGCTTGCACATGCGCACGGGGCGGAGGAGTAATGACCGGACAAAGAAATTCACCCATACACACCTATAGGGTTGCAAAAAACAGTTCGTTTGCTACTTAAGTTATTCTGGTTTCTTCGTTCTTTCGCGGTTACAAATCATATAGAAAAGAGAAATTTGAACAGATTTTCAGAAATTCAAATCAAATGCGCAGGTAGATAGACTAAAAATAAATTTAAATTATTTTAGGATATTCTTTTTGAACGGTTTTCACTATTAGGAAAGAATTTGACAAAACTGGACTTTTCGCTCAACCCTAATATATATTTATATATATATATATATATATATATATATATATATATATATATATATATATATATATATATATATATATATATATATATGTATATATATATATATATATATATGTATGTATGTATATATATATATATATATATATATATATATATATATATATGTATATATATATATGTATATATATGTCTGTATATATATATATATATATATATATATATATATATATATATATATATATATATATATATATATATATATATATATATATATATATATAAATATATATATATATGTATATATATATATATATATATATATATATATATATATATATATATATATATATATATATATATATATATATATATGTGTGTATAAAGTAAGTGTAAGTAGAGGAGATTAATGAAAAATTTTTACAACAAATACATGCGTAGCATGCAACGAAAAGTAGAATTTAAAAAAAATCAAAACTGTCAGATATAATGCAGTGTTTAATAATAAAATTGGCAATTTAAAGTAAGAGGTATCATCAAAAACTACTTCTCTCGGGATATTTTAATATGCTAATCTATCTATGCCAGTTCGCAGTTCAAACTCATTTAATATGTGAATGTTATATTGGCTTGCGTGCACATAATCTCTATTTAAAAAAAGAACATTTTTATGTAATCTATACACTACTCAAAATTACCAACATTCAAATCAACTCTACGTATGCCAAACGGGAGACATAAAATAGCTGCAAATAAAAATACCCCTTTCTGGTATTCCCCCCCATCGAATTTCCAAGAAACTTAATTTGGAAACAAAATCGAATGTGATCCAGAAACCTAGTAAAACAAAGAAAATAATTCAATTCAAAAGAAGTATCCATCCAGATTTTCTTTCGACAATATTTCTCTGTCCTTTACATTGCAATAAAAACAAGCAAGTTGTTCCACGGCCACAAACAACTTTCACATAAATGTTCCGCTCTCGAAACGAAAAAGGAACAACAAACATAAAAGGCGCCATTACGTTTCTCCTCTAGAGCCTCTCCGATATCGCAGGGCTAGCCAACTGATACATTGCCGAATCCGAGCACATTTATTTTGGCGATGGCGTTTGGCCTCTTTTGGCGAACACCCTTCCCCATTACTTGCCTCGAACGTTTGCCTGCTGTTCTTTTTCTTGCGATGCAAAGATTTCGAATTTTTTTTCTTTCTTTTGTTGTTGTTCTTTTTTTTTTTATCGCAAATTGAAGCTACAAGACATCATTATAAGTCACAAAAGTACTTGGATACCATTTTTCCTTTCAAAAACTTTTCATACTCCGTATTATTTATTTATGTGTGATCCAACCTTTATTTTTCATATCGTTTTTGAACTTCTTTTTCCCACGAAACGATTTATCAGTTTCCCTTTTCTTAATATCCATTCTTAAGTAAAGGATTAACATAAAATCTGGGTTTTATTTTCCCTTATTTTTCCTGATTAATTATTAGGATTATTTTAATAGAGGTAAAAAAAAAAGGAGCTTGAGCATGCAAAACATTTTTCTTTATTTTCCATCGTTTTCCTTGCTTTTTTTCCCGTATAACTTTTGCCATG
>OU015500.1:114568719-114688203 GCA_907164885.2 Dolomedes plantarius
TTAACCCTTCAGCGGGCACGCTAGTTTTTGGAACACCAGCAGGCGTGCGTGGCACAAAGTGCAACGTCTATTTCAACCTTGATTATTCCTTTTGTAATGAACATTTTTATTTCAAATTGAAAATAATAATTCTGCGTTTCATGACAAGATATGAAATGTTGATAATATTGAGATATATTTATAATTAAAGGCCAAAGAATGCAGATACAATCGTCTTATTTGAAACCTGTTCGGTTTATTGGATCTAAGGTGAACTTGCGAATCGATTCCTATTATGTCCAAAAACCTAAAAACCAATGAGATTGTTCATCTTCGTGATATGCGGGATACCATGTAATAGCTTCACATTGGATCTAATACATCAACTCCTGCTTTTGTCTTATTGTAATCCAGTATAATCGCTGTTTTGCCACGCCTAAAGCACGAGTAACAATGAATAGAAAGGAATACATGGTTCAAATAATTAGACCTGCATTAGAAAGGGTGTAGCTATAAATAGAAACTGCGTACAATAATCAAACCTTGCATGTAAAAACAAACCATTCAAAATTACTAAAATATTGCACTTTGTACACGGGCGAGCCGACTGAGGGGTTAATGATTGCACTGCTTAGATACCAAAAGGATGCCATATTTAAGACTTAACATTATTTCTGCTAATCACTACGAGTATAACGGTTTTAAACCCTTTCAGGAGCAACATGCTCCGCCGTTTGCAAGGGACACATTTTTTATCGATTTTTTAAACCTAAAAAATTGTGAAAATTTTTCCGATTATAGATTGTAAAATTAGTTTACTTCTTTAAACTGATAAGAGATGGCCTCACCAGCCATTTTCTGCTTATTTAACTGGAATACAGTGAATCAAGTGAAAGAAGGACGAGAAAAATGGTGGTCCATAAATGAACCACCGTCCCTGAAAAGGGTTTTTAAACTGATTTCATGTGCAATGGTGTGATTAGTTAAGCAACCGTGTTTACAGAACTTTCTTTTGATTGTGGAACTCATTATGCAGATTTACTCGTAAACCTTTTTGAAAAGTGACCTGAATTTAAATGAGTTTTCAATTTCCCACGCAAATTCTCAGTACAGTTATTTCAAACTTTACCTTTTATCAATTAATAAAGCATCAGAGTACAGCAACCTCACACTATAAATTCCTTACATTATCTGGATAGCGGATGGGAAGACCTAGATTTTAGGAGACCAAGTTTCGAGCCCTGTTCATAGAAGATGTTATTTACAATGGTGTTTAGCCATAAGAATAAATATTAATGGATACCCACGTAAAAGAAAAATGGAAAAAATAATAAAAAAACAGCTTCCTGAACAAAATTTAAAAGTTAGTATATGAGATATATAATACAAAAAGCCAACAACATAAATCGTGTTTATAAGAAAGATTTAAAAGCGGCAGGAATTATTATCATAAACGATTTTTCGTTCTGTTTCCATATTATTTTAGATGGGAGAGTGCCGGTATAAATGTTAAAATAAAAACAGAGTTCGAACCTTATGGGAATACGATAATGAGGCTAATGCAAATATAAGAGAAAAATTTTATAGGGTAAAATAATCAAAATTGCAAAATAAATAAAAGATGATACAACTGAAATATTTAAGGCTAAAGTCAGTAACATCTGTCGAGATTCGGGAATCCAGGGTAAATGCAATTAATGCTTTTGGCACATACTGTAAAGTTTAGAGTATAATACTAACTTCTTCACACTTTTTAGACCACAAAAATGGGGGTGCGTATTATACTCGTGTACAAAAAAACGTATTTTTAAACATTGGACAAGCGACAGACAATAGATGAGCTTTATTCTAGTAAAAGTGATTAAGACTGATAATTTCACAGTATTGTTTGCTTTGAATTTAAAATTTAAGTTTTTTTTCTACCGAATTAGACATTTAGTTAATTTTTATTACAAATTTTATTTATGTTATTAAATATTTGTTCAATTTTTAAATAAAATATTGAAAAATTATGGGTTGGTATTATAGTCGAATTTTAATTTTTTCCAAACTTTTCGCGCAAATTCAAGCGCGCGTATTATAATCGTGTGCGTATTACAGTCAAGATTTTACGGTATACATTAATACCCCGACTTATGAAAACTCAGAATTATGGCGTTTTTCATTTTCCCCTTTCTTCCCCCTTTTCAATCTTGGAATGACATTTCACCAAAATATTTAAATGGTGTCCGGAAGAAATTTTGTCAAATACTTGTTTTTAAAAACGAGATGTAAAAAATAACGCCTGAAACTGATCATATTGTTCGTGTGATAGATGAAGTTGTCGATTTTACCAGGCAATTAGATACAGAAGTCGATTGAGATAATGTCATCGAGCTGTTGGATTCTCATCTTCAGGCGCTAACAGACGATGTTCTCTTACACGATGTGATAACACTTCAGTGATGCACAATAAAAACATCACTGAAGAATCCGACACTTCAGACTTAATTCCAAAAGTAAACGTAATAACACTTATCAACTCGACAGAAGGTCTCAGCGCAATTGAGAAAAGGTTACAAATTTTAGACAATATAGACTCTAATAAAGATCGGGTGAACACAACAAAGCGGTGAATGAAAAAAAAAATGTTAGTCTGTTATGAAGAAATTCTAGGCGGAAAAAAAGGCGTTAATACGTCAGACTACTTATTATTATTTTTAAAATTCTCAGTATAAAGTTTTGTTTAACAGCTTGTACACAAGTATAATATTACAATGTAATACGATACTTTAATTTTAATAAAATATTTTTCATTTAAACTGGTGTTGTTGTAAGTTTTTGGTCCCAATTAGACAAAATTAATATGTATTTATATGCAAAGTTGTATACCTACTTACGTGAATTTGACTTACGCGATCTTTCGCCAGTCCCACCGATCGCGTAAATTCAGGGTATTACCGTAGTTTCAAAATTTTAGTAATCTAAGTATAAGGGAATTTCATTAATAATTTCAAGATAAAAGGAACTTTTTATATACCATGTTTTTAAATTTTCTGTTGAATCATATAAACTTGACAATTCTATGTATTAATAAATACTTTTTAAAATCTTTTGATGAATTATCCCATCAACTTGAAAGAAAATGAAGTTAATTGGAAGTTAACTTGCGTTTAACTTTTCGTTCCCGTCCCGGTCGATAGATGGGTGCACCAGTCTACAAAATAAAATTAGCTGAAAATGAATTAAAATCTGCTTAAAGATGGTGTGAAATTTATAGATTTAGTGGACTGTAAATGATATTAAAAGATTTATTTTGACTTTAAAGCAAAGTAATAACAAATAGAATATACTTTCACATTTAATAGAATACAGTTGAATATAAGGGATGGGTCAACGCTGGGAAAATGAAAAACCCAATAGCATAAAGAATGAATTATGATTTGACTTACATATGAATGATGAATAATTTTCCATTCCCAGATATCATCCAAACCTTTAAACTTTGAGAATACATAAAAAAGAATAGAATAAGCAAGCAGAAGCCCTGCTCGCATCACGTACATAAGAATGTTTTGTCCACAACAACAGTTCATGTTTACACACACCGTTACAAAATAAGAAATTACTGGATCAGTGCTGCCATCTATGAACGCAGGCTGCTACTACAGGACGGAACAGATGACTAAAAGTATTAAAGTAATGCATTGTCATAGGGTTCTGAGCTATTCTAAAAGTTTCAAATGTCTAGCTAGTCGGAAAGTTAGTTAAAAATCGATTACACGATTTGTACTGGACAAACACACACACACACACATACACAACAACAACAACAACAACAAGAAAGCTAGTTAATAAAACATGGTAAAAATGAAAAATAATAAGTATAGTATATAAAAAGTCATATGTCCACAACCTATGTCATTTACCTTAAAAAAATGAAGGCGTCAGAAATATCATAAAAAATGAGAATTTCTCATTCCCGGATACAAATTTCTCAAGCTTTGCAGACATCTAGTTATATTCGGATAAATAAAATATTTTCTTGTATCTCAATTGTTGAAATAATATAAAGGGGGCACAAGATCTGGAAGCTCGACGGTATGACTATAAATATGGTCCGATTCTAACCACAAAAACTCAAATGATATTAGAAGAAGAAATTTTCTTTCTTTATACATATAAATTACATATCTTTATATATGTCATATATAAAAATGGAAATTATAAATATATAAATAAGTTTCGCAATAGCATTTTAGAATTTTATATGATTAAACGCTAATTTTGAGTGTGTGCAGCATTACTTTTAAACTATCAATAGGAAACTGATAAAACTGCACTCATATGTATATTTCATGGTACTCTACATTTTAAAACCAGAAAAATGTGCAATTCTGAAATACTTTTTTTACAATGTGGAAAAATTCTGCAAATAATTGTGATAATTTTTGAAGTTTTCCAATTTTAAGCTCAATTTTCAATTTAAATAATATTTATTACAATTTATTTGGTTTTACAATACAGGTAAATATATTACAAGTGTATTATGACTACTGATTATTTTCTGTAAGCATATATCTCCATTTTATGAAGCTCACAGAACGTTACGATTTTTAATCCTCAGTTAATCATATAAAATTCTAAACTGCTAGTTTGAAAATTATCTATAAATTTAAAATTTCCATTTTTATATGTGGCATATTTAAAGATGTGTAGTTTATATGTATAAAGAAAGAAAATTTCTTTTTCTAATATTATTTGAATTTTTGTGGTTAAAATCAGACCATATTTACATCAGATACTGTGCCCCCTTTAGAATGTTTGGTCAGGAGGATTTCGCTATCAAAAGTTGAGCTAAAATCGATCTAAGTAAATATAGTTTTACACACCCCCAGGAATTGCATTTAAACCTTGTAAAAATTTGACATCACGATATACCGTGAACAAATTAACAACGCTTAAACAAATATATTTGTTTAAATTTATTCGGGTCATCATCCGAAACACGGTAAATTGAGATCTGAGTTTTCTTAAGAAATTTCCACGGCCACTATTTGCTCTTCCAAATACTGAAACATTTACTTAATTAAACAAAAGTTTTCTATTTGAAAACTCCGTTTTCATTCAGGGAAAGAAAGGAAAAAAAAAGAAAAAGGGGCAAACCCTTCCGACTTTATTCATTGGCGAGGCGAGTTTAAACTTTTCGAAACAATCTCTTTGAAGAAGATATCAGGGACGTTTAAAGATAACCCAGAATTCTGAGCGTCCCGTTAAATGTGCAGGGGAACCAATTCATCGCTTCAAGTACTTTTAAAAAGAACATTTACTTTGCTCGCTCTGTGGTCGGCTCTCGATATTTTTTGGTTCCTTTTTTTCTAGCAGAGAACGTTTGCTTCTGCGAGGCATTTTTCTAACTCGTTTCAGCGTAAAAAAGATTAGGCCCTGATTTTGGCGCCGAAAGAAACGGTTCGATTTCCTAATGAGGACGTGAGAAGGGGACTTCCATTTATCAACAAATGGCCCTTTGAGGTCAACTTTGAGTGTTTGTTTGGATCTTCCGCCCGAAATCGAATTTTTCTTCATGAGGGCTGGAGGAGATATTCATCTTATGCCTAGAGTGGTAATTTCAGATATGGTATCGTATTAAACCCAATATTTCTGACGCAGGGTCGTTCAAGGATCTATATTTCCTTTCGACCGCGATAGGGTGTCCGTATCATTTTCGAAATCGAAGATGGGGAAAAAATAATGTTCTTCAATTCCCATAATCTATGTTTCCCAAGTCTGGAAATATCTGAAAATTTTATTTTCTTCCGATGGGTTCAGAATTTTGCAATACTACACCCACCTAAAACATTTTTTAAAAGTGTTAAAATGAGTTCAAGTGAAATTGATTTCTAATATTATATATTGTGTATATAAAGGACTATGAATGCAAAAGTAAATAAATATATTATTAATTTTAATCCAACATTATTCACTTAATAGTTTAAAAGCTACTGAAAAATTTATCATAAAAATTACTCTAATTTTTATTTTACTTCAAAATATAACATTTTAAAGCTGCTAATTTTAAGAGTTAATAATTATTTATTTTTCTGCACATGATTTATTAATAATAGATTATTCATTAAATAAATTAAATAAAATTAATATTTTTTTTTCCTTTTTGAGAAATAAAATCTCAATACCTTTCTCAATACCTAGGTTAATTAAAAAAAATTAATGATTTCTATTCAGAAGAATATGTGAAAGCAAACATATCAAACAAAGTCAACAAAGGAGACATTTTATAGAATATGATTAAGCAGATAAAATATGCATGCATGTACAAAATTGTTCGTGTATATAAATATAGGTAAAGATTGTGCATTAATCGAATGTCGAAAAATGTAAATTTCAACTGATTGAAGATCGTATTCTGCAGGAGGGTGAAATCTATATTCCTGTCTGTTATCAAGTGGTAATGAGGACAATTAATGAGGATAAACCACAAATTTATTTAATATTACAACTACATTATATTGAGTTATAACTATATCAAAGTTACTAAGGCTGTTTCACTAATATCCTCAAAATATTATTCATTTTCTATGACTGAACCTCTAACACTACATTTCTGTTATGCCTTCAAAAAGAAAGATAGTTCGATACTATTTTCTTCATATATTCAAATGTACAATGCATAGTTTTATACACACTCAGGATATAACTCTATCAAAGTTACTAAGGCTGTTTCACTAATATCCCCAAAATATTATTCATTTTCTATGACTGAACCTCTAACACTACATTTCTGTTATATCTTCAGAAAAAAGATAGTTTGATATTATTTCCTTCATATATTCAAATGTACAATGCATAGTGTTGAGAGATGTGAGCTGTACTCTCAAGCTTTCTACGGGATTTGGAATTTTTCGCCCTTTTCATCCCCGTGTTATAGGAGTATAGGTGAAATTTTCTTTTATACCGAAGAACTGCTAAAATATTCTGAGAAACTTTAAAAAAAGACATTGCTTTTTTGAAATTCTATTCCCATATCACAAAATCAGAGTTGACCAATGTAAAGGAAATGGCAAATATTAGCTTTCGAAACATGTTTTTCAATGCGAATTCAAAAAAATATACCTATGTCTACAAACAAATAAGTATATTGTTAAAATGTTGAAAAAAAAATTTATATATATATATATATATATATATATATATATATATATATATATATATATATATATATATATATATATATATATATATATATATATATATGTTTGTGTATGTGTGTAAATATTAAATTATTAAAAATTCCCCAGATGTACCTTTGAACTAAAAATTTACTAAGTAATTTGAAATTTTTAGGTAGAAAGTAGGTCTTATTTATTTATTTATTTATTTGCACCTGAGTATACCGGGTCCCCCGCACCTGGTATCCCAGGCACCTGGCATCGCAGGTACCCGCTACCAGAGTCTGGGGGTTCAAGTCCCGCCGCGGGCATAGGCGATTTTAACCGTTCGGAATCGACTTTAAGCCGTAGTTCCCGGTTTAATTATCACTCGTGTAGCAAAAATTGACCGTAGCTCTAAGAACCAAACCAGTAAGTATTGGATGCTGTCAAATGTAAGAAAATGTAAATAATGTCAGTCTTTTATTTTCCGTAAAATCATTATTAAAAAGGCTTATTACTTTTTAGATTTAGATTTCAATATTGCTATTTTACGAAAACGTCTAATAAAGATTAAAAAAAGTATGTTTATCATTGATAATGATTTTATAAGTGATTTATATAAATGGCAACAATTAGTCTTGAATAACTGTGATTCAAAGAAAAATTTCAGGATTTTATTTTTTCTAATTAGAACTTTTTATGATAATGAATTTCTCTAAAATGGTAAAATTTGAGCTAGGACCAATGCTGCGCAAACTTTTTTCGACCGTGACTCACACTCTTTAAATAAAAATCTACGCGATTCCCAATGAAATTATTTTGGTAAAAACACAATTTTATATTAAAAAAATCATGAAAATGTTAACAAAAAAGCAAAATACTTTGGTAGAAACACAATTTTATAAAAATATCATGAAAATGTTAACAAAAAAAAGTGTTTTGGTAGAAACATAATTTTATAAAAAAATCATTAAAATGTTAGCAAAATGTAAAATGAAATAAAATATAAAATGAAGAAAAACACGCAGTTGCAAATTGCGGACGGCCGATAATGTTTACAACTGATAGTTGCAGCCGTTGCCATTCGGGGTGTAGAAATATCGTTGATTTTTGTATATATATATATATATATATATATATATATATATATATATATATATATATATACTAGCTGTAAACCCGCACTATGCTACGGAGTACATTCAAATTAAATTCAACGGTGAATGTATAGTATTAATGCTAAAAAATATATATATTTATAATAAATACAATGATCAATGTAAGCAATTGATGCAAAAAAAACAAAAAACAAAATATTTATAAAAAATATCGTAACGGATATTTTCATAGACAAATTCATGTAGAAGAAAATATTCAAATTAAATCTAATAGAACATACTAAAGAATATAGTGCAGTTAATATAGTACAGTTTGCTGAACATATCTTTTACTGTATACTAATATTTTTTTGGATAATGTCCAATCGTCTCCCGCATTAGCAAGAAACATTTTTTTTGTCTATTTCGTTGTATTCGCGTGACGATAAATTAATTTAAAGTACCAGAAAAAGAAATCACGTTGATCACCATTCAATAAATTAAATTCTAAAAGTTAATCTTTAAAAATTCACCAATAATCAGAAAAGGGAGGTAAAGATTGAAAATAGATTTCCTTTTAAAGGAATTTTTATGATTTTTCTCGTGATATAAATTTTATAACCCTCGAATTATTATTTTAAATGCAAACTTCAAAATAGTTACTAAAACAGCTTAAAAATTTTATTTAAAAAAATCTGAGAATTTTTCAAAAATATTTCTTAGTGCACCCCTACACTATAAGAAGAATCACCATGCAAAATTTCAGCCCTTTAGATCGAGCAGTTTGGTCTGTGCGTTGTATGTCGGTGAGTCCGTCAGTTATGGAACTGTTTTACATATATAGATTATAGAAAATTTAAAGCATTTTTTTTAAAATTGTATGATTCATGATGATAAATTTACTTCAAACTATCACGACCTATCTAATTTTTTCCATGACCCCCAGTGGTTCGCGACTCCATGTTTGCGCATCACTGAGCCAGGATGTTAAAGCGGATCTACTTTCTACTAGAAATAGTACCATTCACAAGAAATGATTTAGCTCTTTTCATGATTTGATACAACTAAGATTGTGCTTCAAGCGTTAGACATTCTTTAGGAATGCAAAAAAAAAAAAAAAAAAATACGACGCATTTTCTTTACAGCCGCAGAAACCTTAATTATTTTATTTTTTAAACCATGATCTCTTAAAGTATAAAAAATTTATAGAGATTTGTTTGTGCTACGGTCCCCAAAATGATGTTACTGTTATCTAGAAAGGTATAAGTTATTGATTAACTCGCTTTGATTGAGCGACGTGTCTTTTGTTTTCCACAGAGTAAATTGGAAAAAGAAAATAAACGAAAAATAGAAGAGTAACTCTGCTACACAGTTAATTGCAATAATTAATTTTCCAGAGTTTGTTTGAGAAGTATGTTTTTATAACTTTTTTTTTATCCTAAAGTGCCAAGAAAAGAAAGAAAAAGAAAAGTGTCAAGCAGTTTAGTTCCGTCGTGCATTGAGAAGAAGAAACAATATCATTATTTAATAACTCTTCTATTCAATGGATTTCAGATTAAAAGAATGGTTACAATTCGTGTCGCATTTAAATCGCAGTATTTAAGTAGCTAAACACATGTGATTGGTTAGATGATGTGTTGAATGACCTAAAATGTCTGAAGATAACCAACTGGAAGGGGAAGACTGGAGACAGAGTCGTCTGGAAAGGGATTGTGCGGCAGGCTAAGGCCCATCACGGGCTGTAATGTCAACTAAGAAGAAGAAGAAGAAACACATGTGATACACGCACTTTCAAAGTTTTGGTGAATATGTCGTGTGAGTTTGCAATATTCATGTTCAGAATAGAATGTAAATTAATCAGTAAGAAATCTAAATTATTACTAATAAAAACTGACACTGAAATGTAATTTTTTTGCACTAGATCTCGTGCTACTATGTTGTAACTTATGCCCTTTGGCCGAAACATTCCAGACGAAGTCCATAGATAAATGCAGGCTGAGAATTGCTGATCCAGGTTGGTTGATTGATTAGTTGATTGAATGAGAGCGATACGGTCATTTTTTGCTTCACGAGGGCTAATTAAACAGGGACTTATTGCTTAAAGCCGATTCAGAACGGTTACAAACAACTATGCCAGGAGGAAGAGTCGAAGATACACTCCTGGATACCTTGTCGCAAGAACAATATAAAAAATTATTTTCTCGAACAGAAGTTCTTCTTATATATTTTTACGATGGTTTTTTAAGGGGAAGATGTTTTGGGAATATTCAATATTTTAGCAATGTATGAGAATTAGAAAATGTCTTTCCATAACGGCATTTTCTGTCTGCGGGCACCATACTGAGAATTTATTATTGGTCAGAGCTACAAGTCGGACGTTAACAGAGTTGGTTTACCTGTACTTTACCAGTCCTTTACCAGTCCTTTACCATCCGACTTCTCTTCATGGGTAGGTTAAGGGGACTTGGTACCCTTTGAAGGAATATATTTGCAGAAGTATATTTACCTATAGTATACACATATTATTATAGGTAATACTTAAATAAACTGATTTTAACAAGAATAAAAATTATTTTGTGGATAAAAATTGAGTAATTTAAATTTTTTTTAAAAAATTAAAGAATTTTAAACATTGGTCTTCTCCTTTAGTTCTCAAAATTCTAACATGATTTTTTTATTAGATATTTATGACATTATACTTTATAGTTTTAGGGATCGATTTTACATATAATGAATTAGTTTCTGAGAAAAAAAATAAAACGTACAAGTGCAGGCAAAAATCAGCAAAAAACATAGTTTCCTCAACATTTCGATTTTTTTTTCTTTTCATTATATTGTAAAATACCTCCCTAGTTTTATTAAATACATTATATTAAACATACAAAAAAATAATGGAGTCATTTGACATATATTTGTAGACGTAGTCGTGTTTTAAACACAGTAAAAGGTCAAAAACAGCAAACTGAGAAAAATCCATTTAAAGATTTAAGAACTGAAAAAACTGCATATACCTATTCCAGTTTCCGTAATATTAATGTCGTTTTGTTGCTACTTATATATCTTTAAAATTATAGCAATTTTCTTTGAATAGGTGAACATCTAGTTATAATTAGAAGCTTTTATTAAAAACTTATCCAAACAGAAATAATGAGAGAACTGGTGAAAAATGGGAATAACAATTTAAATATCTTTCTTAGAGTGCTTTTAAATATTTATAAATATTATTACAAGACATTTGTAATAAATATTTATAGCATAACTTAAAAGTTTCGTTAAGAATTTTAAAATTTAAGTTGCAATGGTTCATCAACAGAGTACACAAACCTCGGTCATAACACTTGACATTTTAAAAACATCCTGCTGATTATGTAACGCCACCTCTCTTTCTGGATAGCTGTTCTGTTTTACAAATAGCATTTTTTATAATTTACGGGTAAGTTGGTACTTTGCATTATTATGCCTTTTCCGAAACAAAAATTTTCGTGAATGCATTACAACACCAAATTTTTCTAGGAATGACCTGTATTCATTCCTAGTGTCTTTTGTACTTCTCTTATTGTATGCATTGTACCCGTATTAAATTCGCAAACTGCTGTTGTTACAGAGTTTTACACGTTGTTTATTAGCAAATATTTCTGTAGGGAACTTTGCCCAAATCACACTGTGCAAACTGTCATCCGTATTTTGAGTTCCACAACGTACGCATATTTCCAGAAGTTCGCTAGATGAAAGCCGTTGACATACTGGTAGAATTTTTGGAAGAAATACTTCATTTATTGAGGTCCCTACTCTTATTTTGTGACTATCCCCGGGGTCATTTGTAATTTAAGGAGGAAATTTTAGAGTAAAAGGAATGTAAATACCAAAGTGGGCGTGGCATTTAAAGGGCTGACGAGATAATGCAAGGTATTTTTGATACACTTACAACCGTCAGATCATCTCAAAACTTTGTACCAATATACTAGAGGTGTCAAAGTATTTTTTTAACACGAAATTGAAAAATCGATATTTTCATCAATAGAAGGGTACCAAGTCCCCTTAAACGGTCATTTCCTGAAGCTATTGTTATACCGCATTGAATGTTGCTGTGCTCGTAAGTGTTTTCAACTTATTTCGGTTTAAGTTGATGTTAAGTTGACGTGAGGTCGTTTCCCAATTTGCTACATAACAGAGAATCGCTGAATCAAGGAATGTTAGAACACAAATTTACTGTAAACTCAATCTCTTTTTATAATTGCTGAATTATAAGAAGCAAGTGTTATAGATAGCGGTGGTACATTGGGTTAAAACATTTTATGGAAGTGTGGACATTATTAATCTATGCTGAAAGGAAAATGGGAGAATTTTTTTAAAAAATTACTACATAATCAACAAATTTATATGCATCAATATTGTTACAAATTTTGTAAATATTGAATCTTGTTTTGTTGAAATGGCTTCTATGGACGAGCTCCTATAGCTATATATTTAACACGGGAGTCTATGGGAATCTCGCCTAATATCGGAATTACCGCCAAATTGGCGATGGATTTTGCGACTCATTTTGATCGCCAGATTTGGCGATATTTCGCCAACTTGTCGACTAAACCTTTCTGGAAGCTTCTAGAAATATTTACCTGTGACTGAACTATAGAGGGCGCTTTGGAAATCTATTAACATACCTGACATTGCATAGGAACTCAGTTCAGTTTCATAGTGAGAATTGAATGTATTGTAACTGCGTTAATTGGTGCGTATTGAATTGAAAATTCTGGTATCCTGACTTGTGTTTTTAGAATTTTCTGCTGTATAGAAGACAGTTGTTAAGTCTTTTATGGTTGAATTTGTGTATACGCCTGAAGAATTTACAAATTTTGTGTGAACTTTCTGAAGAGAATCTTAATCAATCCTAATGAACCCAGGAAAACGGAACAGTATTTAAAGATCCCAGAACACAGAAACTATGCAGTTGGAGGTATTACATAATTGAGAGGCGCGGTAGCCCAATTGGCTCGTCGCTGCAAATCTACCACCGTGTTCATTAATGGTGACGTGGGCACGTAAAATAGGGCGTGGCTGCAATGTCCTCCAAGTTCTCAAATTTACCTCTGGAGGTGCGGGGTCAAGTGTTCCGGTCTCGTCACTTGACTCGGTTCAAAATTACGGAACCGGTCATTTAGACAAGTCGGACTCCGATCCTTGTATGTTAATTCAAAACAGGAGCCCCACCTTCATCGCCCATAGCCTTCGGTACTTGATCTGATATTACAGTCTGTCAAGGGGCATAATCCACAACAATTACAACAAGTTTGAGATGTCAGAGCATTAAAAGTTTTATTTGAAAGATAATACTGATGGTTAGGTCTAACTGGAGCAGATGTAACACTTTGGCAAAAACTACTTTACAACTATGCTGCGTATTGTACTACGCATAGAAGATTCTAAAAGAATAGATTCGCACTATAAATGGATTTGCGCACTTGCATGCTCCCTCAGACGTGAGCACATCTCAGGGTAAATAAAACGTGTGTTTAAAAATAAAACAGTCGTTTATAGCAAAATTGAATTCATCAATAATGCTAGATTTAATATAATAAAAGCTTTCACAGTGAAAAGAAAACTGAATTGAAAATGAGTTATTCAGTTCTTAAAACGTTGATCGATTTTATTATCTTCTTAGGGTACTTTTCATATAAAGATATGCAAGATGCGTTTTCAAGGAAGTAATATAATATGATGTATTGGAGGGTAGAGCATACATATTTCTTGGTCAAAATATTGAGAAAGAAATGAACTTTTATCCCAGAATAAAAATATGAGTCACTAAAATTCGATTCTGCTGAAAATTTATAGATCATTTAAGATTGCTATAGACTTCGACTTTTATTCAAATTGTTAAACATATAAGCTATTAAAGGAACATCTAATTTTCTAAGCTTAAAGAATTATATAGGGGAATATTGAATTTTAATTATTTATCGAGTTTGAACAGACATTGCATTTACGTAGTTCAATATTGATATAATTTTATGAATATCCATTATGTTACAGAATGTAATCTAATTAGCGATTCCATATTAAAATTTTCAAAAATAAGTTATTAATCATTGCTTTTATAAGCTTCGAGGTGAGGTCGGTATATTAGCAGTTATCGGAGTATTCACTAAAAAAAATCAGTTTTAATGCCTGAATAGTTAATCTATAAGTATGTGTTCAGATCATTCAGAAGAAAACAATTACCTGTACATAATATGTTCCAATGTCCAATAGATTTCCTAACAAAATTAATTTTTAAACTAAAAAAAATGTGAATGAGTTGGAATTAGAAATACCTAGGAAATTTGATTTATAATATCTGAAATGATACTTTTTGGGGAGATGGAATGGTAGGGTTCGTAATTAGCTGCATAGGTAAAAAGCTTATTTTAGAATTGGTATTACAGCATTTTCCCTTTAAATATTTGAAATTTTTAACCAGGCCAATTACCTGTATCACTTATAGGTTTCTAACTTTACAGTGTTTATAATATGTTCTTTTTTATCGTGAGGACGTCAGAAGGAAATCTGAACTAATTATGTCTTTGACAAAAGGTTAAAAAAAAAAGTAGTGAATCTAAAAGTGTGCCAAAGTTCCAAAAAGATTTTGGCGGCTTCGTTAACATTGACAATTTTGAAGACCAAAGGAATTTTAACTTGGGTGCTAAGTTCAATGAGGAAATACTGTGAAGACATTGACCTAGGAATTAGTAGAAACATTCTTTTCATCACCGTTATGGATAATTCAAGTGACAAAGGTATTTAAACAGTTCACGTCTTTAGAATTGTTGTTGGTAAAATTCGCCTTTAAAAATATTAGGTATAAGAAATTAATAAAGTAATATGTAATTTAATGTTTATAAATAAATAATCCAACAGAGATAGATAAAAATAATACGAATATAGACAAAAAATAAACAGAAATCAAGCACTCTGGGCATCCACGCACCTACGGCAAGATTCTGTATAAGTGCCGGAACTGAACCATAAAACAACGTAGAGGTAACCGACAGGTCTCGTCATCAGGGAGCCTAACCACATCAGTTACCTCAAGGGGAACTTTCTGAATAGGATGCAGGTAAGCCCAAAAGACATCCCAAGGCCCCGAGTCCCCCAAGGAAAAAATAAGCCAAAAATAAAATGAAAAGACAAACACAACTTACAGTATAGGCTCAACGCACCGCACTTGCAAGCACACAAATAATCCTAATGCAAAGTAAAAGATGCATACACACCCCAATTCCGTAAGTGACGGTTATGGCGAAACAGCAGCCAATTCTATCCTAAAAGTTACTTCATTGTAACATTTAATGTTTATAAAATAACTGTTATATATATATATATATATATATATATATATATATATATATATATATATATATATATATATAAGGCATATAAAATCCGACGAAAGCTTAATGGCTTTTTATAACAAGTTTTGCAGAATATTCGTTACATACTTAAATAGTTGGAGCAAGTAATGTCGATCTAAAAACATGAATTAAAATATGCAGACGCTCCCCATTAAATACAAGTTGACAAGAACAAGATTTATTGCCCGCGCACTGCTCCAGAGAGAGGCTGAGCTTGGAAAGAAACTATCGACTTGTTCCCCTTGTTAAATTGATGTTCCAAACAAGAAACTAAGGAAACACGCTGCCCATAAATTAAATCTTATTTTCTGCTGTCTTCTCCAATGAAGCTACCATCTACAAAAAACACTGCACCATTATTCTTTGTTTTAAGGGCTTATAGATATGGTTGCTTGTGTTTTATTTTTTCTCCTTCATTTTATTTCGAAACCCACCCGTCTTTATTACTTCAGCTTCAAAATACCTCTAACACAAAAACCATTAGATCTTTTTCATTGGCGTCCTTTTTTGTATCAAAAAATAAAATTTTTATTTCCAAATTTTCATTGAGAGAAAATTACTCCGCAGGCCTTTTTTATTAAACTGTCAAACTTAATGGAAGTGTATGTCTGAATTTGCGGAAATGTGATTAAAGACTATGTAGTGGTTATAAAAACATATTCGAGAATTTTTACCATATTCTAGGGTTTTCATACTCTGAAAATTTGTCGAAAGCTTAAGATTATGCCTGTACTTTGAAATGAATCAAATTATTACTCAAATGTATTCTAGCTTAGTAAAAATCATTAATATCACTGAATCTATTAATATATGCTATATTATATATAGTGTTAAATAAATGTTAAAAACATTAAGAAAAAAAGAATAAATTGTTTTACTTGGCTGAAACAAGATGATGTGAAAATTTGATAATACTTCACAAGTCATACAAAGTTAACGGTTAATTTACAAATAACTGTTTTAATTTTGAAGTAGACTAGCCATACCTAAATTAAATTTTAGCTGTTTAGAGGGTATGCCTAAACTAAGGCCACATATCTCGATACTTTCTTCTTGCAGTTAATTTCTGAATGCTAGTGTTTTTTCGACATTTTGCAATCTCACATGAAGTTATGGTATCATGGACGGATGAGCAGTAACTTATTATAGAAAAAAGACGTATGATAGCGAGTTGAAGACTGTAGACTTATACGAACACGGAAAGCAGTTAAAAGCGTATGCTTCCAAATCATAGAGTTCACATTAACGAGCAATCTTTTGATTTTGGACTAGGTTACAGAACTCTGAAGACATTTGACGACAACCTGGGTGACGTCGTCAAAAAGTTACAATCCGCCAGCAGAAGCAATATCTAGCATTAGCTACGCATCAAAGGATGATGTCTTCAAAGCCACTTCCTTGAAAACTGATATCTGCCACAGAAGTAACTGTACCAAGTGAACTGTTTACTTGAAACTTAAGGAAACTGGTCAGTACACCAGCCATATAGAAATTTCAGTGCAAACAGACTGCAATGGAGAAACGAATTGAGAAACTCGATAAAATATCATTAAGCTAATGTGATCGTAATTAATGAGTTCAAATTCAGTTTGCAGGCAGATTCTCGTCACATCACTATATGGAGAAAATGAGTGACACGTTACCAATTCCTTATTACCACAGACACTTATTTAGTTTGGGTGGTGTGGTGTGTTTTTCGTACAAGTGACCGTAATTTTGAAAGGGCACATCTCAGGTCACTACAGCTTAGACAAATGTATTATTACCGATAACAGTTAATGGGCAATATTCAGTTTTGTTTTACTTTTTCCAACCCCAGTAGGTCCCATGATTGATATCCCTGAATTGACAACGACTGCATTAATCGTTTTGAGCTTGTGATTTTCACAGACAAGATATTCAGTGAATGCTCCTACCGTTTGATATTCTTTATTGAATACACTGCGCATGCATGGAATACTTTAGAAACGAGAAATACAGCCCGCCAGCCCCCAACAAAGACTGAGATCGTGGTTAGAGATTTACTGCAGAAGAAAACAGCATACGGAAAGCATATCAGACAGCATCGAAAATTGAAGAGAAATTTTCTGCCAGAGGACCTCCTTACATTAACGCTTTTGCACCATTGTTTACCAACATTTCGTTTTCGGAGAGAAAAATGAAATCTAATACCTAATATTTTATCTAGAATTGTTCTCTAATTACCTAATTAAGACAATGAATATTTTAAATTCAGCATCTGACTCCATTCTACTAAGACACCTCTGATGCCGTATCGCATGAAAAGTTCAAAACGTAATTTAAAGGTTCTTCTTAATTAATCTTTTCTGAACTAATAAATGTGTTTTTTTATATTTTGACATCTGGCTCAAGAAGCAGAAAATAAAATATCAGTTAAGGACTATTTACATTTATGATAAAGAGGGACAGAAAAAAGAATCTGAAACCAACAAAACCCTTTAGATCGGTAAAAGTTTTTAAGAGTTTTGAGAACTAAGTGAATTTTTTTGAAATTCCAAACATCCATTTATGTTTTATATAAATATATATATATATATATATATACAGAAACAGATAACTTATTTACTTACATTTTAGTATACGCAAAGATATTTTTAAAACTAAATTAATTCGAGTGAGTATTTTTTTACCATTTAAAAAAACAAAACAGAATCAAAACTTAAACTTATACCAAGTTATATATAACATCTCGTTGCACAAAAATAAAATAAAAATAAAATAATAAACGTGACTGTTAAAACGAATATTTCAAAATATTTACTAAACAATTTATAATGGTTGATTCCTTTCTTACAAGTATAAAATTAAAGTACAAGCAAGTATGACTAAAAAGTTTGATATAAATTTTATTATACATTTTCTATAAAAATAAATTTAATTTTCCTCTGCAAAGCATATAAAAACTTCAGGTTGTGTCAACAGGAAGCGTAGGAGTTAAAATTACTTTGATGTCTGGGATCTCCTGTCTTGAAATTGTTTACTAGAGTAGTTTTTCGCCCTGGACAGGCAAAAAGTGCGTGTTTTAAATTAATATTTTTTGGAGTATATATATATATATATATATATATATATATATATATATATATATATATATATATATATATTTATATATATATATATATATATATATATAGATAGATAGATAGGTATATACGTGCTAACACGTAATTATTACCCCGAAAGTCTATCCGAGCACATAATTGGTTGTTTTAGTTTTAATGAATAGTTTATTATGTTGCAATTAATAAGTAAATCATAATAATAAGTAAAATTAGAAAAAAATAACTACTAAAAGTAAAAGATAAAAAAATAAAAAATTAATCTTAAGTAAAAATAAAAATAAGATAAAAAATTACTCTTAGTAATAATAATAAAAAACTAAATATAAGTTTAATAGTCCTAAAACACAGTATCCATAGTAGGTCAGTTTCTGCGTTTCAATAATCTCCATGGTTGCAAGTTTTGTGACTTCAGTCATTTTGCGGTTACTTATTCTTAACTTCCAATCTGTCTAGCGCCAGGCTTGGTGTCCTATGGTTAAGTAACTCTTTATTTAATTCTACTGTTTTTCATGGATTGTACGGTGTTTAAGTATGTTTATTGTTTAGATCATACTTATCGGAAACAATCCATTAGTTTTTAGACAACATTGACACCGCTGACGTAGAGATGCTGTCTAAAACCTCTATAATACTTACCTTTTCATGTTTTTAGTTCCTGGCTGCGAGTAGCTTTAGTGCTCATACTGGTTTTCTCTTTCAACTATTTCTTATATATATATATATATATATATATATATATATATATATATATATATATATATATATATATATATATATATATATTAATTATATATATAGCGTTATCGCTAACATATATTGGACATATATGCCTAGCGTTTTTTAGTTAATTCTTTTGGATAAACATAGAAAACTTGCTTCAATATTTAGAACTATATGATCATAGTACATCGCAACTTACAGTAACTACGATTGTTGTAAAAATATAGTTTATTTGTTTTAGCCATTATTTATATGATTAGGTCATCATTCGCTGATGATTAGGTCATCAAATGTATATGAGTACATGATAAAAATATAGCAAACAATTTTTTATGGAAACTATGTTTATCTTTTTAAATCTCTTGTTTTGCATTAGATAGAAAATTCATTAAAGTAAGGGAAAATAATTTTCTGAAACACGCTTAAAGCACAATCGTTTCATGACAGAAGATGCCTCTATTGCAATACTAGTAAAATAACATATGGATATAAAATGACTTACAATAAACAAAATAGATAAAAAAGTAATACATTTCTCTCAAAAAGAGACCAAAAATTTATTCTCTAGTGTAGCTTTTCTAACCAAGAAGATTTCGCCATGTCATTTTCCCCCGTATTCGATTCATTGTATGTTTGAATCCACCAACAAACCCATTGACAATTAAGAGAACATCAAATTATATCTTAATTGTCCATTGAATCTAACAACGAAACCAGAGACAACTTAAAAAAATGCATAATGTGTTTCTGTTTGGCATTTATTAAGATATTGCAGAACATTAGCAAGGAGCGCAAACTTTTGAAACACAGCATAAATAGTCAAAAATGATTAACAAAAATATTTCATAAAGATTTGTATTTAATTTTACATATCTGTGATATGTTGATTTTCTATATAAATACTGAATAGCGAAATGTACTAAGTAATAAGAAAGGTACTATATGCAGGTTTAAAAAAATAAATTAAAATCTGGATTTCGTTATGTAGTTGGAGGTAAATTAAGAAAAAAAATTAGAAGAGTAGTTTTTCGAAAACCTTAAGAATTCATGATTTGTACGAGGAGCTTTTTTTGTCTGCCTATTACACAGCTTCTTTTCCAATTTAAGCTTATTCACACATTGCAAAAAGTTCTGCCTCTTTTCGATTCACTACTGCTACAAGTGCAAACATGACTGGATACTATCCTTGCAGAAATATTCAATTGTTAATTATTTATAAAACTTATTATTCAGTACATAAACATTTTTATACACTTTTGCCAGAATGCAATGTTTTTAACAGTAAATGTAAATATGAAAATTATAACAAAAAGAAACTATTTAACGTAATCTTGAAATTTAGAATTTCAAATCTAATATTTAAAATTTTGGAATAATTTGCTTTAAAATGTTTTTAATTATTATTATAAATCAGAAAAAAGATTTATAACTTACTCGTTTTTCAATCATGTGCAACAATTTATCGGCCTTAATGATATGATGTAACTCCACTCTAAAGGAAAATCTCTTAGGCTTCATAAATTTATGAAGGGTTCGTGCTAATATACATTGAAAAGGTTCATTCGGAATATCCATTAAACAGAGACTTGATCAACACAATTCCTTTTGTCTGGATATGAGTTTTCTTTTTAAAAGCGATCGTCCCATATGAAAAGGATTGGCCATAAAGAAAATGTTTACATATTTTTAAAAAACAATTTTCTCACAGTATCCTTGATCCTTTAAACTGTCTTTTAAAAACTTTTAAGGGTTTTACCTCTTATCCCTTTCTCAGGACTGTCAGTCTGCATCCACTGTGTCAGGAGGAAAAAAGAGAATTTCTTAAATTTATTTTTCCCACCCCTCTTCCACCCCTGTCCTTCGTCCACCCCTTGCTTTAGATCTGAGTTGGCACATCAGGTGACTCGGAGGAATTTAATCAAAAGTTTAGTCTTATTTTTGTCTCGTACGTCATTTTTTTTTCGAAGACTCTTATCGAAAGATTTGAATGCAATATGGAGAAAGGTTTTTCCTCTCTCACAGTGCCCGACTCATTAAAGACAACTGAACGAGAGTATGCTATAGTTCTTCAAAGGCAGGGAATAAAATGTTATTTTCTTTTATAGTTAATTTGAACGTTCTTTTAAGTTTTGTTAAGAAAAAAAAAACTAGAAATATATCAGAAATCTACCAGAAAATAAAATATGTAGAATACTATTTAAAAGTGAATAGTTACAAATCTACGTCCTTTATGGATTGTGAATTACTAGAAATGTTAACTTGTTACCTAGAAAAGCTTCAAAATGTAAGTGAACAAAGTTATAGGCAACAAATAATCACCCAAAAAAATATTAACAAAATCAATTTATTATTATTTTTTTTTTAAATTCAGCATGTAATTCATGCTGTACTCTATATAATCTCGCAAAATTATCTTTTTATGTGGGAAATAATTGTATTTCTAGAAGTTAACTATCCTCACATGAAATTAATTACCCCCACGATCAAGGAGTAGTGGGAGGGGGTTAGTTAAACTTTCACTATCTTAATTGTAGATCCCATGCTTAAAAGTGTTTTTTTTGTCTCTTTTTTGTAGAGGTTTCTTTTGTTTTCCATAAGGTGTATTGTTACTTTTATAAATGATCTATGATTATATTTCATTTCACTGCCTTAAAATGTTAATAGCTTCTTAGTAAAATTTATGCAATTCTGTCGACATGCTGTAATTTTGAAACATTCCCGTGCGATAGATCAGACTGATCTCATTTTACCCACAATTTCAATTTACGAGTATCTACACTACTGGCCAAAAGTATTGAAAGTTTGAGAAATCTAATATTTTTCCAAGAATAAGCCCCCCAAAAATATTTTTTTTTCAATGCAACTGATATTTTTAATGTCAATATGTTAAATTAATTTAAAGACAAGATATGATTAAGTTATTGAACAAAAATAATTATTTAATTTTATAAAAAAATATAGCATACAAAAAATTTACAGGTTATCGGAAATCGGCATTCATTTTGTTTCTCTGGACTACAAGTAAATAAATTAACAATTTCAAGTTCTTCTGAGCAGAAAAGATAATAAATGAGTTCAATTGAACCGAAAAGCATTTAATATGTTGTTGGGCCACTTCTGGCTTTGATCACAGCAGCCACTCATTTAGGGATGTAATCCACTATGTTTTGCAACACTTCTTTCGGTATTTCATGGTGCCAAATTTTAATTATTGTTTCCTGAATCTGTCATTTTGTTCTCTGATGATTTTGGGATATTTTCCTTCCAATTATACTCCTTAAATTCTTAACAGAATTTAAATCTGACGAGTTTTCTGGCCATGGGAGAACATTAATACCAGGTTTTGCAAATTCAGCCTTAACTTAAAATAAGGAATGCTTCGATTTCAGAATTAGAGTTCATTAGAGTTCAGAATTGAACTCTAATGAAATTTAATTTAATTTCAAAGTTTTTCTTGCATTTTTCGATGGGTGCTAGGTCTTGCTGATATACCCATTTCTGACTTGGGAACATGCCATGAGCACTAGTAAGCAATCGATCCTTCAGCACACTAATATACTGGTCACTCTTCATAGTTCCCTGTACAAAATGGAGTCGTCCATTTGACTTATATGACATGCAGCCCCCCCACCATTTGACTTTATGGTGTTTTGCTGTACGAACCAGGCAGTATGGGGTCATTCAAAACCTAGTGGTGCCTTTAGTTTACATTTTATTAACTGTAACTAAAAGTGTGTATGGAATATATAAGGGTGGCCCAAATGAAAGTGAGACTTTTGTATTGGCGACAGTGGTTAAATACTGTGAGTTCTGTGTTTGCGCCAGTAGATAATGTTGTATGTTACGAAGAAAAACTATCATCGTGGGGAAGAATCAGTGTGGTGCTTGAAGGTGCTTAAGAAAGGTGAAAAAAATACGGTTGTGTAATGGATTCGACCAAAAGGGGCCAGAAAGCGGTTATACAATTTTTGACGCCAGAAAGTGTTAGTGAAGCCCAAATTTATCGTAGGAAGGAAGTGTATAGGCATCAGTATTTGTCATTGTGTACAGTGTTTTGATGGTTTAGAGAATTTTGAAAATGACGCGTGAGCACGAAACATGTCGAGGCCTGGTCAAGTACAATTGGCCACCATCATGGAATTGAATGTTGCCGTGAACAACATTTGCTGTAGTGCTAACCTATAGCCCTCACCTGTTGCTCTGTGATTATCACCCCATGGTTTCCACCTGTTGCTTTGCTACTTCGGCCCCCTAAGAAATGCTTTCAAAGGCTGCCGGTATGTTAACGATGCAGTGGTCCCGGATACTGTACAAGACTGGCAACGCAAACAACCACGAACGTTCTTCGCTCAGGGTATCCAAAGACTAATAAGCGATTGGACACTTCCTTGAACCGACACTGCAATTATGTGAAGTGAATATGTAGCTTATGTATCACTGCTACTTCCTACATATTCAAATTTTCAAACGAATAAATGATTACAGAAAAAAAAATCTCACTTTATATTTTTTGTTATTTTCAATGAAAATTCCTCTGTGTTGTTGATCCCAATCCCCTTGGAGTAGGAAAAAATACACCAAAGGACCTACAACAAGTCCAAAGGACCTAGGTCCTCGGAGAAGGGAAGTAAGCAGCTTCACTTTAAGGCGAGGTACCACTAGGACTAAAGTCTGACTTGAATTCGAAGAACACCGGTCCGTAATTTTGTACCGAGTAAAGTGACAAGCCGGAACACTTGATCCCACACCTTCAGTGGTAAATTTGAGAACTTGGAGGACATTGTAGCCACGACCTATTTTACTGGCCCCAGCCACCATTAGTGAACACGACGGTAGATTTGCCACGACGAGCATCGAACCAGGGACATTCAGATCGCTGGCTCGACACTTTTGCCATACAGGCCATCACGTCCCAATTCCTCTGAAATGCCTAAACACCTAATTTATTTCGTTTGCAATAAGATGCTTTGAAATCTTCCTATCACTTTTTGATGGAATGTATAATTGTAAAATAAAACCAATCTTCTTAACTTCGTTGAAATTCAGTTGGTTGAACAACTGAGTCAAAATTAAGAGCGGCATGTCTGATACTTTGATCCAGTGGCATGCAGTATATATTTTCGTGTTTATCTTTGTAAAGAATCGTTATGGACAAGTACTTACAAAAACGACATAAATAGGAATGAAAACCAGCGTCTTTGAAAATATATAAATAGCTATGTATTTACACATTTTCGAAGACTCTGGTTTATTTTTCAATTCCTACTATTAGTTCACACTCTCCCTATATATATCTTGTTCAAATTTTCAATCGTTAATAAAATACTTTCTATTCATCCACTCAAGTTCAAATACATTTTTTTAGACTTGTAGTGGATGACACTTGATGTTAATACAGTTTTTTCAAATATTAATTCATTAATTAAATTGAATTAATCAATTTTAGTTTTAGGCCTAGAGCGTCTCTTGCTCTTGAATAGTAATTTCCCTCTTGTTACTGTGTAAACGGTAGCACTGCGGTAGCGCGGGCTCCTCCCGTCCTGTAGGTTGCGGCATCGAGTCCCCAACCTGATAAACTTTTCTCTCTCTTTCCCCCCTCCTAATCTCGCACAGTAGGCAAGGTTCTGACAGGCAATCCTTTTTTTCAATTCCTACTATTAGTTCACACTCAAAGTTTTCTTTGTTGACCTAAGTAGGAATTGACTTAATTTTTTTTTTATATATATTACTTGTTTTATATTGAGATAAGCTATCTCCAGCCAAACATACGGTGCCTTTAGTCTCAAAATAAAAGGTAGTGATATAGGAGGGAATGCCATCGAAAACTTGCTTCTTTGACACGCAGGGAAAGTCCGATTGCTACAATACAGACCTCGAGGCTCGTACATGCCAGTTCTGGAGCAACTGACTGATATACATTTATTAAGTCAATTTATTGAAGATCATTGTCAAAAGTTGAAGAAAATATTAATGTAATTTTTCCCATATTTATTTCTGATAAAAATACTTTCTTTCGATTAATAATTGAAAGAGAAATAACTTATTATAATAGACAGATTTTCTAATAAATTCATAGAGAATATATGAGATCCCGTATAAAACCAGAATTAATTTCACCGTGATCGGATCATCAGGTAGAGAATGCATAATCAAAATCTTAAATATCATTAATAATGAAAGTGTGTATTCTGGGATAATGCAATCCTTTATGACGCTCTAAGCGAATTTCAAACGAATTTATGATACAAAAGATCGAAAAAATTCCAAACCAGCGTTATGCTTTTATAAGATTAAGTATCATATTTTAAATCCAATATATCATTTACTCTTTCCTTTCGCGCTGGATTATGAGATTAATTGAAGAATAAAATATCGTAAAGTTATGTTTTTCTACTCGTTAAAAAGCAAGGGGAAATACCTTTTTAAATTCAACAACCTACAAAGAGTAATCTCTAAAACCCTTCTATAAATAAAGATTTTATAATGTGCTTTGATGGCAGAGCCTGATCGAATGTAAATGGATACTTTTTCAGTTTTGCTAGAATCTTATAAATATTTATGATTAGTTTATGGAGGGATTCTTTTAGTTATTTTGCATCGAGCTAAAAGGACTTGAATATTAAAAAAAGAAAGGATATATGTATAAATCTATAAATAACACCTGTTTATTAAAGAGAAAAGTAGTACTTTCTAAAAATAATAAATCGTGCTGAAAACGAAATTCAGCTTCAAAATAGCTGAATATATTAAAATCAGCTTAGTGTTTTCAACCATACAAAGATTAAAATATTTTATGGAATTAAATGGATGATGTCTTTATTAATTAATTTCTATAAGTAAAGAAATGTGGATAAAATAATGTGCAGTATTATTTTGTAATGTGCTAAAATTTAGCATTTTGTAATTCAAAATTATCTGATAATTGTCTAAATACATATATTAATATATCATTTAGATCTTAATGGCATACCACAGTGTATATGTACATAAATGCACACACACAAGCTTATATGTGAGCAGTATAAACATAATTAAATTCAAGATCTCATTAATAATGTGGTAATTAATACAGCATTGTGATGCAAAATTCTAATTATGTTTGTAAGGAATATCATAGAAAATATTTTTTCACTCCCCTAGTACCGTAATGTTGGTAGATTATCTTCATAGCTTGTATATCATTCTCCACTCAGACAGTCTTTACATGTTAACAGCATGAAGGTTTTTTCACAACCTTACTTTTCGTAATTTACAGAGAATCTTGAAATTTTGCCTTTGTTATTCTCAGAAATATTTTGAACTTTAAACTCCATTAAAAGATATAAGGAGTAATAAAGAAAGACACATTTTTTGCGGTTGAAATGCTTTAAAGAATTATGTTTTAAACTGTATGGGACTTTACGATACTTTACGTAAAGATAAAAGTAGACCTTGGTGAAAAACTGATATAATTTATATTCGTTAACTTTTCTGGATATCCGTATGTGCAAACTAGCGTACAAAAACATTCACATTTTTTAAAGAATACTTTGGGTTTAAGGGAAGAGATTCCGTAAATTAAGAATGCGATTACTATAAAAAGTAAATATCCAAAGTTAAAAAAAGTCAGTAGACATCCAGAGTTTTAGAAATTGTTAAGTTCTAGTTGTTTTCTATACTCTCCTATTATTGATCATCTAGATTAACATTATTCAATAGCTGGAATTATATAAAAATTCTAAACCAAACTAACTAAGTTTGTCCATGTATAAGAAGTATCTCGTTTAAGCATTTTTTCATAAAAAGAATAAATTTTCTATTTCCTATTATTGTCAAAACATTAAGGCCTTTTTGACATGTCAGCCTTACTCTCATCGAAACATGACTAACCAATCTCAGGCCTTCACAGTTTCGTGGTCCATCATTTGGAGGTATGTGATTGGTTAAAACTTTTCGATGCAAGTAACACTAACGCTGAAGGACGCAATGTGAACAAGGCTTAATTAATAGGCACGGATATGATTTTCCATCCAAAATACTTATCTGCGTCTTTTAAAAATTAGATGGCTACTACCAATTAAACTTAAGACACGGTTAGGCAATGGAAAAAGGAAAAGATAACTTACTTTAGTGCAGAATTTACTTTAGTATTGTGATTATTACATATCTCATGCATATGAAAGAAATGATCCAAATAGAAAAATTCCAGGACAATTTTTTTCCAGGACTATGGAAAGGATTATAACGAAATGAATTTTGGATTAAACTACTTTCAAGAGCTAAAATATTTAAATACCCGTAACATATCTATGGCATATTTAAATAAAATATTTTCAAAACAAATGTTTCGTCAGTATTTGACACAATTGTGAAAACTATTGTAAAGTAAACATATTTTGTAGGCAGACACTTTACAGAATCACTCTTATTAAACTCAAATCAATAAAAAAGTGTGATTTTTTTACGGTAGTTTACGTTTATTGACCCGAAGAAAAGTTGAAGTCAATAAATTCTATATATTTATCTTCCAGATATTATTTTAGCTTTAAGTAGAATTCTTTTTAATGCATAATTATGTTTTCACATCTCGACTCAGATGTACCTGAACACAAATTAGTCTTCTGCGTTTAACAAGAGATCCTCGTTCTAAAGCAGCGGTCCCAACCTCTTTGTCATAACCCCCAGAGGGGTCGCGAAGTTTTTTACTGGGGGTTCACTATAGTTGTATAGAATTAAAATAACTTTTTAGAGAATTTTATAGAAAAAAATTGACAATATTTATTTACCATAAATGAACTGTAGGTGAGTGATGCTTTGAAAAAGAAAAAGTCTCATTCAAAGCGCAATTTGAGTTCGTTGGAAATCTACCGCATTTATTTGGGGATAAATGAAAATCGCGTTTATTTACAACACACAGTACAAAAATTCCAAACGATAGTATAGCTTTAATTAGTCTGTTATAGATTCCCTAACAGAATAAAGAGATTTTATTCAGGAAATTATTTTTTTATTGTTATAAAATTCTGTTTCAATAAGGTACTTGTATAAATTTTTTTGAGGTTCTGTTCTTGCTTTTACACACCCTTGACCAAGAGTTAAATGTTTCTTAATGTCCTCCCTTTCTTACAAAAATCTCACAATTTTTTTTTATTAACTAAAATGTATAGTTGGAATTAAACTACGGAAAATGCATTTTTGTGCTTTTGCTTTATGTTTTAAAACGCTCTTTTTAATAAAAAATATACAGGGGGGGAAGGGGGGAGAGTCGCATAATGCGTAGAAACTGTTGAAGGGGGTCGCGATTCGAAAAAGCCCGGGAAACACTGCTCTAAAGTAAATGAATTAGCGTAAAGTCTACCTCAAAAAGACAGCTTTGGAAAAAGATCCTGCAGATGGTCAAGACACACGGCTGTGGTGTTACTAATAATTAGTTTTACCGCTCAATTAAACTATTTAATGAAGGATGAAATACAAAATTTTATTAAAAATAATGAAAAGGCTGAAGTTTTATTAAATTACGAGGCAGTAATATTACATGAAAACTTGACAACACAAACAATGTAAACAAGTCATCATGAAATAAAACGTTCAGTATAAAGAGAACATAGACTGCCGAAAAAATTAACAGAAAACCTACCCTAGCATTGAAAATTTTAAATTTCAAGGAAAGATTGCGCAGTTGCAACAAATTCTCAGACTGAAAACGTACAAATATATCTAAAAGTAAAATAATTCAACAAAGCAATATAATTACTAGCAAGAAGAATGTAGACAAAAATAAACAGAAACCACGCATTTAGATCTCAACGCACCATAATGCAAGATTATGCAGCAGTAACGGAACTAAAACATATATCGAGGTAGCCGATTGGTCTCGTCATCAGGAGGCCTAACCAAATCAGTTAGTTCAAGGGTGAACTTTCTGAATAGGATACAGGTCTAACCAAAAGACATCCCAAGGCCCCGAGATCCCCATTGAAACAGACAGTCAAATCAAATGAAAAATTCACAGACATCCTGAACTTAGGGCTCAACGCACCATAAATGCAAGTACACATACAATCCTAAAGAACACAAATGAAAAGATAGAAATGTAAAGAGGCGCAGTCACCCTAATTCAGTGAGTAACGGTTATAGTCAAATAGCAGCCATTTTAAACCCTAAGGGCCTGTTCACATAGGAGTCCGTTGCGTTGCGTTAAGGAAAAGATGACGTTGAGACGAAAATAAACCAATAATAGGCGTCAAAAATTTTATTGCTAATCGTTTAGAGTCCTATGATTGGTTTATTTTCGTCTCAACGTCATCTTTTCCTTAACGCAACGCAACGGACTCCTATGTGAACAGGCCCCAAGAGTTACACTACTGTAGCAAAACTACAGTGCCACTCCCCATTGAAATTTTCAAGTCACAAAAATATAAAGAAAGTGTGAAATCAGAAAATCCTATCTTAAAAGTCCTTAAAATATTAAGGACTATTAAAATATTTAATAAAGGATGAAATATAAAATTGTGTTGAAAATAATGAAAAGGCAGAAGTAAACTACGAGGCATTAATATTATATGAAAACGACATTATTTATTTGTAACGGCTGTCTTCCTCTACAAGCTAATCCAACGTTCTACCTACAAAGCGCCAGCACTAGTGTTAAAAAAATGTGGTTTTTGATGCCATCCCTTTAAGGCTTAATTCTTCTTTTAAATCTTGGGAGACCAAAACAAAAAAATAAATACATTTTTAAATAGTAAAATTTTAAATGTATTCCTGTGAATTGGATAATGAGATAATATTATTGTTAAAAAGATAATAAAAACGTATTAACAACATTTCGTGATGCATCTTATGCCAAAAGATTAAATTTCTTTCCTTAATAAAATATTTAATCAAACAAAATTTATTCGGAAGATTTTATTAGAAAAAATAAAATCTCTCTTTCTATTTAATAATAAAATGAAAATTTTGTGATATTATTTGAAATGTCGTAAAAGATACAGTCATAAAATTTCCCTCTTTGATCATCCAGGATGTTTTAGAACACCACTTCATTATTCAGTTAATAACCCTACAACATGTTCTTTAGAGCCCTGGTTTATTAATACCACTTGACAGCAGTGTCTCTGCACGTTAGCAATTTTTTTTTATCTATTTCACAAATACATGCAATGCAATTTAACGAATCTAGGAAGAAAATAAATTATGAAACAGGAAAATTCGAGAATATTAATATGATATGAAGTAGTCACATTTCTGAAAGAAAATTTTATTTGCTGTTCAATGCAGATATCGCCTTTTTATTACTTTAATTACAACGCGCATGAAATGAATTGTTAGCAATAGTCCTACTGCAAAAAAATTATTTTAATGGGATTCGATGATCACAGCTTCTTATAATTGATTACGAAAAATGATATCAGATGAAGGAAAATAATACATCCGGGTAATTAATCATGAACATTTCAAAGAATTCCATGGATTTTAATTTCAGTTTTTCCATTAAGAAAGGAAAATTATTTGATAACTCTTGTCGGGTTGAATTTGCAAACACAAAGAGTTAAAATTTGAAAAAAAAGCGAGAATTTTGTAAGTATCACGACTTAAATGATTACTGACTAATTTACGAGAAAAATGTTTTCGTTTAATTTATTTTGGGAAAGTAAATGGAAAATATAATGAAATAAATCATTTATGTCGTTTAATAAACCGCATAGCTGCAAGTATTTAGTTAGTTATCAGTAAATTTGGAATAGATTATTATAAGTGTATTTGATTTGTAGCCAAATAAATAGTATCACATATTTTATTATCTGACTTTAAATGCTATATATTTGAATTGGATTATTGATAACAGGAAATTTTATACGCACACACGTACACACACACGGATACACGTGATTACTAACTTATTTAGGTGAAGAAAAATTGTCATATAATTTATTTTGGGAGAGTAAAGGGAAAATATAAAGAAACAAATAATTTATGTAATTTAATAAATCATGTACAAGTAAACATTTAGTAAGTTATCACTAAATGCGGAATAGATTATGATAAATGCATTTTATTAGAAAGTAGTCAAATAAATATTGTCAATTTTTTTATGATCTGACAATAAATGAACATTTATTTTAAATTTATAATTGGTAATAGGCAATTACAAACACATACACTCGCAAACACTTACACGTGATTACTAACTTATTTAGGAGAACAAATATTTTCATATAATTTATTTTGGGGGAATAAATGGAAAATATCAGGAAATAAATAATTTATGTAGTTTTATAAATCACGTAGCAGCAAACATATAGTAAGTAATCACTAAATGCTGAATAGATTATGATAAGTATATTTGAAGAGTGTATATTTGTTTATGATAAGTATATTAGTAAGTAGTCAAATAAATTTTTATTCTCTATACTACCTCTGCCCTACAAATTACACACTTTTAATTGTATTACCTCTTCTGAGAGACTATTTTTGGATATCGGAGTGTGTGTAAGGTGAGAAGTAGACTTAAAGGGTATTCATCCGAGACTCAGAGACTGCAACGCAATAACTTCCGGTCAGTTCACTTCTAAATCCTGTCGGACACCTCCTATTTGAATTGGAGATGAGTAATGTGGTCACAGAAGTTTAGGACATATGGTTCGAAATGGAACTACGTTGAAAAATCTTGTGAAGGACAAAATGTGGAAAAAGTAGTAAAGACAAAATAAATAAATAAATAAATAAATAAAAATTGACTGTAATTATTGAAGTCACAACTACTATAATTAGTTATACCGATAACGACAGCGAATGCCTAATAAAAGAACTATCATATATGTTAATTCAGTTTTTAGCTTGGTAGGACCTCGTTACAGTGAAGCTCTTAAAAAGAACATTAGTGGACAGTTTGGAGGGTAGGAAGAAATATCCATGGCAAAGAAAGAAATAAGTAATGTGGAAGAGATAAAAAATAATAATTTTAAAAAATGAGCTACTTAACATCCAATGTCACAGATTTTAAAAGCAATCATTCTGTGCATTGTCGTCTAAAGTAATTGGGGACAGTTTGAAACATAGATCTCCATGTATGAAATTACCTGATTCAGGTCAATTATCTAGTAGCACTTAATTTGAATATTATACTATTCTCATTTATAATTAACACTAGAAAGATGGGAATTTTTTTTTCTTACTAAAAAGACTGAACGCCGTCATTTTGACGGTAAAAAATAAAATCAAGAATTTTAAATATTTAATTTTAAAAAATGGTTAAATACTTCATAAATTTTGAACTTTTTCATACCAATATGTGATAAATTACTATATATTTAGATATATTTTTATGCAGGTATGCAGAGCTGACAACTTTTGGTATGGTTTATCCTTAAAAATATATGCATGGTTTGTGCAGCTCTTATTTTCAACACCAATAATTAGGAAGAGCCAATATTTCTGTTATTTGTAAAAGGGGGAAGATACGAAAAGTAACTAACATTTTTCCGGTATTATTTTACAGATTTCTTCCTGTTTTCTACTTTGCCGTCAAATCGACGGCTTTCAGTCTTAGTAGGTATACAACACATTTTCTCCCCCTTCTTTACTATCGAATATAATTTTGTAAATGTATGTGCATACTTCGCATAAAATTAGAAAAAAAAGTCATAAAATTTCAGAAGCCTGAGGACTTAAATAGAGACATAGTGCTCAATAATATGTCCGAAACCGTCAAAATTACGGCAGCCGTCTTTCTAGTGTTAAAACTAAAAAAAGCTATACAAAAAAAAGATTAAAAGAATTTTTTTCCTCTAAGAGTACTGTAATTAGATGAAATTAGTGGTTATCACTAAACAGTATATGGTTCTGTTTCTTATGTACCCTGTGAATCCTCTAATGGTCCAGGCACACTATAAAGTAATAGACATAAATATAAATAATTCCTTTATTTTCTACGTAGAGGTAGACTAACATAGACCGACTTGGGGCTTCAAATAATAACACAACAGTACCGCAACCTGCGGTACTAAGAAACTGAACTTTAAAGTCGTAATGAACCCTTTCAGGCAGAATATACGTTCACTAGCAAGACCCGTAACCATCGGGCTCTGAAATAACTATGCAAATCGTGCAGCCACCTAGGCTAAATACTAATTCGTGTTCTATCAGTGAAATACTGCTATCACCTTCAATCTAACTATTCTCGACTCTTTCATAGCCCTACTAATAGCTTAACGTACTACTATCCAAATCTCCACTCCCTTCTTGGGCTCTTGCCAACTCAGCGTGTGTCACTTAAATAGACCAGACACCTGCTCTGAACTCACTTCGACTGGCCTGCACTGCGCAGCTACCAGAAATTTGCATCTGAGCAATACGCGAACCCTACAACAGTTACGCTTAAATTTATATTTACAACATGCATGGAAATACCAGAGCTTATTTCTCCTCTTATTAAATTAACAATAATTTTCAATACGTGCATTAATCATAAAGATGTACACAAGTTACCAGAAATGCATTTGTCCTCTTATTATTTTGAAATGCCGCCCACATGGTATAGTGGTTAGCGTCGTAAGCTTGAACTTAGTGGGCTTGGTGTGAAATCCCGAATAACGCATGTCGTTACCGTGTTGTCCCTTCATAAGGAGCAAATGCTGTCTCACCTGAATGGTGCTCCCATAATAAAGTACCCGATAAGTCTTCGCGGCGAAGAACAAAAGACGATTGTCTGAGGACAAGTGCCTCCACATTACTAAAAAAAGAAAAAAACCTTGACATTAATTTTTAAATATTTACATCATTTAGGTATAAATAAGTCAAATACCTAGGGATACGTAATTTTCTTACTTACGAAACAGATGCGAATTAAGGTGACTGCCTACGTTCGAAGCCAATCAATTCGAATAAATTTTTTTAGGATTTTTTGTTCTCTTATGGCAAAATAGCACTTAAAAATTAAAAAAATTAAAAAAAAAACTTATCTGTAAATACTATACTTTTTTATAAATTGTCAATTTGAAGTAATTTTTAAGGAAATTTAGATAAAACATCTATCACTCTGCACAAAATTCTAATGTTACTATTTTAATTTCCTTCTCACACATAATACATATGAGAAGATAATTCAAAAGGATGTAATTGATAATAATTCAAAATGATGAGATGTAGATAATTCAAAATCACCTACAATCTAAGAGAAATGTTAAAATGTAAAAATAATACAGACAATTTTATGTTCCAGTATGAAAATTTTTCCCGATTCGCCAATTCTTTTCTTATAAAAACAACACCAATTAATAAACTATTAATTATACATCAATTACTTCATTTTATTAACAATAGCATCTAAAACATTTCCTGAAAATTTTATCAAATTATATGCATTATTATGAGAGATATCATGGGACGGTAGAGATTTGTGCTAGAAAACATAATTCTGACAAAAACGCATTTAAAGTTGTTCGTCACTTCAATTTTGTGGCAGACGGTGTTTTTTAAAATAGCTATAACTCTGCTTCTAATTGATGTAGAATGAAAATCAAAACGGTTTTGAAAAGAGAAAAGATTGAACTATACGATTCTTTCAAAAAATAAAATTGACCATAATAGTTAAAAAACTGACATTTTTAACGTAGACAGTCACCTTAATGCGAAATTTGCAGATATGAGCGAATAAATATGCAAATTGTTTTTTACTACTGATCGGCAAAAACTCGGTGATAAACGGCGTTTTAGGTGAAATTAAGTAATAATAGTGAATAATTTATTAACATAATTGCTTATCTAAGACCATCCGCGGTCTTTAATTGAGAAATCTCACTCTCCTTCGAATTTGCTCTTAATTTCACCTGGACAGTTTTCCGTACCGGAGTAGAACCTAAAAATCTAAGTGTAAAAATCAACCATCAAGTTTTGGGGAACAATTTAGTAGATTTTAGAGCGTCTATTGAGTGCCAAATTCAAGGGTATTTCAGCTACTAACAGTAGTCAATCGAAAGACTTCTGTTGATGTTATATAGAGTTTAATTGCAACGAAATGCTGCTACCTTAACTTTGCAAAGTCAGCTATACAAAACCTCTATAGTCCCGTTAACAGAATATATCCTTAGATTTGTTAGTATGTACAAGATACTAATTAATGACGGAAGTCAAGGACATATAGACCATAAAGGGGAGACTACTACAATGTTAGATTTCAAATAAGAATTTTGTTACGTACCTATCCAAGTAAATAAAATTGTAAATTTTTTTTAATAAATACGAAATTTTTTTATTTATATGTCTTTTTTGCGAATAAATGCGAAATTTAATGTATTGTTTTTTTGTGTTGCGAAATTTTGAGATTTTATATGCGAAATTTACGTATCCTTACAATAAAATGTGATCAGTTTTTAATGATTAGGTACTGGAATTTTCTCTCAGCAGGCACATCAGAAAAGTTTTACAGTCTATGATTTTTACCCTATTTTATATAATGAGAACCTTGGGTGTTGAGAAATACCCATTTTCTATATGCAGTATTTATAACATCGTATTTGAACACAGGTATATTTGAAAAGTGTATGTAAACACTATCGCAGAAAAAATATAAAGCTCTTATTCTTTTTGAAGCCGTCATTAAAGAATATTTAAAAAAATTATATATTATTAAATGTTTTTAGAGCAGTTGACTTATTACCAACATCACCTAATGAGACAATTCTAATGAATGTAGTAAATCTTGTTATTATCAATATGCAATCACATTATTGATTTTAAATCAATTAATGAAAAAATGTAGAAAGCTTTATTTTTTTATGATCATGAGTTATGTTTTAAAATTATGGTGTCTAGTTGCATCAATCAAGTTTATCATACTGTTATATTCTGAGAAAATTTTAAAGTTGGAAGGAAGACACAAATTAGATATTTGCACCGGATACTTATGAAGTCGATTCAGAATTCTCATTAATCATAATCAATTTAAACATAATAGCAAATGTCATGAATCAAATCAAAAATTCTTCTGCAGTCTGTCTAGAGAAAACCCAGAGTTAAAATCAATGTATTAGTACGGGCAAAAAATAATATAAGAAATTCGGTGTGCACTTTAAGGGGTTTTATATGAATTAAAGACATGTTTTCACGAGAAACAATAGTTTCGATTCAAAACTTGAAGGAGAATAAATTCAAGTACATATTGAAAAATGAATTGGAATTCCTTAGTATTACAGAAATTGTTTAGTTAATAAATGCATAGCCATAACATTTTAAAATTGTTTTCTCTATTCCAATCATGTATTGATTATGTCCTCGTTTTTTAATAGTTTCTTCGACTTATAAATCTAGTAAACAGTTGTCTAGTCTGCTGATTGTCCGGTGGTATGACACAATCGTATAACGAGATTCTTAACGTTGCATCATTTGAAGCTTAGGTGAATACAGGGAACAATGTCTCAAAGATTTCAGAGTGCTAAAATCTTTCCTTATGAATCTATACTGTGATCGCCAAGAATTGACTTTCATTGTGGCAAGAATGTCTTTAGATTTAGGAACAATAATCTATAAGTTATATCATGCTAAACAGATAGTGCTAAATGTTTTTAATTAATAACGGCTCTTATTAACAACACAGGTAGTGGAATAATAACTGCAAAAATGCAATGGTGTATATTTCGTAATGCAACTGCAGGGCAATTTACAACTATTGATGTAATGTCATTCTTTTTGACATTACGAAAAGTAATGTCATTCTTTAGTCAGCTTCGACACCAATAAATGTGCATTGTTAGTTTTTAAATAAGATATTTTTGGAACCAGGAAATACCGAATCAAATTCCATCAGAGATTTAAATTGAGATTTCAATATATCACCAAAACCGATAAAGCGCATGGGCAGGAGAAAGTCCTCTTCAATCTAATATTGAAATTCAGAGTTTGCATATGAAACATTCAATTGTCCTCTTCTGTTTTCCAAAGTAATAATTCCTGCAATGATGTTTAGCAAAGAGCAGTGTTGAGGCTTAAACATATTTTGATAATATTTGGTTTTTTTCCTATCCTTTGTCAATTGAATGCTTAGAAAAAAATAAATAAATTTATTCGAAACTATTTCTTCCTGTCATCAAAGTTATCACTTGTCAATGTTGGCAGAGTATTCGGCTTTGACCCACCTCTGGTTCCTATTTCAATTTTCACTAATCAATCGCCCAAAAGCTGGTCAAAGTTTGATTTTTTTCCATCGGCCAACCAACCTGTTCATCTATGGAAAGAAAGGGTTAGCAGGCCTTTAAGTGTTTTAATTTCAATCAACGAAAGATAAGCACCAACTGGATTCGATGAAAGAAAACCAAAGTGTTTGGGAAAAATATCTTTAAATTTATGCCTGAGGAAACTTGAAACATACACAACTGGCTTATATCAAAGAAAAAAAAAACATAAAGATTACAAATTAATGATTAAAAATATAAGCATCCTAAATCCTTCATCTTGAATGCTGAGTTTTCGGTAAGTCATTTCTGAATATCTATTTCATCAGACATGGATAATATAAAATATAATTCTGACAACCAAATTAGAGATTCTTAAGAGTACACTGGCTCTACGTGATCTTTCACGGTCTGTCAAAGATCTGTAACAGATTCGATTCACCGGGATTGCTTAAATGGGACTTTTTAAGAATTACAAGAAAATGTGATACATACCACTTCGATTAGACAGTTTTTATACTGCTTTGGATTATTTGGAGATTTGTTTTGACGAAAATAAAGTGGTCTGAATTCTTCCGACCAAGCTTTGTATAACAAAAGATATACAAACATATAACAAATATATTAGTCTCTTTTCTTCTGGAAAAGTAAATAGCTACATTTTTTTATCATGAAACTGAATTGTATGTTAAAATTGAATCCTATATTATACAATACATCTAATAAAAACATTAGAATTTACTTTTGGGCTCTTTTAAGATTATTTATGATTTCTGGTATGTATGATACAAGTGCACTGATATGTGGTATGAATAGTAGAGAGAATATATATATATTGATATATATATTGATATATATATATATGTTGATATATATATATATATATATATATATATATATATATATATATATATATATATGTATACAGTTGTCTCTCTGTTTAACGACTTTCAAGGGACCGTGAAAAATCGTCCTTAAGTAGAGATAGTCCTTAAACAAAATTTGTGAAAACATAACATTTCCCATAACGTCGGAGGAACCGGGACTGGGAAATATCGTCGTTAAGTAGAGCGTTGTTAAACAGAGAGCCAACTGCATATATTATATATATATATATATATATATATATATATATATATATATATATATAAGTTAAATCCTATAAAAAATACATCTAAATTAACCTCACAAATTACTTTACGAAATAGGGCCCTTTTAGATTATCCGTAGATCCCGGTAATCTGTGCACACTCTCACAGTGATTAGGCCCTGGTAATCGGGCGTTGAATGTTTTTCCAAATAAATCAAGATCGATTCCTGGAGGTATTAGTCTAATTGCTTATAACTGAACTTTGTAGGCATTACGATGGTTATTTGATGTCACCTAACTGCAAAAAAATATGAAGAAGGTATGAAGAAAGAATCTGCCAAATTTGTTTCCATTACATTTTATTTCTTTTCAGAAAGCCATCATTTATAACGAATATGGGATTTGACTATGTCCTCTGATATGGATAGTAGAATTAAATACCATTTACTCATGTATTTTGTATCAATCGATATACATATGTCTTCTATATATATAAAAGATTTCGTAACTGACTGACTTACTGACTGACTGATTGACTGAATGACATACAACAGACAGACTAAACCGCTGGACTTAAAGGGCTGAAAGTTTGCATGGTGATTCTTCTTATAGTGTAGGGGTGCACTAAGAAAGAATTTTGAAAAATTCTTCTTAGATTTTTTTAAATTGAATATTTAAGCTGTTTTAGTAACTTTTTTTAAGTTTGCATTTAAAATAATAATTTGAGGGCTATAGAATTTACATCACGAGAAAGATCATAAAAAATTCTTTAAAATGATATATTTTCGAATCTTTACATTTTCTGATTTTTGGGGAATTTTTAAAGATTAGTTTTTAGAATTTAATTTATTAAATACTGATCACGATATTTCTTTTTCTGGTACTTTCAATGGATTTATTGTCTCGTGCATAACAACTAAATAGACAAAAGAATATTTTTTTCTTGCTAATGTGGCAGACGATTGGACATTTATCCAAAAAAATATTAAAATACAATAAAACATATTATGTTCGTCAAACTGTACTATATTCTTTAGTACGTCGTATTGCATTTAATTTGAATATTTTCTTCTACATTATTTTGTCTATAAAATATCCCTTACAATTTTTATATAAATATATTTTTTTTGTTTTTTTTTACATCAATCGTCCATTGATTGTCCTATTTATTATAAATATATATATATATATATATATATATATATATATATATATATATATATATATATATATATATATATATATATACAGGGTGTAACGAAACTCTTGGGCAAAACTTTAAGGGATGATAGTACACATCAAGACAAACAATATTATATAAGAAACTTAGGGTCCCAAACGTCTTCCAAAGGAGATAGACGCCATTAAAGTTTAGGGTCCGAAATTTCAAATGATTATAAAAAACGGAAAAATGGGTCAATTCGTTAGCGGTTTTAGCTAAAATTATTCTTTTTGTCAGTTTTTTCTTGAAAAATAAATTTAAAGATAAAGTTAAAAAATGTCGATAGAGGGCGCTTTAGACTTTGGAGAAATGAACAACTATTTTTTACCGTTATTTTTTTTATCACATTAAATGCTTTCAAAAGCTTAGCCTTAAACTTAAATTTTGAGCTCAAATCTGATTCGTTGGGGGTGGTTAAGTAGCGCAAACGGAATTGTGTTCAGGAGTTGAAATTTGAAACTCCCTCCCTCCTGAACAGAGTTCAGTTATTCCCGATCTTGGTGTCGTAGGAATTTGTGTCGTAGACCAGGTAGCAACTACTACCTCCTAGACGTAAAATAATCTAGAGAGGGATGACAAAATTAAAAAATTTATTCATAATACTAGACATGAGCAATTTCTCCTCTCGAAATAAAAAAAAACAATTTGATGTACACACGTCGTGCGCATGAATGAAGGTTGAATGAATGATGACACGTTGAAAATGGTACGCATGATTTTCTTGTGGAATCACAAAAACTGCTCGAAAGAGCTCCCACCAGCAAGGATGCAGGCCTCACACCGCCGGCGGAGGGACTTTCGAACATTAGCAAATACCCCGGGCATCTCCCGGATATCGCCTGCTACGATGGCAATTCTCGCAACCAGTTCCTCGTTGGAGTCGACAGGGCTTGCGTAAACAAGACTCTTCATATGGCCCCAGAGGAAGAAGTCTAGACAGGAGAGGTCAGGCGAGCGTGCCGGCCAATTTACCGGACCACCCCGTCCAATCCATCGCCCTGGATATGCTGTATCCAATGTACTTCTCACATTTGCGCTGAAATGTGCAGGCGCTCCATCATGTTGGAACCACATACGAGCCTTTATGTTGGCTGGAACACTTTGCAGCAGAACTGGAAGCACCTCTTGTAGGAATACCAGATACGTTCCGCCTTCCAGGCGCCTTGGCAGAGGATATGGCCCGATCAAATGATCGTCTGTTATGAATAACTTTTTTTACTTTTGTCATCCCTCTCTCGTTTATTTTACGTTTAGTGGGTAATAGTTGCTGCCTGGTCTACGACCGAGCATCCAAAATCGTGAATAACTGAACTGCGCACAGGGGAGGAGGGGGGTTCAAATTTCACCTCCTGAACACTGTTGAGTTTTCGCGACATAACCACCTCCAACGATTCAGATTTTGAGCTCAAAATTTAAGTTTAAGTCTAAGCTTTTGAAAGCATTTAGTCTGATACAAAAAATAACAGTAAAAAATAGTTGTTTGTTACTCCAAAGTCTAAAGCGCCCTCTATCGGCATTTTTGTAACTTTATCTTTAAAATTTATTTTCCAGAAAATCTTGACATAAAGACTAATTTAAGCGAAAACAGCAAACGAATCGACAAATTTTCCCGTTTTTTATGATCATTTGAAATTTCCGACCCTAAACTTTAATGGGGTCTATCTCCTTTGGAAGACGTTTGGGACCCTAAGTTTTCTATATAATATTGTTTGTCTTGATGTGTACTATCACCCCTTAAAGTTTTGTCCAAGAGTTTCGTTACACCCTGTATATATATATATATATATATATATATATATATATATATATATATATATATATATATATATATATATATATATATATATATATATATATTTTTTGGCATTAATTGCATACATTGGCCGCTGTATTTAATTTGAATGTACTCCATACCGAAGTGCGGGTTTTCAGCTTGTATATATATATATATATATATATATAGATATATAATTAAGGAAATAAAAGTTATAACGATGTTAATACTAGTATCAGATGTATATCCGCACATCTCATGAAGCGAAAGTCCATAAATTTTAACGCATACTAGTAGATGACTAAAAAAAAACAACATAAAACTGAACATATTCGATGCATTTGTACTATCAAAATTTAGCATTAGAACGCATGTTAGAATCTCTCTATCTAAAGTTCACTAAAAATGCCCTTCCTAATGTTTTGTCGACCTAGTTCAAAAGAACATATTGGTTTTTTGAAACAATACTGTTCCATGTATTTCAACTCCTACCATACGTTACCTTAATAATTGTACATCTTTCATTGCAAACTATTTAACAACAAATTTTTATTCATAAACTATTTTAGCTGGAAGAGATTGATATCAGTCCGATAATTTGAAACTCTAATTACTTGTATGTACGCTAGATGCACATTTGTTTCAAACATCAAGCGTAAAATTCAGAATTATGTTATTGATCCTCAATAACGTGATAAATGAGGCATTTGTGAGAGCAAATGATTTAACGAAAATCTGTCGTGACATTGTTCAAAGGAGAAATTTCAATAATGGTAAAAAGGAACAATAAAGTTAATCTTAATTACAAATTTGTTTGTCATTGTAGGAATCGCTACATTTCTCCGCATGTAGACACAACTGCGTACAATAATTTATCCTATTATTCGATTTTGTGAATATACATTGGAATAATTAACCGGCACTTCGAAGACTTTTGACATACAGTTTTTACAGTACATGCAGTGTTATTTATTTCCATTACAAAATTTATTATCATAAATTTATTGATTAGTATTTTTTTCCTACTGCGATATTTTTTTCAGGTTTTAGTGATTGAAATTGGTGCGTAGTTACTGCTATGAAGTTTGCTTCAATCGTGGAATGAAATATAGTATAAACAAATAAAAGACCTAAATATTTACAATTTCCTTACCAAATAGACATTTGGAGTTAAAATTTATCATCTGAAAAAGCAATACGTTTGAAAATTGGAATTACTTACTTACACACACACACACGTGAAAAAAAGAAATATTTCAGTAACACTTAACTCTTTGATTTTATACTCCAATTTAATAAAATTCCCATAAAACAGAAAGATGTACTTCTAAGGAAAATTATATATATATATATATATATATATATATATATATATATATATATATATATATATATATATATATATATATATATATATATATATATATATATATATTGATATTGTCATTTATACAAATAATATCTATATTTAAAAACATTTATTAGTTTTTCGTTAACATAAATATGTACAATAATAGAGTATTCCAAGAGGAATTACATAATACTTTTAACCGGTTAATCCTATTTTCTAGGCCTTTTTTACACTAACTCACAGATTGGAAAAAACTTATCGTCGTGACAGAAACTGAGTTGAAATATCTTGCTCTTGCTATGCTTCATCTGTTGCCGATTTCATAAATCTATATACAATCGAACCTCCATATATCGAACTTCCCTATATCGAAATATTCTATATATCGAACTCTTAGCAAATCTCCAGGTTCATTACATGGAAAAACTGTTTCTATATATCAAAAAAATCTCTATATATCGAAATTTTTTTCACGACATATTGGGAGATTTTAGAATAAAATCTTTAGAATAAAATATCTACTTTAGAATAAAATCTCCCAATTTTTGGCATTTGAAACAGTACTTCGTGGACCTCAATTCGTGGAAAACGTCCCCGATGAAGTTTTAAATGTACTGAATAAATGCGAGCATTTCTTTGATGAACTTTCCTCAAAACTGGCTGTTCAGCAAGATATTCGTAGTTTTTTTTTAAAGAATGTAACTGTGATCACAGTAACCAGTAACTGCATTACTGATTTTTTTTAAGGTATATAGTACTCAAAAAATCTTTCACATTAAGTTATTTTTTAGTTATTATCTTTCATTTAATGTGATTCACATATAAATTGGAAATGGAGTTTCGTATTATGATAAAACTAAGATCAATTCTATATATCGAAATTTCTATATATCGAATTTTTTTTCCGGCATTTTGCTACTTCTGTATATGGAGGTTTGACTGTATATATATATATATATATGTGTGTGTAGACTTTCCTGTCTACTTAGCTGGCTGGCGTCTAGGGGGTGTCCAATAATTTCACACTTGAGTCAAAAATCAACTATACTTGTTAAAACTTAACAATAATCGTTTATTAATGTAGACAGAAATTACGATATGGAGAGCCTACTTTCACTGTCTCCGGTACACTATAATGTTGCATACACATTATTACAGAGTTCTCTCCCCGACTCCTGTCAACACATTAGTCACGGTAACATTAGACACGGTATTTATTACCACCCCCATTTTCGCTAGCAAGATTTCTTGCGGGTGTCTTGATGTGGTGTCTCCTCCGACCCCGCTCGACACCATTTGACCCGCTGACCCCACTCTCTTTCTTTGATGGACCGCCAGAGGATGCGATCCACGCATAGAACAGAGTACAGAGAGACATAAATCACTGGCAGATGCAGAGAACGCTGTACCAATCTGTATGCGCTATCACAATAATCACGGGAGTGCAATGCTTCGCTTCCCTTCACAGAACAAAAGATCGGGCAGATTTTCTCTCTCCTGTCAAATGCACCACAACGGAGGCCTTGACTCACCCCATATAGCGAGTTCACATGCATGCTCTCCACCAGAATTCTGCGGGGAAACCAGTGATTTATGGGCAGCGGCCTGCAGAGCAGTCCTGCACTGATCTTGTGTCGAATCGGTCTTTGCCGCAGAGCATCAAAGAAAAAGAAGGGACCTTGGGGCCGGGAATGGGGGATGAGAGTGAAATGAACCCTACCTGACGGGTAGGGTTACCGTGACTAATGTGATGACAGGAGTTGGGGGTACTTCCCTGCAGAATTTCTGCTTGAATGTGAATGTACCAATAAATATCTAATCTCTCTCGTACCTATCACACGGAGTCCAAAACACAATATCTCTCTTCCCGCTAAAATCCTGCACCCTCTCGCGTGGGGGCACAAGAAAACATCCCTCTGTTGAGCGGCTTTAAAAGTCGGGGTCATTCAACCCACTATCTCGACCGTTCCCTCAAGGAATGACATAGAGAAGCGATAAGGGTTTGTTGCATCTCTGCGCTACACCTAGCAACAGCGCACATAACTATGGCCAGAGAATTTCCATAAATCCTACACACACACACACACACACACACACACACATATATATATATATATATATATATATATATATATATATATATATATATTTTTTTTTTTTTTTTTTTTGAAAGATTTGAATAAATCTGCCAACGTCCAAATCTATTCAATTACTTTTAAATACTTCCCTATATTGGCCTTTTCTATACACGCTTTACAAAAATTATTACAGGAGTCAAAAATTTGCATTCTTGAATCTACTATCAGAGAATATTAGCCTTTCTTTATCTAATACACACACTTTCGCTCTTTTCAATCTAAACCTTCTCCTTTAATAAGATGAATACCTTCACTTAATATTCAAGTGTAATTTTCGTAGTTTTAAAACGAAGTAATATAAATTCTCGCTTGAATGTATTTCCCTATAAGAAATATTCATGATATTCAATCGGTACATAAAAATAACTTAATTAATTTGCATGTTGTATGAAATATATATAAGAAGAGTTTGTATGTTTCAGTTGCCATAAAAAATTCCTTAATGTTCATTTCTAAATGAAAAGTTATAAAAAATAATATAGGCATGTGCTCCAATAAGTATAGTTTAAATTACACTTTTAATAGAATATTTAATATTTAAATTGCGAGAAATCAATACTCTAAATAATTTTATTCTTATACTGTAAATGGTTTAATGTTGGAAACATCTAATTAATTATATTTAAAACTCGATACAAAAATGCCATAACTCAAGATGTAACATGAACGTGGTATCGGAATAATGTATATAATAATTTCTCAAATAATTTATTTATTACTCCAACTGTTATCGACAGTTCTGATTAATCAAAACATTGATCCTTTACGCATTAGATACATACAATTTTTCAACTTAATTTTGCGTGACATTACAGTACAGCACGTTACACTATGCAAGCTAAAACTAGATGTTTCATACTCATATATTTTTATAAACCCGTAATTAAGTATGATCGATACATTATGCTAAATTTTTCAAAAAACTGAAATACATAGGGACAATTGATGTCTATATCAGAAATTGTTTGAAATTCACTTGAATAATAAAATGCTAAATATATTTGTAAAAAAGTACTAATGTTCATTTTAAATCATTTCCTATATTACAGAATTAAATATATAAAGAGGTACATACACCTACTGATATATACAGGATGGTAATAAAAAAAACTTCGCCGATATATGGACCTCTAGCGACTGTTCAGTTCACCCGATCGAGATGAGAATATTTAAAATCATAGTTATTCAGAGGCATCAGGTTTGGATTCTGTGAACGGCAACCAAGTGGCGCTTACGGTTACAGTTATAGGTACAGAAACTCGAAACTTTCGAATGGCAACGTCCAGTTTTTAATATCGCAAATGCTCAGCAAATGCGAAAACATAAAGTGCGTTGGAACGGTACGAATATCACAAAAAACTGACAGCGTTATGCACGCACAAAAAACAGCTCTGCGAACGGCCAACAAAAACACGATCGGGGAGCAAGGAGGAAGTTTGTATATGGCAGAGGCAAGACGCCAATCACTGATGGAAACACAGATCAGACTAAAGAAAACTTTTATTTGGATTACACATTTTCCACATGGGTGCCATCACAGACCGTTCACAGAGTTGTTTTTTGTGTATCACATACGGTACGTGTATCACATAAAACGTCGTTGGAACGGTACGTGTATCACATAAAACATCCGTTTTATGTGATACACGTACCGTTCCAACGATCTTTAGTGTTTTCGCATGTGCTGAGTATATTGCGATGGCTAAAAGTAGGCGTTGCCTTTCGAAAATTTCGAGTTTCTGTATCTGTATCCGTAACCGTGAGCGCCTCTTGGTTGCCATTCACAGAATACCGAGCTCATACCTCTCAATAACTATATCTGAAATTTCATCTTGATCGGTTGAATAGAACAGCCGCTAGAGGTCCATATATCTGCAAAGTTTTTTTTATGACCACCACATATATATATATATATATATATATATATATATACCGGTAAAAACTTATATATAATATCCTAAAGGCTTAAAATTAAAATTCAAAATGTTAGATTGTAACCTATGTAAACCTATCAGATTGAATTGGCTAATAGACAATGTGGTGCATAGGCTATAAAAATAATATAACTTACTATATATATATATATATATATATATATATATATATATATATATATATATATATATATATATATATATATATATATATATATATATATATATTGTATATGCATTATATTTTAAGCATATGCAAAAAAAAATGTTTTTTCAAGATATAAAAAACAGAATACATCTAAATTTTATACCGGTTTTCTTTTTACTTGGAGACTTCTTTCCTCGAAAACATTCCTCAGGAGAATTGCGACATATAAAATAGGGAAATAAAGGACCTGCACTATTCACATTCGAATTGAATTGCATTCTACTCTTCAGAGACGAACTTTTCTTCCTATTCACATCAAAATTTTATTCAAACTTCTTTACGTTTCATAATCTACTTCCGTGAAATAAAATATATTTCTGGACTAGTTTTGAAAACTCTCAAGGTAAATTTCGAATTAAAACCGACTTTAACGAACGACGTTAGAGGCCTATATTCTAGAGAAGAAAAGATATTATAATATTACTCTATAAATTTCATTAGGTTTCCCTTATAATTTTTATAAACGTATAGAAATGCTTTGAAAGGAAGTCCATCGTCTATTGTTATAGAATGACGTATGTAGTCTTGAAATAAGTTGAGCTCGGATGCAAAAGTTTATGTGCCGTCCTCAACGATGACTGAGATTAAATAACTTTATGCGACTTTATCACTTTATCTTAGTCATTGTTACACTTTATCTTAATCACTTATAAAAAATTGAGGAAATCTATTTTATAACTATTTCTACTGGTTTTGTAGCCATAATGTGCACTCCATTGTTTTATATCTTTATTGCGCTTTCGAAAGATGGGATAAATTGAACAGTAAGATTTTTTTTTCTTTCCGACAAGTAGTACAAGAACAAGTCTTCAACGTACTTCATACGTTGGATTTATCTTAAAACCCATTTAAGACTGGCGTTGCGAAAACGCAACATTAATTTCTGTATTTTTTAAAGACATGTTCCAAGTTTTGTACGTCTGAAGTAACATTTTTATTTTATTCTCTATACTTTAATTGATCATAATAAAATTTGTTTCCACATTTTCCCGCTTTTAGCACTTGCGAAATATTGTTTTTTTCTGGTGTTTTGAAAGGGAAAAAAATGACTAATTTCAAATAATAACCTTAGATAGCTGCACATGTTAAATTTCTGATTTGATGCTTGTTCCGAGTTTACTAGAGACTAAAGAACAAAATGGATTCAACGGGTAAGGCATAATTTTTGTTTTTATGTTTCTCAATTCATATTTTTAAAAATGTTGCGAAAACGCAACATTAGTCCAATGTGTATTACTTAATCCCAGTGTGTATTATCCCTCCAGATCCGGATGATTTATCGGATGAAGAAGCTATTGATGATAATATTTTATGTGAAAATGTCGAATCCCTTAAAGACATTGCAGGTGAAATCGACATGTTTTTTCTAATCAATGTAAAAGTAAGCAATATTGTAAGAAAAAGGAGCATATTGTATGGGGAAAATGGAGACTCTACATGGATGTAATGAGTTCTAAAATAAGTTTATTAGAGTTTCAGAGATCTCGATCTATATCTTTGAGAGAGCCATATCTTTGATAAAAAGGCTTGAAGAAATGCAGATGAATTCTGTTTTACCTGAAACTTCACATATTGGAAGACCATCTTCAATTCAAAATCTAATTCTTAACGAAACTCGGAAAGACCCTATGGGCCATATTATTACTAAAAATAGTGAAAATAAACAAAAAATCGTAAACACTGCAAAAGTCAAACAATTTCTGTATGTAATAAACGTAATGTACCTCTTTGTGCGAACAGTTTCAAAGATTTTATTTTTTTTTAAACTTTTATAATTTTAAATTTTTAAATCTTTAAAATTTTTATATCGCTCTGGACTGATGTTGCGAAAACGCAACATTTTGTAACTCTCGTAAAAATAAATTTAATTTTATGGAAACAGCTTATTTGTGTAATTATTGTTCTAAGAAGTGTTAAAAAACTGTTTGGTGCATTTCCAATAAAGGAAACATGGAGCGGTCCTAAATGGGAAGTAGGACAATCGAATATGATTATGTGCGGCTGAGTAGTGACATATCGATCATATCAAATTCAAATTCAATAGTACAAGTTCATATTAGTAATAGCTGATACCCTGTCTAATGCGGAAACTAGAATGGATTTGACCTCTAACGCTTTAACTTTTTTGGAGATCTGCTCATGAGTTAAATCTGCCATCGCCCTTTCATGGCAATCTCCTGCAGCATATGACTGGTATTGTGGCAGACAGCCGGGAGGAGCTATAGCTTTTGTGGGCAATCATGCTAAGCATACTTCTTTGTCAAGACTCCTAAGTGGTCACCCGATGTGCCTTAAATTTCATCAATGCAATAAGAGATTCCCCATTTGTGTAAAATTTAACATCAATTATTCCACCTCTGACCATCTTTGTTATCGCTTGGGGCTTGAAAAGGAGGATTTGATGTAGAGTCCTCTCCTTGTCTTGGATTTTAAAAATTATTTTCGGTCTCATGGATCTTGTGTAGCTTATCGGCTAGATCAGATAGGATTAGTATCAACAACAACAATATTACTAATACAAGAATGTTTCTGTTGGTAAGTTCAGTACGGACCTCTTCTTTGTTGAGCTTTTAGAAACATCAGTTGCCTTATTTCAAATAGTTTCCATCTTCTGACTCATGAATTTTCACGAAATCGCGGTGTTGTAGAATAACAGTGTTGTATTAAGAATTAGTATTGGTGATACAACAGACCTGTACTAATTTTCTGTTGGTGCATTCAATTCGAAACTCTGTTTTGTTGAACAATTAGAAACAACAATTGCGTTATTGCAAATTGCTTCCATCCTCTGACTAAAACCTGATGAATTTTCAAAGAATCCAGCTGTCGTCTGAAAGCATAGTTGTATTACGAATGAATATTGGTAATACAGTAATTTCTCTTTTGGTATGTCCAACTGCTCCTTTGATGCGCAATTGGAAACATCTATCGCCTTATAGCAAATTGTTTCCGTCTACTGACTAAAGTCTGGAGATTTTCACGGAATAATTTTCCCTCAATCATCATCTGGCATACCTTTGGTCAAAACCACTAATAAAGTGCCTTAATTTCCAAAACTTATGCCATCCAACCATTGGTAACGCTAAAGCAATGTTATCTTACCATCTCATGAATCGTCGGTAAAGCGAAGTCTGTTGTTACCTCATTAGCATATTTTTTGGATGTGTCTACGCATGACGTCCAATTAAACTAGGACGTCATGCTTTTATTCCTCTATAAAATTATTCTTGTTAAAACCAAAGTACTGATTTCGAATAAACTTAAAAATATACATTTCTTGGAAAAAATTGTTTTTCTTTTCCTATAATTCAATTCTGCTGAACTTCAAAATAATCCAAACGTTTGAACTTAGAGCGTATGGAAAAAAAATTAAGAGAATCCTCTTTATTTGAATGATTTGTGGAACTATATGTCATTTTTTTCCTTTTTTACATAAAAAGCCTTAGCATCATTGTGAATTTTAAGAAGACTAATACAACAAAGATGTTAAATCTTAATTTTTACTCAATTTTAACGAATGAAGTAATTTAAAATGTTATTCTATTCTAATATTAAAAAAAAGTTCTGAGAACTTAACACCGTAAATTTTATTTATCTAGCAATATATTCTTGTTATAACCTATGTATTGATTTTACGCAAACTAATAAAATACCTTTCTTAAAAGGTGGTTTTTCTTGCTTGATATTTCTATTCAGGGGAAATTGAAAATAAATCTAACGATCAAACCAGGATGTTATGAAAGACAATCTCTAGGAATAATACTTCGTGTGAATGATTTACCGAAAAAAATTAATATTTTAATTCTATTTTTTTAATAAAAAAGAGACTGTGATAAGATTTTTTACAAGATTAATACACTAAATGCGCATTAATTCTTACAAAATTTTAATGTATAAATTCTATTATAAGAAATATTATCGATATATTTATAATCCGTAATATTAAAAGCATAGTGATGATAATTATCGTTGATATTATAAGAAATATTATGATTATATCTTTTATATGTTCCAATATATAAAAAATTATAATTTCTGCAAATATTGGAAATTATGAATGCATTGAATGCAAAGGAAAACACGTTTGATGATATCCTACTTTCTACACACTCCGTATATTAAACATTAAATCAGACGGAAATTGATACAGTGTTTGCAAGATCAGAGAAACTGAATTCAACATCAAACATGACCAAAAAATACGTATTTTCGAGAATAAATAAGCATCGAAATTAATTACTTTTGTAGATATTTCTTATAATAATTGGATCTAGAGCTAAGAATTATTAATTAATCAGATATTGTGTAACCATGTAAACATCATTGTGAAAGAGAACTATAATTACGACCTTATTTTTCATGAAAAAAGAGAAAATTCAATTTAAGGCATAGTTATCAAAAGAAAATGTACTGTTTTCAATTAATTAAAAACACTGTATCTAAACTGTTTATTTCCAATTAAATGTACAGAAGTTGTTTGCATTACTAAAAGGCCTTTGAGATTAATACTATGTAACCATATAGACTTATCTCTGAAAGAAAACTGATATGAATTTTTTTTTCAGGAAATTAAAAAAAAAGAAAACAGCTTATTTATAGCAAAGTTATCAAAAAATAGGAGTTATTTTTCATTGTTTAAATACGTTGTATTTAAACTATTTAATTCTATTTAAATATACACAAATTCTTAACGACTCACCAATAATGCCAAATTACTGGAAAAATGTTAGTACAACCATAAATCACGTAATAAATCACTCCCCAACATTATTTTGCTAGAAAATAAAAAAAAAAGATATGATAAAAGGTAGAAAATGTCACTATGTGTGAAAGTAACATTATATTACTCGTTTATGTCCACAGACACAGAAGCGAAGTAACAGGCCATATTTTCTGATTCTATTTGCCAACTGCTTTCGTGTAGGTAATTGAGAAATGTACAAAAAAATGAACACAACCTACATCATTACCACAGAAAATGCATTAGTGATATGAAATGTCCACATAAAACATATATAATTGCGGTTTATTTCCTAACTGGAATGTTTTTGATGCGAAAAAAATGCTCGGATGATTAATAACTCCTTTGCAGGAATCATACCTGCAAAACTGTGTTTTATACCTTACATCTCTGAAATTACATTGTCTATTTTTAATCAAAGCTTGCTTGTACATAAACTCAAAAATGAGAATAAAATCTATACACGATATTAATTAACCTATTGAATACAATGAATATGTACTTTTAAATATGTATTTTTCGGTTATTCTTGTGTCTTCATTAATTATTGAAATAATTTTATATTCGTAAATCTTATACTCAGAAAAGGATCAAAAATGTTTAACAGAATAAAAAGAAAATATATTAAGTGATATAAATAAAAAACACACTCATTGATTTAAAATTAAAAACCTAAATTTAATCGTTATTCCATTAAAATTAGTTTTATGTTCGCCTTGTTCTAAAATGACAGTTTTCGTTTAGAATGAAAGCATACCTGAATTTCACAGTAAGAAGCAAAAACAATATAAAGAAATGTTTGTTAATTAACTTATTTAAAATATATATATATATATATATACATTACTTTATTAAATGAAAAAAAAACCATAATAATTTTTACACCTTCTCTTGCGTATACAAATGAAATTAATTTTAAATCTTTTTTCATTTTCTCTCTTTCTTAAACGCCTTTCTGAAGATTATATTAATGTGTGATAAAAACGCACATGTGAACTTAAGCCTTAGGTTAAGAAATTACGCCTACGGTTACAAACAAGCTGAGAGATACGGTTGTTATTACATTAAAAGCAGAGTTATAGCTTTATGTATATTATGCTTCCAAATAAAAACATTCGTGTTCTTTACTTTTTTCTCTCCTTTGAATAGTCAGTATACTTCTACATTCATTCAAAAATACAAAATGTTTTGTTCTGTAATCGATATAATGATATACCATGTAAATTAAACCAAACAAAAACTTGAACCTCCAGGCAGATCAAAATATTCTTTGCACTCTAATTATAAAATGTTTCATCTTTAAGAGATTGTAGAAATTTTAGTCGTTCTTTGTTATTTGTTACATAATAATGTCATTTTAATATATATATATATATATATATATATATATATATATATATATATATATATATATATATATATATATATATATATATATATTTATATATATATACATATATAGATAGATAGATAGATAGATAGATAGATATAAAATGTGCATATGGATGTATACTTTAAATCTCTTTTAGTAACAATTTTTACAACTAATATGTTGTGGCATAAATTATATCTGTATGACATATGTATGTTTTAAGTTTTCATATTTAAAACCTATTGTAGAACTATGTAAATTCTAATATTCAACTTCAGAAAAATTCTTCGTAAGATAATTTTCTTCCATTAGCCATCAGTAAATTGTTTTCTGTAAAAATGTAAATTGTTATTCATTTCTTTTTACAGCTATGCATTCTATATTATGAAGAATAATAAAAACGCGAAAAGCAATCCATCAAATTCCAAGCAAAAAAATTACAAACGTACTGGGAAATCATACCTGCGACCTCAGAAAAACGCAATATGTAGCAAAATTGTTTATTGATAAAAAGAAATTGGAATTTTAACCGTAAAACAGTGCGTTGCTTTGTAAAGTTTTCTTTAAAAGTTTCTATAATGAAGTGAATATATAACTTTTTACCGAAAATGCGGAGTACAATCATAAATCAATCAGACTATTAATTTCTTTCCAGAACATCTGCGTTAACAAAGAAAATCTCATTAAAATCTTTAATAACGTCTGGAATATTCCATCCTAAGTTTAAATAATGTTGTCTAATTTTATCCTCGTGACTCCATCAACAATTCAGTAAACAATTTAACATTTCATTTTGGAAAGAAAACATCTTATTACTTCATGTTTAGTTACAAAAGGAGGTTTTCTTCTTTTCCTCGTTTAAATATCTAATGGACGAGGAAAATGTTTTGTGTGTGTAGATGAAATATTCAAGAAAATCGATCGTACTGAAAGAAATGCGACGACTTTCATCTTAATATTGAAAAAAGTTGACGTTAATACCCGAGGCATATTATAGAAATAAATAATTATCTTTTCTTCTGTAAAGGGAGTTTCAAAAGGGGATATAATTGAAATATTAGATGAGATAAATATACATGTGTTATAAGTTTCGTCCCCTGACGTTTCAACAGATGCAGGGTAAGTTCGATGTCATTTCCTGTAATAATTCCACAAACGTCTCTCTTGTAATCCGTGCGATATGCAATTACATATCGAACGTGACAGAGGACATATGGTGTAGCATCAGCAAAGACAGACATGTTTAACAAAACTCATTCACACCGACTGATAGAGGTTGTGAAGAAATGTGATCTTTTTAAAGTCCCATACAATAAAGCCTACTTTTGAAGAGTTGGAGAAATTTTGTGGCTGTGTTATTGGCATCCATTTACCAATTTATCTGTCGTAATAAAGGGTTCCACGGTACAGCTTCGTTTCTTAAGGGCACAAGGGACTTTCAAACTTGATTTTTAAAAATTTAAAAATTTAAATTCCTTATACAGAATGATAATTTTTATATTCTTTTCACTACATTAAAGACCCTTAAAATTCAAAATATAGGTTTTTTGGCAGAAAAATTTCTGTTTTTCAAAAATTTTTTTTTTTAATTTAACATTTTTCAAAATGCTCCCTGTGCATTCCATATCATTTGAAAACCTTAATTTTTTACTATAAATTTACCATAAGCATATAAAAATAACTATGGATTGGTTTTTTTCCTATGAATTAAAAAACGTAAATATATTTTCTTTCAGTCTCCCAGTTATTTTTTTTTTACGTTTCTGTATCTTTTTACTCATTTTCAAGGTCTATTAATTTTAAAAGTATTTGTTGTTTTGAAGAATAATGCACAGTTTTGTGACAAATGCTTCCATTAACAATCCTGAGAAATTTGGAAGAAATCGGAATAAAATGAATGCGCACGGAGCATTTTGAAAAACTATCCTTTTTTAAAAAAATTTAAAAAAAAAACAGGTTTCATTCCACAAAATATTTACTTGGGATACCTAAGGGTCTTCAATGTAGTTAAAGGTTGAACGTCCCTTGTCCCCTTAATGAATCACCAGCTTCACATTATGCGTTTGATCATCTTTTAAATTACCAGTCTGTTATATAGTTGTGTTTGGTGGCCCAATCAGAAATGTGTTAATTCACTGCTTCATATGATAGGAACTAGTTTTGAAATTTGGCAAAAAGAAACAGTGACCGAAACTTGACGTGTCTCTTTACATTAAGATAATGGCTCAGCTGTTATACCTCTTTCACATTTCACTCTGTTTCACCCCAAAATTACATATGCTATTATGAATTACTATATACAGTGACTATCTGTATAACAGGGAAGGTATTTTGCTAAAAGTCTAAAAGTTTTGAGTAAATCAATATAAGAAATAATTCTAATCAGAATTATTCATAACTAGCACATTCCGAGTACATCTCTAATATGAAAGAAAGGTGGACCGAGTGAAGCTTTAAATGACAGTGAAAGGATTTGACCTCTAACGTTTTAACTTTTTTAGAGATCTGTTCAAGAGTTAAGCGTAAGCTTAGCGTCGTCCCACCTTGAAGGCATCCAACTCAGAGTTTATGAAGACTGGCCGCCGCGAGGGAGCACATCCCAAGCTCCGACACTCAGCACATATGCAACTTTACCGAGTCACTCCACCTGGTCAACCGCCTGCAGAACGACTTTTTCGCTACATCACAACACAGACTTTATTAATAAAATACATACAGCAAACAACAAATACATACATCGAAAATAGTTCTATGGCCATTGGACATGTTCGTCCATGAGCCTTTTAACGATTTTGTTTACTACTTTGCCAAAGTAGTAATCGTTATATAACTTGTACTTTGTCCATTGACTTGCATTCCCTGGCAGGTCGGCACGCAAGTCATCAAAGTTTCTGCAATCGAATAGACAGTGCTCGACTGTCTGGATCTCGCCACAACTGCATCTGTCCGACTTCCCGAAGAATTTGGCCTGATACTGGCCAAAGCTGCCGTGCCCAGTGATCGCCTGGTTCCTCAGGAAGTCACATTGGACTCTATCCAAGCTGACTTTCTGGAATATCTCCTGCGTCCGCCTGCCTTTGGTGAACTCATTCCACCTTTCTTGCCATGTTTTTAAGGCATCTTTCATAAGAATGCCTTTAAGCTGGTTCTTAGTCAGCTTATAGTCATTATTGATGGTGGGAAGCTGAGTCGCTCTTTTGGCGATCTCATCCACCTCTTCGTTGTTGCTATTACCGGCATGGGCTTTCACCCAGTGCCAAGTAATATATAAGCCGTTAATAATGATACTCCTTTTTAGGTTTTCCACCAGCCGACATTTAAAGCTCTTTGCTCTGAGCGCCTGTTCAAGAGTTAAATCTGCCATCGCCTTTCATGGCAATCTCCTGCAGCATATGACTGACATTGTGGCAGACAGCCGGGAGGAGCTATAGCTTTTGTGGGCAATCATGCTCAGCATACTTCTTTGTCAAGACTTTGCAAAGCTCAATAGAGAGACTAAAACGCAATAGAGAGACTTTTCACTACTTTTTTAGTTCCCGCACATGCACTCCCAACGCACTAACTTCTATTCTCTTCAATTAAATTTTCTTACTGACAGTTTCAGCAGTTTTAGCCAATCACTTCAACTTTTACTTCCAAAGTAGGATACTGCTTTTTCATCACCGTGGAGCATATAAAAGTTATGCATTCCTTAAAAATAGAAAAAATGATAAATATTAATTTTCCACTGTCATTTAACGTCACTGTCATTTAAAGCTATATGTAGAGAGATAAGTGGTAAGTCAATTTGATTAGGTCTTTTTTCGACTCCCCGATGTTACGCCACTTACATTAACTGAGTCTCCATTTAGACCTAACCTTCATAAATTCCACTCTAAAGGGTATTTGGTCCCTAGCCCCTACTGCCCCATTTTTTTTTCAAAATGCTCTCAAAATTTTTGTGAGACTTTTTTGTTTCTACTGCAGCTTTTGTGAATGTCGATTGTCCTGTGAGACTAGATTGGTTCTGGGCAAGTGTGGATGGGATAGTCGCTAACTAGGATCACTGTTCCTTTTATCTATGTCGAGTCCATCCATCATATTTCAGTGTTGAGTCTGTGGTTATTTGTGAATTACCCACGGTGGGTGGGAAGGGTAATTATATTTTCACTTGTCTTAAATTCGGACTTTCGTGAAAAATAAATTACAAAAAGAAAGAAAAAAACATTAAATATTTTTAAATGAGCTGTATTATTCCTATAAGCTGGATAATGCAATATTTCCCATATGACCCCTGAAAAAAAAACATAATAAAAGATACCAGTATAAAAGGCTTATGTTTATTCCACATCATGAGGCTTGAATAGAAAAATAAATATTCCATAGTGAAAGAAAAAAGTTAACAATTTTAAACAATCGATCTGCTTTTGTCTGAGGAACCGAAATCTACTCGTATAATATGATGAATGACCTATAAAACGAAAAAAATCTTATTTAAAGCTTGTAATGCAATATTTAAAAAACTGATATTTCAATAAGGAATATATAAATAAGGATACAGGATTTTGCTCTATTCTGCGTCACGTGTCCATTTGGCTAGAAAGAAAGATTTTCCTTGATCTCAATAAATTAAATCAAATAATAAGATTTATTATGTGTATGTAATTTTAAGTGTTCTTATAAATCCCTTAGAAATTTAGTGCTTATTGTTTTTTTTTGTATAAAATATAGAAAAAAAGAAATGCATTTTAGTTTTAAGGGGGTCCGGGACACATTTTGAAATTCTTTTTATTTATTGAGTTAAAATTTTGAATTTTTTTGTGATGGTTAACCATATAATTTCTAAACAAAATCACATCATAAAACTTCTCAAAAAGTTTTTAAAAAATTTAAAAATTAAAAATTTTTAATAAAAGTGGGGTAATTTTAAATCGTTATAACTCGAAATATTATCGTCGAATTTCAAATTTTTTTCATTTAATTAAACACAAATATTTAAGTTTTAACTTTAATTCACCATTTTTTAAAATATCAATTTTTAAAAAAATTAAAAATATTTAGATTAAAAATTACGAAAAAAATTATGCAACTTATTTTTAAAAAAATCATATTTTCAAAAGTAAATATTTTTTTCAAATTTGCGGAATTAAAATTAAAGTAAAATAGATGAAAAAGACATGCTACAAGTTTCAACCATTTATCTTTAACGGTTCTTGACTTATAACAATTAAAAAACGAGAAATGGAGAAAAAACCTATTATTGAGAAAAACGCACTTACAGGTTTAAACAACGATTGGCTACTATTAGAATGTTTAAAAAATAACAATTTCTCCTGTTCTAATTAAGACAGAGACATGATTTAAACGTCATTTGAAGCGCAAAAGAATACAAAATATTTTAATGCAATAATTTTTTTCGAAAATTCAATCCATTTTGTGTCCTGGACCCCCTTAAAAATAATTTTCTATTTTATCCCCTTATTTTATGCTTGTCAGAAACCTATGAGAAAAACTATGTTCCAAAACCTATGCTGGCGAATGCTTGTAATTTTATACGCAAACGAACTATTACATTAAAACAGGAATTTTTTAACAATGGAGGAAATATTTAATTCACTTGTAAGTTACATAAAATTAACATTTTGTGTCCAAAGTTACCTAAAATCATGGATTTTTATCCCAGTCGAAGTTTATATAAATACACTGTAGCAAAGTACAATCTAATTAAAAAGAAAACTAATCTCTCGTTTTTTGCATATACTGTACTTTATACTACTGCGATATAAAAATGCTCAAAAGATGAATTATTTGCAGTTCAAACGATATCAATCTCATGGCAAAAAATAAGGGAAAAGAAGACGTGAAGAATAAAATCTTTTTTTTTTCACGATAGAGTAACATTTCTCTCGTTACAAAGGAAAAAAAAAACTTTTTTATTTTCATCCAAGTGCTGAGTACATGACATTCAAAATTATTTTCATTTACCTCGCAAATAGATCATATGAAATAAACGCAAAATAAAGAATAATTATTAATTTACTGTTATTATCGATTTCTAAGCATATTAGTACGGAATTCGTTTCAATTTCTTCAGCCACATCATATTTAATTATAAAGCTATACTTATATAAATGGTGATGTGAAGAGTATATAATTGAATAAGACTGCATGGAAAAGCAATTTAATACAAACATAAGTTATTATGTTTGTATTAAGATGAATTCCTCAGTATTTATGAAATTTGCAACTATCAGTAAGAAATATTTTTTTCTGAAATAAATTTTAAAAAAATCATGGATTACATGAAACTAAATAAAATAGCTAAATCTGCATAAAGTAAATAACTACGTTTGTTTTTCTCAAGGTATCATAAAATAAAAAAAAACGCCAATCTGCCTATTCTGATGTAATCCCTAAAACTTATTTTCGACCTTTAGTTCTAATTATGTATCGTTCCTTTTAATTTTGCATGAAATCTCTTAGTTCCATGGAGAAGACATATAACAATATAAAATGTATATCAGACACAAATATTATTTAAAACCAAATGTAAATATCTCAAAATTTCAAAAGAGGAGGAAAATTACTAGGTTAAATAAAAACAAAAATTTCTATTAGGAAAGGTATGAAATACCAAGTCTCTGAATATCAGAAAAGCGCTATATAGATATTATAATTTTATATAGATTGTGAAAGCTTAAAATTCTCAATTTTTATTACCCATACCAATATTTAGATTGTATGGTTAATATAAATTATTTAAAGATGAAAAATTTTGTAAATATTTGAAATATGTGAATAATGTATAAATAATATATGTATTATAAATTTCAGTTATTTATCAAAAGAAAATAAAGCTCTTTTTTAAATTATTCATTTGAATGTTTGCCTTTAAACCTTAGAATTGACTCTTAACAGAAAGTTTATTGTCAATAGTTTTATTATGAAACGTATTTAATAAGAAAATTATTTAACCATATTTTTTTTAGTTAACTGTTTATAAATATGGTGAATTTATCTAATGGATAGTTTACATGATATTAAATAATTATTATGAATTATCTTCAAAGCGTGAAGTGAATAAAACTAATTAATTTATGACCTAGAATATCGATAACCTTAAATACTTCTTTTTTATGAAGAAAGTTGCTCAACACGCAATTCTTCTCAAGTATGATCAATCAAATCATTCCTTCTCTTAACTATTAAATTTTCGGCTACGTTTTAATCATGGTATAATGAATGATGCGTGTTTTATGTACAGAAAAAAAGTCATTGAAAGTTTATAGTCAACGAATTTTATGCAAAAAAAATATTTCTTTTAAAATTTTTTATTTAATGTGATTAATTTAAAACTCGTAAATAATAAAGAATTTTAACTATTGATAAATTATAAAAACCTTCAAGAACCTCTTATCTTCTAAGCATAATTTAAAAATGATCTATACAATAATCTGCAAGTAAAAATCATTTTTACTTTTTTTTTCGCTTCTAAGGTAATTTTAATTTTCTGACAGGTTTAGTTGTTGGAAAACTGTGAAAACTGCACAAATAATAAAGTAACAAATAGTTATCCACAAAAAAAAATCATAATTACTTATATCGTTTATTTTTCTCATGTATTGTCTTGGAAACGATAAAATGAAAATAAATTTCCCGATCATAAAAAAAACGTATATTATATGAAACACGTATTTTTCACTGTCAGAACAAACAAGCTGTGCTTTCATTTACGCATCAGCATTAATGTTAGTCAGCAGATATATATATAACAGCACACATAAAAAATGAATATTTATATGTTCTACTACTAACGTAGTGCAATATATAGGTGTGCATAACTGTGCATGGGTGGTGTATGATAGAAAAAAAAACTTTGGGAAAATGTATCGTTATAAATAGATTGACATAATGTCAGTATTATATAGACTACTTGAGTAAAGGGTGGAAAACTCTTTCTTTAGTCTATGGTGTCCGGTATAAAGGGCTTAAGTCAAAAACGGTGATTTAATTATATCAATTTATTGGCTTTTATACCAATCGCAGAAATATAATTTCGACTTGAGTCTTTTGTACGAAGAAATGTACTTTTGTATACAAAATTGATATACTTAAGCCTTTTATTCAAGTCAAAAGAATTTATTTTCATCAATACTAACAAATATCTAAAAATCACTTTTTTTGAATTAAGCCCCTTATACCGGGCACAATAGATGTACTTCTGAAGATATAAATTTGAAATTACCTTTAGAAAAATCTCCTCATTATATTTTATGAATAGACCATTTTACCAAAAAATTCATATTCATCTGATTGGAATACTATAATAAAGTATTTTTAAGGCTGTACTAATCCTATTGGATTCGTTCACCTCAATGCTACCCTATGGAGAAAATTTGTCTACTATTTAAATCTACATAAACACTGGTAAAGAAATAAAAATAGTATTTTCAGACCTTTTTCTGAACCTTGCAGCAGGATTCATTTTATAAATTTCGTCCAGCAAAGAATTCATGAGCGTTTATAGCAAACTATACTAGATATTTTCAACGACTAATTTAAATTTTAAAATATTTGCATATTTTAAAACGAATAATGCCCCAAGGTATAAACATTTCTTTCTCTATTATGGAGTACAATTAAAAACAATTTAAACAAAGTCGGTAATCCTTGGACAAATTTTCTGCGTAGGTTAACATTGAGTTCAGCGAATCCAATAGGATTAGAACACTGCAGCGTTGATTCAGTTCTGAAGAAATAGAGACTGCGAGTTTTGATCCTACACTATTCAATAAAAACTAGTTTAAAAATTGTTATCGAAATGATTATTTTTAAAAATGAAACACGTATATGGTGTTTTACAATTTCATTCAGAGACATTGATACTTTAGGTATTGAATTAGTTTCAAATAATGTATAAATACCCTCCCTAATTAAAGGTGGATTTTCGACTAAAATCTAATTTATATTTATGGCTCTTATATGGTCACTTTTCCCCAAGCTTAGAAATTACTTTATATATAATTCTAAAAAATTAATTCTAGAAAGATCCTTTAAAAAATGTCTCGGAGTATTAACTGCCTTTAAATTAGAATAATTTCTTCAAATTATCACAATTAATATATCATTTTTATGTGTTTTCGATAAAAAAAATACAGTTGCTATGTTACAACTGTTATTAATTTAATTTTGAATAAAATGCTATATAGTCGAAGTATACAATGAACTTTGAATACCATATTTTAAGGAAACGATTTATTCACGAAAAGATGTAATTGATGAACTATAATTTCCTATTTTTTTCTACTTTAATCGCTATACAATGGCGAGAATAAAGTTTTTCTGAGGGGTATCTATTACATTATGTTTTTAAGTTTTCCAGAAATATTTAATTTTCCTGTGACTGTGTGTCCAAAGTAATGGAATATTTGCACATACTCATCATATCTTTAAACACAATGTGTAATCTCTATATATTTACATCCTATGTGTAGAATATCAAAAAAATTATAAACTATTTCTCTGTCGAGTTCTAATCCCGCACAAGCTGCCAATTTAAAGTAAAATTTACAAAGATTTCTATTTATTGTTGTAGGATGACCATGATTTTAAATTTTTGCATTCACTAAAGTCTGATATTTATATGTTTATCGTGATGTCTAATAACTGGTCATTTTTAAAGGAATGCTGAACATGAAAATAACATCATATTAGGAAAATTTCAATTAATTTTTTTAATGACAAAAGTAGAATATTTTGTCATGAACATACTTTCAAAAATTGTTAAGGAATAATTTATTTGCAACAAAAAAGAAAGCTTTTGAAAGTAAAATATTGCACTAGGAATAAATTTAGGAGCGTAAGTTGGTAAGGAAGAAAAAGTTTTTATCTTGCTAAAAAGTTTACTCAGTACAAAATATTTACGATGCACTTTTACTTACAGAATTCTTAAGGGAGATAAATATTTGAATATTTATAATCAGCAAGAAGCACATACAACTGAATATTTTTTTTTTAAATGTGGAAAAGATTGGCTTAATTTTTGAAATCAGAAAACGTGATGTGCGTCTATACAGTAAAAGCAAGTTATCGCTGTTCGTAAAGATTCGTTGTTTACATAAAAATTTGTTTGAAGTTTTTTATTTTGAAAGGAGTTTGACATGTAATGAATTATTATCCCGGATTCTTAAAAATGTATTGATGTATAAAAGGGTTACATCAAATACATTAAATCTTGCTTTTTTCATTAAAAATTCAAAGGTTTGCAGATAAAATCTTGAAAAATTTTATTAGTGTTTAAGGCATGACATTGTAGCAGTGTACCGAATTGCTTTAACTTACTTAAAAAAAAAATATATATATATATATATATATATATATATATATATATATATATATATATATATATATATATATAATAAGACTTTATTTGCATTAAGGTTATAAATTATGTGTGTATATATATATATATATATATATATATATATATATATATATATACAGTAACCACCGCTTATAGTGATCAGTGGTTATAAGAATCAACCGTTTATAAGAATCAATATCGCAAAAACAAAAACAAATGTATTATTTCCATGTTAAAATTTCCGCTTTAAAGAATCAATCCACCGGTTATAAGAATCAGTTTGCAATCTTCGCCTTCCTTTCATTTTTCCAAAAAATGCCACTTGAACTCTCAAAAGGTACGAAATTCTTTCTTAAGTTTTTGAAAAGAAAGATTGATAAAACTTTGGGGTGGAAAACAGTCGTAAAATACATTCCTTTAGACATAACATAAGAGTTTCTTCTTATACGTTTTTGCTAAACACTGTCTTATTAGCTTTACCCAGGGGCATCTAACCCACCCGGGTCCGATTTCGCTTTTCTGCAGACAGGCACTCCTTTTTTCCCACCACTTACTTCCTGGTTGCGGATTTCTGGACCCTGAAACACATAAATCTTCCGCGAAGTGTCCACCATCACTGACGCAAACGGGACAGTGGATTCAGCACTTCAAACCGTGAAACGTAAACGGATCCATTTTGCTGAATCAGATGAACCAGATGCTGAATCAAACGTTTCACGGTTTGATTCAGAATCAAACCGTGAAACGTAAGCTATAAAGTGAATCTTCGTCTGAGACTGTGATAAGCATACGTCGCTAGTATTCACTTTAGTTTTCTAACAAAATTGCCAGTTAGTGTTAGAACTTTTTGATACTCGAATTCAAATATGATAAAAACAAGGAAAACTCTTAGTTTTTCTGAAAAACAGAACTTGTTAATTAGATATGATGCTCTTCCAAAGTGTAGTCAAAGAGAAGCTGCCTCTTGTTGATTTTATAATCATGTGTTGTTACTTATAGGTCTAGAAATTGAGTTATAGTATTTGTTTAGAAATTGAGTATTTTTAAAATTATAAAACATAATTTTAATAAATGATAAATAACGTAAATTAAAGAGTATTTAATGGTAAATTATGTATATATGTGCCTGTGTGTTTATATATATGTACGAGTATATAATTCTGTATGTGTGCCTGTCCAAAGGGAAGTTTCGGTTATAAGAATCAACCGCTTATAAGAATTAAAAACAATAATAACAAACGTGATTCTTATAAGCGGAAATCACTGTATATATATATATATATATATATATATATATATATATATATATATACATACATACATACATATATATATATATATATATATATATATATACATACATACATACATACATACATATATACATATATATATATATACATATATATATATACATATATATATATATATATATATATATATATATATATATATATATATATATATATATATATATATATATATATATATATACATACATACATACATACATACATACATACATATATATATATATATCTATATATATATATATATATATATATATATATATATATATATATATATATATATATATACATACATACATACATACATACATATATACATACATATATATATATATATATATATATATATATATATATATATATATATATATATATATATATAAAATTTCATTACCTTTATATAGTTAAAGTCTTACCATTAGAATGGTATATTTTTATTAAAACACAATTCTATACCTTCTGTGGTCTATAATATCTAACCTGCCAAAAGGCGAATGTCCCATTACGAGTACCTCCGCATTCGGAAAGAAATGCATAGTCTGTCATTTCAAAATTTTGTTAGTAAGTTTCACTTAGATTTTTCTAATTTATGATGAGATATAGAAATCGTAGAAAATATTTTGTGATATTTCATGAAGGCTGAACAGCGTATTTTAATTTTGAAAATACGTATATAAGGTATAAATAATCACGTAAAGCAGTTTCTATGTTAAAACGAAAATCACACTCTCTATTATTAATTTTAAATAGCGATTTTAAATACACCCAAAAATGTCATTGTTAAAATTAATCACTCTGTAAAATATCTCCATACTATTGATATAATAATATTTTTATTGGACACTTTCACAAACTTAAAAAAAAAAACAGGAGCACTAATAATTCTAAAAATAAGAAAAGCCTATCAGGGAACATAAAACTCTGAAATATCATTTATATAATACTTTTACGTAAAGTACAAACACATTTTTATTTTAAAATATCCCACCGGAGACTTAAAAGACCATTATATATTCTGTTCAATATTCTAAAAAGATATAGTACTGATATAAATTTCCTTTTATTTTATGAAATAGAAATTGTTTGCTCATAAAGATTTAATTTATTTCTTATGCAATGTAAGAAGATTAAGTATTATTAGTTTCAATAATCCACATCCCTGGAACATATAAAGTACCACGAGAAAAAATTAAGTGAGTTAACTATTATTTTTAAATATAACAAAAAGATAGAAATTGCATAGTGTTAATTTTTTTATATTTGGCTATTATTCAGCTGTTTCCTTTTCTTATCTTGAGACCTATACAGATAAGCTTTTACGATAAAGTAACAGAATGTGCAATCTGAAGTTCAGGTTGTTATTTTATAAATATTCTTCCCCAAGAGTGCAGCTAATGATCCACATTTAGCTGTGATTGACTCCTGCTACTGAAATGTGTCCTTTAGTCTTGTAGCAAATTGAATTAACGGTCCAACTTAGCCTTCTTCGGTAAAAATATAAAGGCATTAGTTTATCGTAGAGATAAGTCCTATTTTGGCTTTTGTTACTGAAGTTAATATCGATTAAATTAATTGAAAAAAATGTGAGAAGTACGATTTGCGAAATGAAGCGGTAATGTCGTGTTCCCGTCTTCAAATTCGTTGTAATTCTTTTAATGGAATAGAAATAGTTTTCTTAACAACTCAATGAAAGCTGAGAACAAAAAGAGAGGCGATATTTTGGTTGGCATTAAGAAGGAAACAACATATATAAACAAAAGTAGTACTCAAAGTCGTGGAATCACAGATAATGGTTAAAGATATGTAATAACGGTATTTGATATCGTTTTGTATACATATAGTGTACCGTCAGATGAGGTTACTTTGTGACGGATTTTAAGTTTTTTCCTGTGCCAGCAGATCAGTTTTAAAAGCAGCGAAAAACAAAGAATTGCAAAACATTGGTACATACTTTGCTTAAGTAATAAAGTACTGCGCTAACCAGGATCTTTAATTAACATTGAGAAATTAAAGTTAAAATGTGTCACAAAGTTGCCTCGTCGAGCTGAGTAAGGCTACTTTGTGATATCTGTGTTTTCACCTTGAAATCCAAGAGAAAAAATTATTTTACACAAAGTTAGACAGTAAAACGCTTATCAAAAGCTTGATACACAATTATACGTATATACCTATTGCGAATATTGGAGAGTTTTATCTATATCTTTGACGTCAAAGAGATATCGGGTGCCCATGGCAGCTATCAGTTCTTTGAGAAGATGGGGAAATTCGTCTTTCGGCTCATTCTGCTCCTTAGGGTAATTTTTTCCAGGCAGTCAATACTTATTTCTCTCTAGTGGTCCTTTAGAGCAGTGCTACCCTACCCCCGGTCCAAGGACCGGTACCGGTCCTTGGATCAAGTGGTACGGGGCCGCCCAAGGAACATTAAATTATTTCCATTTTGTTTACTGTGGTGTATTTCTCTCGGGTTAGTGCGACTTTGTCGGATTTGTGCAAATTTATACCTTTGCAACAAAAGAAATCTTATAACTATTTTAAATTAGTTTATTGTTTAATAAACATTTCAAGATTATGAATTAAAACTGCAGTCATAGCCTCCCTCAGCGGGCCGCAGTAAAATTATCAAACGTTGACCGGTCCGCGGCGATTAAAAGGTTGGGGAGCACTGCTTTAGAGAAAATTGCAACATCGAGCGGCTGTAGGAGGAGGGTCGACTTTGTGGATTATTTTGTGACAGTGGCAATGTGTCCCAAAGTATCCCCGGTACCTTTCGATATTCAGGTTATGTTCTCATATTTCTCGGAAATATCACTACAAAAAAGTTATATTGTCGCACAATTTTACCAACATATTGACAATAAAAAATAATTACCTTTGGTAGTTGGTTGTAGTTAGCCTTCAGCACACAAAGTTTCCGAAGTTTGAGTCAATAGCTTGACAACACGTTTGAACAATACACTGGCCATCGAAAACAAATGGCGCGCAGAAGCTTCGGCCATGAAGTGTCTCTGTATGTTTGACAAACTGTTGGCGCTGTTCGGGTGCGGCACAAGATCCAAAGTACGAAAACAAATTACTAAGTGTTACAAAGTTACCCCTGCAGTCACAAAGTCTTACAGCTGAGACATTATCATTCCGCGTGAAAAATTATACAAAAATCTTAAATTAATTTATACGAATGAAGATTATTAACTTATTCGAATACGTTTGGAGCCCTTTTATTGAAAAATTGTACTTGCGAAAATTTCTGTCTTATTTTTCGAAGGAATATAACACCAAAACTCGAAAATGATGAAAAAATCGACATATGCAATTCTTTATAAAATCAACGAAATTGGGTCGAAATTTAGCAATTTTTTACAAAAACGGCTCTAGCTCTAAAAATATGCATATAACATTAACTTTTTTTTTACATATGTACGTAAGTACCTTCTAAGTGTAATGAGCTAAAAGCTAATTGATTTCTTAAAATCTAAATAAATACAGGTCATGATATACAATTACATGTAAATTTTTTGTAATTTTTCAGGAGATGTTTATAAATGCAAGCTATAAATCAACAAATAATATACTTAGAACCAAATCTGTACTTCATTTCTATATTTGTATTATGAAAAACATACGTGAAAAATTTCATAGACATATCATGATTAGATCTTGAGTTATCACGAGTCGTTTACATTTTTGATGAACAATAAGCTTTCAACACGATTAAAGTTATCAACTTATCTTGAAATTCATAGCTTCTGCTGATCTTTAAATCGCTCGTATTACGTTTCTAATGATTTTACCGAAAAAACAAAAGCAGATTTAGAAAGATAAAATCACAATATATTTTTAAAAAAAGGAATAAAAACAATTTCGAAATTTTTATCAAAATCGATGTTTTAAAGGTAGTCGGATACCTGAAATTCGCTAAAACCATATAAGCATCTGAAATTCTTAAGACTCGCATACTGCCTGCAACAGGGCAGACTACTTAATTTGCTCCCGCACATGCACTCGCAACGTTCTAACTTCTATTCTCTTAAGCTAAATTTTCTTCCTGACATTTTCAGCAGTTTTAGCGAAACACTTCAACTTTTACCTCCAAAGTAGGATACTGCTTTTTCGTCACCGTGGAGCATATTAAAGTTATGTATTCCTTAAAAATAGTAAAAATGATAAATATTAATTTCCCACTGTCATTTAACGTTAGAAATTTGTAAATTGCAGCAAAATATTCAAGTGATCTTGAAGGTATAAGTGACTTTAGCTCCAAGTCCCTATGCATATTCCCTTTATAGTTTTAAAAGCCTAAAAGTGAAGAAAATGCAGCTATTTTTTTAAGGTTGTTAAGATTGATTGCACCATTTTTTACTACTTTATGTTAAAACGAGTCGAAACATTAAAGTCACTTTTAAATGGAGGGAAACTATAGCATGCGGTAAATTAAGTATGATCTTTATTAAAACTCAAGATTCCAGTGAATATAAATTTAGACAACTCTAAAAGCGTTCAGAAAAAGCTAGACCATAATTTTGGAGATGTTTGCTCCTTAAAGAAAGAGGGGATGCATTTTTCAAGTACATTGGAATACAAACATATAGTTCAGTATGAAAACAATATATTTAAAGGTATAATAATTAAGCTGTACCGACTTAAAGATGGCAAAAGTTCAGAAGATAGATAGAGATAACAAGCTCGATAAGATCTAACGTTCAAAATCGACCTCAGCTTCCCTGAAGCATAGAATAAAAATACGGAAAGCTCTTGGCTTACAAGTATATTCGATGCAGAAAGATTACAACTAAAAACCAGTATTAATTACTAAACTTCCTAAATACGCTCTAATTCACAGAAATAAATTCATACAATAAATATTAAGTTTTACTTTTCTCCGGTTTAGGTTGACTGCTGGTTACACTGTCCAACAAATTTGAACTTTTTTTCTGACCTTTAGATGAAGCTATGGGATTATGTATAAGCAAAGAGTGCTTGATTCATATATCAAAACCAAAATGGTCCATTTTGTACCATTTTTGTAGGAGACCCAATTCTCATATTTATACAAATTGGTTAGAGATAAATGTAACATAGGCTTGATTATAGAAAACACAAACACTAAAATGATTTTTTGGCCGTTTCCTCTTGTAGACATCCTTGCGTACAACGTTCCTTGTGTTGGTGTGTCCCTGATAACAGATGAGCAATATTCAGCTAGCAAATTTTCCGTTCCATCGTCCACTGAAACACTTTTCAAACATAGATATGTTCTAGTGAAACCTTTCCCCATGCTCATCACAAATTACACCAAGATTTTGAGGAAAGAATTCCAGATGTGAGTCCAAAAAGTGCAGTTTTAAAGACATATTGCAACCTATAACACGAAAGCATTTCACCATGTCACCATGTCAAATAATTATTTGAGGAGATGGCAACTTCTCCCATGAACGTCTTAGAACCAATTGGACAACTGACCAATGCGGCTCGTTGCATAACGTATAGTACCTCGTTTTACGAACATGTCATTCTATCCAGTTTGCCCAGGAACACGAATCTTCCTATCTTCATATACCGACAGCAACGTTGAAAATTATTCCGCTGAATCCTATAAAAGATAATGTTTAATTTTACTGAGACTTCTTTTCCACATAGACACACTAATCACGATAAAAGTTATATTAATTTGAAAAAAATACATGGACATAGCTAGTGGTTGCTCTTAAGCACAATGATAGGTAATTAAAATAGCAGAGATTGGTTAGGGTGAGTTTTTTATACAGATATTTGAATAAACGTCACAGGGAAATAAAACATGAAAAGTGAATAAATTGTTTATAGTAATAAATAATCAACATGCACTAAGGAAATGATATTTCAAACGGAAAAGGTTAATGAAAGAATACACTGAAGAGGCATTTACAGCATATATTTCCATAAATTAATACTCAACGTAAAAATTTGCACCTTAACCATTTGAAAAAGCATTTCTGAAAGATTTTGTATAACATAAATCAACATATATCAGAGTCACGATAATCTTTTTTTTTCGTATTCCATATTTCTCTTTCATTAAATGTGATTGACATAGCAGTAATCTAAATATTTACATGTCAAAGCTTTTCTGTTTAGAGAAATATAAGTATTTCAACTGTAAAAAGTCCATGTTTATTTTTTTAAATTACATTTCTAGCTCGTGCCTACATGAAATGGACATGTCAAGAGAATAGAAATAGAGAGCTCATAAATCAATCATATCATTAATATCTATCATAAACACAAGTATAAGTGGAAGAAAATCTCATTAACGTTTTCATAATGAACTAAAACAGGTGTTTCTGCTTCCGCATTAAGGATTTTAGCCTTTACACATGAAGCCTGTCAAGAAAACAAAGAAATATGCAGCCGTTTGTCAAAAGGAGTCGTTTTGATTGTTGTTGACTTATCTCATTAGATCGCATTAAAATTGCATATCGGAAGCTTCTGGGAAGGGTTAAGGAAAACATACTTTATGGCTTCGTATTTGACAGCTTTAATGTAACATTTCAGTAAAAGAGTGCCTAAATATTAGTTTCTATATTTCGATGGTTCGTTTTGTTTAAATGACATGCAATTTACATTTTAAGGAGAAAAATTAATGGTAGATAGCTTGCTTAAAATACGATATCATGTCATTAGCAATTTACCAGTCAAACGAATTAATAAAAATTAAAATCATTTAATATACTTTTATAACAATGTTTTATACTTTATTTTGAAGGATCAGTACTTACGTAAATAACAATATACTTAATTCCCTCCAAGAAATAGAACCATTTTTCGCATTGATTTTTGTAATCATTCTGAATCTGCTGCAAGCGGTACATCCCCGTATAATTAGCCCATTTGTAGCTAAAGTTGACCGTAGCTTCCTAAACCAAACAACCAACCAATGAACCAAAACAGGGATCAGAGTAAGAAGCATTGAAAAATGCAAAATATTTAAAGGTTTATGTAGATTGTTGAAACACTAAAGTCAAATGATTAATCTAATATATATATATATATATATATATATATATATATATATATATATATATATATATATATATATATTTGTAGATTGTGAGCTTATAAAGGAAAACGTATATTGGTGCAACTTAAAATATTAGCGAGTGTCAAATATTCAAATAAATTATTATTATTATTATTTTAACCTATGGCTTTATTTGGAAAATTAATCCATATTTACAGGCAACACAAACAGCAAAGAACTAAGCATTGAACAGATGCATAAAGCACAACAGTGAACAAAGTCAGATAAAAGGTGTTAAAAGTTCATAGAAAGTTCATCAAATCTCCAGCGTCCCAGTATAATTTGGTAAAGTTCGCACTTATTTGGACTTCCGGATGATGTCCTTGGCATGTAAGTAGGTGATATGCATTCGTATTGCCTGCCCTGCAGACCTGGCATTCACTTTTGGTTAGGATGCCAATTCGGTTTAAATGTTCTGCTAGCCAGTCGTGGCCTGTTTTAAGTCTGAAATGTGCCACTGCTTCTGCACGGGATTTATGACTATAGTCTTTCCAGCTGTCCTGGATCACTTCTCAACGTTTCCCTTTAGATAGCAAGTTTTGTTCTGTCTTAAGTTTTAAAGAGATTTTGTTGTAGACATTTTTCTTTATTGAGCCTGTAGTGATTGGATGAGTTATTTGTTGTTCTAAGGTTCCCTTCTTTGCTAAGGAGTCGGCTCTTTCGTTACCCTCAATGCCAACGTACGATGGGATCCATTGAAACACTATCACTTTATTATTGCTTTCAAGGAGTTTAATATTTTGCTTTATTTGGGAGATACCAGGCAATTCAGTGCGACTATTCGTCGTAACAGCCTGTATTGCAGCCATTGAGTCCACCAAAATTTCAGCTTTAGTAAATAGATTGGGATTCAATATGAGGCTTTTCATTGCCAATGAAATTGCATGGATTTCATATAAATTATAAATTATTTAATTAAATTTATCTTGAGTATTCTTGCTTCATTTTCTTGAATTTATCAAGATTAAAAAAAAGACAAATGAAAATTCTATAAAAATCTTCTTCTATAAAAATCTTCTATAAAAATTTAAATAGGGAGCCAACACTTGAAGTTTTCCTCAAGTTTACAATTTATATAGTTGAGATTATGTAGCCAATGCAAGGATGTCGGTTTCAAGTCACTTTCCAGATTAAGTCATAAAATGTTATGAAATACGCTTACCATGTTTAAATTTTTGACACACGATTATATAAATATTAAAGACAATTCGGACATTTGCAAATTGACATAAAATTATGTTAATGATTTCTTTTACTTAAAAATTAAGCATTGGTGGATAATACAGTAATTTTATGAAAGATATAATGATTACTTAGAATCTTAATGTGAAAATGACTTACGATATTATTATTTTAATCATGTTTCTACAAATTGTAAATGGTAAATTTTATACATAAATCTCCTAGGCTTATTTTAAAAAAATTAAAGACCAATAACTTCATTTATATATTAGACTATATATCAATACTAGCTGAAAACGCGTACTTCGCTACGGAGTACATTCAAATTAAATACAACGGTAAATGTATGCAATTAATACCAAATATATATATATATATATATATAATAAATACAACTATCAATATATGCAACTGATATAAAAAAAAGGAAAAAATATATTTATAAAAAAATCGTAACGGATATTTTCATAGACAAAATAATGAAGAAGAAAATGTTCAAATTAAATCTGATAGAACATACTAAAGAATATAGTACAGATAATATAGTACAGTTTCAGGAACATTTGTTTTACCGTATTTTAATAATTTTTTGGATAATATCCAATCGTATGCCACATTAGCAAGAAAAAAAAATTATCAATTTATTTCTTTGTTATGCACGCGACGCAAAATTTATTTTAAATATCACAAAAAGAAAAGAAACCACTTGATCAGTATTTAATATATTAAATTCTAAAAATTAATTTTTAAAAATTCACCATAAATCAGAAAATGAATGTAAAGATTCGAAAAAGATCTCATTTTAAAGAAATTTTTATGATCTTTATCGTGATGTAAATTGCATAACCCTCAAAATATTATTTTAAATGTAAACTTACAAAAAGTTACAAAAACAGCTTAAAAATTTAATTTTAAAAAATATAAGAAGAATTTTTCAAAAATATTTCTTAATGCACCCCTACACTATAAGAAGAATCGCCATGCAAAATTTCAGCCCTTTAGGTTCAGCGGTTTGGTCTGTGCGTGGTATGTTAGTCAGTCAGTCAGTCAATGAGTCAGTCAGTGAGTCAGTTACGGAACCGTTTTATATATACAGATAAAAAATAAATTATCTATATGTTGTGTTATGAAATATTTTTTAAGTTTGAAACAACTTCTATTGTTATTTTACCGGATTATTATACAGAGCAGAAGTAAACACTCAACATAATTTACTATCAAGTATAGATGCTTTCGATTGGAATCTGTCCAAGAAAGATAATCGAATTCATCTCATTTCACCTTTGCGTAAAGGCATTCTATGAGTTTTTTTCTTAGTAACCGAAAGGATATTTTTTTGCAATAACTGAAATTTTGTAACAGACTTATATATGCAGTATTAATTTTGAGAATAATGAAAGTACACCTATAATACAGAAAGGTGGAATAGTAATTTGCTTTTTGGCCCCATGTATTAAAAATCGACATATTTATTCCTATAATCATAAAGGTAATACAACAACATCAGCTTAAAGAAAAAGCTGAAAAAAGATTGAAAAAGAACAAGTTGAGCGAGCCACTCTAAAGTGAAAGTTTTAATTGTGCACGAAATATATATTTTAGAGTCCTTACGCGCAGTTAGTGCACGGTGTGACGTAATTCTGCAAGCTGGAAATTTGCATCATATGACGTAGTTCTGCAGACAAGAATATGCTGATTTCTTTTTCTGCAGTTTAATTAAATTTTAATTGAATTTACATATATATATATATTTATATATATATATATATATATATATATATATATATATATATATATATATATATATATATATATATATATATATATATATATATATATATATATGAATATCCGTATCTAATTAATTGTTAAGACATGTGGCGCATTTATGATTTCAGTTCCTATAAATTAGTGAATTTTACATCTGGTGTTTGGAAAAAAATCGAAAGATCCCGATATATTTTGAGTACTAATTTCAACATAAGCAAGTCCCCTATGGCAGTAACTATCCGCAAACTTTCCAGGAAATAGTTTAGAAACCAGCTTATTTTTGAAAAACATTCTAAGGCGAACATATCTTAAGATTTATGAAAAATAAAATACATTTTTAAACAGTTTAAACACACGTAGTTTTCATTATTCATTCGAGATTTATGGTGTATGTTTAAAATGAAGATTTAGAGATGCATGCAGGTAATTTTCTTAAAAAATTCACAGGAATCGTTTTTAAATTTTGTTTATATTTTTGGGATAGGTAGTATATTGATATAATTTAGTGATTTAATTTCTATATAGACCGTTATAAAGCTGTATTTATTAGATGTACCTAAATGTCATACTTTGTCCATAATCAATACTAATATGCGTAAAATGATATTTTTACAAAATACGTGCTTATGTTAAAAGAATATATACATCTAAGCTACTATATATAAGAAATCTACTCGTATCTTTACGTGTGTTCTACTATAATGATAAAAGTTTAAGTATTATTAAACTGATTTCTAAAGTATACTTTAATTATTTAATAATCCTCAAATTTGGTTGACAAGTATAAAAGTAATTGTCTCATTATTACGAGAGGGGCCATGTTAAAATTCAAAGATGTTGAGAAAAGGTCTAGAAAAAAAAGATTTCAATAATGCCTTTAAATAATTTATTTTATGAATCGATCAATCTATACCTATGCATGCATAGATTACATAACTAACTAACTAAATAACACACACACAGATATATATATATATATATATATATATATATATATATATATATATATATATATATATATATATATATATATATATATATATTTATATATATTTATATATATATATATATATTTATATATATTTATATATATATATATATATTTATATATATTTATATATATATATTTATATATATATATATATATATATATTTATATATATATATTTATATATATATATATATATATATATATATATATATATATATATATATATATATATATATATATATATATATGTGTGTGTGTGTGTCAAAACATAATTGAGAAGTACGGTGGGGGTTAAAATAGTAAGAAATTAACAATCAATTTAGCAAAGCGCGTGTATTCTGTAGGGAAATTCTACTTTTACAGACAAAAGTCTGGTCGAAAAGCGATCGATTCTAGCGAAAAGGTTTAATTTTAGAATAGTACAGGTTTTTTGGCGCGTAGTAAAAGTGAACGTCAGCAGAAAGGGGATTCCAGATGCTAAGGGAGGGATCTGCACATACGTTGGACAGCAAGAACTCTGGAGAAATTGGGTTTTGGAGGCAGATTGCTGGGGATTCTTGTTGACCGCGGAAGCGATTATCTGCGTGTCGAATAAGTTATCAAAATGGCGAAACGGAAAATATACCCTGGAGCGTGGTTAAATGGAGAAAATCAATAAAGAAGGATTAAGAGATCATGAACTGTTGTTTAAGTTATTGCTTGCCACTCGCCCACTAAAATACGGACACGATGACTGCATGTAGATGAATTTAACACGGGTGTAAAATAGCATCCTTGTCATATATATATATATATATATATATGACAAGGATGCTATTTTATATATATATATATATATATATATATATATATATATATATATATATATATATATATATATATATATATATATATATTTATATGTATGTAGTTTTAGGTGATCATATCCAGTTTAGGATTTGAAATTTTCAGTTCAAATAGTAGTATGTAAACTATGTGTCCGGGAATAGTTTGCAATTTTTCATCGTTTACGGTAAAATTTCTTGGAACTGATATAAACTTTTTTCGGACGAAAAAATTCTTATCACTATGGAATAAAAATCTCTGGGAATGAGAAATAAACTTTCATATAAGCTAACGTATTTATTCAAATTTATTTAAAAAATTATGTTTTGGGTATTTTTAACTTTCTGAAGCATAATAAATTGCAGAGCTTTAAGATTGAATTTGTTGATTGCAGAGGTATTTTCGAATATAAACGTCGATCTCAGTTGACCAGTTTGCTGCAGCTGCGGAACATCACAAGTAAATTAAATATCAAATGTCCAGTATGGATTGACCACTTTTTAACAAAATACCCCTTGTTTTATGGGCTATAAGCAATTCAATTTGTTTAAAAAGAGTTACTATGTAGAATAATGCTTTTTGTTACTAGTAGGAAAATATGACATGTAACTTTTATTTTTAAACTTTAAACTTATTTCGTTAGATGTAGAAAATAAAATTAGTGGTAAGCGAGCCTACTCTATTGATAAAAGCATTTAAAGTAATAGCTCTAGGATTCTCTTTTGGTTAAATAAGAAAACAAAAAGTTAGTCTGCGTAAAATACCCTGTCTTGATGGCTTATTTATTCGTCAACTGCTTCGATAATTATATCATGGGAGACGAGTTGATTTTTGCTTCAGTATTTTTTATGTATATATCTACTAGTTTACCGGTTCTTCTTCCAGAATCTAACTAGAAATCATATTAACAATTAAGTAATTGAAACTATATCTATGCCTTCTCTCTTTAGTATAAACTGTTATGTTGACTCATAATCAGTATCCTATAAGCATCCAGTGGACATATATATGTTAAAATTAACTAATGGTTTTGAGAACAAATGTATTATGTTATTTTTTCATAGCCCCTGCCAGAGGTTACTTTTTTTAACTATGAGAATTTCTGGGGTCAGCCAAGTCTGTTAGACAACGGAATTTTCCCTGAAAAAAATATTTTTATCCTTGTTAAGAAGCCAGAATTAGAGTCGGGAATGTCATTGCTCTAATTAAATAACTCAGCTGCATGTGATTTGAGTAAAAATAGTTAACAAACTTTCCTAAAAGAAGCGCTATAAGTTAGTCACTGTAAGATTGCATTAAATAAATTATTAAAGTCAGTAGGAAAAACCTAATAAACTGATTAGCTTCTCAGACAGTTAAGAGCAAATCTGTTTCTGATTTTTGGAAGCATTATTTTCCATTAACTGCATCTAGTGCATTGGTTTCTACTACGCGGTACTATATTCCAAGTTTCCAACTTGATTTCCTGCCAAATAGGAAAAGGTGAAATTCTTCCCTACATTCTCGATGTTATTTTGTCATCATCATTTCTTCTCTAGTCTCCTAATGACTGCCATTAAGAAGAGTTTTCAACTTTTGTCTGCTGAACGTTGCGCCAATCCATGGAACCCGGTTCAAAATTAGGAGAAACTGTGAATTGAATTTGATGTGCAGCTTGAACTTTCGATTTTCGATAAATGACTGTACTTTATTTGAAAATTACTGTCATTTCAAATTACTTTTTTGATGTTTTCACAGAAGGGGAAGCTATGTAAATTATACAGTCGCTGTTAACTAACACAAACTAATAAAATAAACGGGCGTTAATGTAGTGCGTCAGACATTTATTTATAGTAAACATACGGAAGCTTTTAAGTTGTATAGGAAAGCAATTTCATTCGCTTCTGTGATTTCTGCATACTTTCCACTTTTTGCTATTGCATTTTCTTTTATGACTAAACTAATTTCAAGTGTAAAAAGTATTTTATTTATAATATATTTCAAGTAAGCAGTTTTATTTTTTTAAATTATTGATTCAGTTGTGAGGAAATTACAAACATCGGAGAAATTTTATGCTACATTTGCGATGGAAAGGCATTTGATAAAATAAGACTTATCATTGCTGGTGTTGATAAAATGGATATAGAATACCAGCCTCAACGGTTAGGGAAGTTAATTTATTCGCAAACCTGTTATATGTTCGTTCGATTTGTGCCCAGCATCGGAGATAATGATTTGTGTGTCCTTAGTCCAACGTAAGACAAAACATCTCCATGGGAGTAAAAAGTTGTCAATAACAAAGAAATCTATTTATAAAGTTTATTCTGGGAAACATATTGAATTAATGGCACTTAAGAGAAATAATAACTATGTGATGGTAAGTTACAAAAATCACTTTCTGTCACCGACGGAGTTGTTAAGTTTTATGAATAGCAGTTCAAGCTTTAAAGACGTGAGTTTGAATCTCGCTTCTGTTAGGCTATCGTTCGATTCTCCTTATCATTGGAATAACATTGGTGGTTTCTCTCTCTCTCACGCACACGATGCTGTTAGATTTTACTACAGAATCTATTTGTTTCCTATCATAGGCGTAGCGTGATTCTAACTTTTTTTGGGGGCGGGGGGGGGCACGAATTGAATTCAGTTAGGGCCTCTTCAGCGCATTGACTACCAGACGGTCCTTAAAATATGAGATATTAGGATTTTTTTATAAATGGAATGACAATAGAATTGCTATTTGAGTAGTATTCAAACGTTATACAATGAGAAAAATAAATATAATATAAATAATATGAGAAAAAAAAATACCTTCGAATTTTTGTTATGGATCATATGATGGTTTAAAACTATGTTAAGGCTAAAGATATAATCGGAAACTTCAGTTTCACAGTTTGAAAAAAAGGAAAAAACATTGACTTTCTTAAAAGTTTTCTACAATTTTCCGATTTTAACTGAACTTCTATTAACTTTTTAATATATTCCAAGTTAAGTTGGGGGGGGGGGGCAGGTGGCGTTACCGGCTTTTTGTCAAAAACTTAACAATTTTTCATTGGGGAAAAATGAGTTCCTGAAAATAAATAAACAGATTGATAAAATACAGGAAATGAAGTGTGCTTTGTCATTGGCAGACAAAATAAAACAGTTAATATGAGTTAGAAAATCGATGGAAATACTACGTTCTTTTATTGACAGAGTATTTCTGTTAATACAATAGTGAACTGTTCACAGTTTGATTATTTGTTGAAACCTAATCTCTATTCTATCAAGTGATTTTATATTACTGTACAAAAAACGAATCTGAAGACTTTTGTCCTACTCATGTTAAAACTTTGCCAATAGAAAGAAGCCCGTGACTATAAGTATTAAAACGCTATATTTAAGTATTAAATTAGGATTCGTTCAGTAGTTTGATTCCATATAAAGTAAACAACACCGCTATGAAATGTTTGAAGTTGTTTTTACTTTTTATCCTCATTTAGTTTTACTCATGCAAAGTAGTGAACATGCTTTCTGTACGTTTATTTAAAGCGACGTACCATTTATTCTCACATCTCAGGTGCTGAAACCCCTTGTAAAACAACAGGAAGTTACCTCTGAGGTTAACTACCTGTAATACTGAGGTTAATACTGAGATAGTATTTTTATGATCACTATTACAATTTCCCATATTTTTTTTACTTCGAAATAGGGTAACTCTTTAAACATGAAACAAGTAGTTTTTAAAATTTTTAATTTTTCAGTACGTAATATTTTTCTAGAAAGTATATTACTGCAGTCTATCCCTACAAAATTATATTTTTCTTAAAAATATATCTATGAAATATATCTCCTTACATTTATGTAATTAAAACCAAATGTACTTCCTTATATGTGAATTGGAAAGTATAATGAAAATAAATTGCCCTCAAACTAACATGAAAACTTAAGATCGACGAGGTCAACTGCTACGAACCTTAAATGTATATCTGTTAAAGCCTAAATCAGAAAATTTGGAAGAATTCCAAGTAATAATTAGTTACGAAAATAAAGTATTTTTCTCTAAAGGTTAACACAAAATTCTGTAGACATTTGCTATATTATATGCAAAATGCATTCATTTGCAACAAAAATATGCATTTTGTTTCAAGCAGAATGATAAAAAAAACATAGGTGACATTAATACCATATGTAGTGTATCATGTAAAAGTATAAGTTAAAATTAATATTGGAGTGTCCCATATTTTGTTTGGGATTCTGCTCAAGAGGTATTAATCAAGAGAGATAGTTCCAAAAGGGAGTGGATGTTCCTTTGAATGGCACAGCAAATATAAACAATAATAGGGACACAAATTGTATTACGATGTGAATAAGGTTGTAAGGTCTACATAAGATTCGATTCACAATAATCGAACTTTTAGGTGAATACATCTAAAAAAGTCGCTTAAGATATGCTAATTGCGGCATACGCGTTTGGTATAAATACCAAGCAGCTAGATTAAAGAAACGAAGTGTTGAGGGAGTAGCTAGGTTGCTTTAAACCTACGCGAGTTCTTGCTAGGCCCAAAGTTTACGTGGCAGCACTGCTGGTTGACTTTTCAAGTATTGCGAGTATTGCAAAGTGTATTTTTCTTGAATGAGTAGTTATACAAGTGAATATATTGAATTGTATATCCCTTGCATGAATGCTATATATATCTCGTACTAGTAATACGCATTGTTTACATTGAAAATAATAGGTATATGTACAAATGCTTGAATAAACATTGTTTTTGTGTAAGAACTGTGTTTGAATGAAATTATTTAGAGTGCCACTTCAAGATATACATACCCAAAGTTAGGGTAGAAGTGGTAAAAATCTCTATAAGGGGAAATTTTTGAAAGATATAGTTAAAGTTTGACATGACTGCGATCGGAAATATTCGGTAGATATTCTAACTATAAACATTTACCAACAGAAATAGACAAAGAATGTCTGGTAAAGCTTCAGTAATGCGTTTATTAATTCCAAATGATACTCATTCATGTTGGCTAAATTATCGATAATTTTTTTAAAAAATACGTATATATTTGATTCGTTTTCAAGATGTAAATGCTGTTGAAATCATAGGATCTGTCTTATCATCTGTCCCTTGAAAATTTGCATATTTTACCCCAGAAGATCACCGGAAAGAAGATTCCTCCCCATCGACATAGGACAAAGCTCAGAACAAACGGTTTTTTCTATTTTTTGTTGATAAGAGTAGATCATGCGCCATCTATGAGGTCTTTTACAGCATTGTATGCAGAAGAGGCTTGGGAATTTTCCATTTACCAAAACACATAACTTTTTACACCTGGACTATTAAAATCCTTCATTCAGTGCTCCAGTGTAATATTAATTTTAATCCATTGCTGCAATATAGTAATAAACTTGTGTGATTAATAACTGAGTGTGGTCAGGGTTTAAAAGGTTTCTGATTGATGCACATGAAACGATTGTTTTCGTCCTGTTCTCTATCCTCTAGGAAATTGAATAAGTTCTAAACAAACACCTTTTATATTTATTAAAAATAAATTTGCTTTAATCTTTAGCTTACTGGCCCATTTTTCTAATTCCCTCTTTAGAACGGGAAATTTCATACCCCTTTGTAAGAGCGGCTATTAAGGAGGGGTCTTTATATATATATATATATATATATATATATATATATATATATATATATATATATATATATATATATATATTCATTCTTGGGTCCGTATTCTTGGGATACATGCTATTCCACCCCGTAAGGAAAAGGTTAATAAAATGTACTGAAATTAGTAAATACATTTCCATTATTTGCAAATAAAAAGGAATTATTTTACTTGCAATATTCAAAATAATTGTAAAAGTCTATCAGTTAGACACAGTGACACAATAACTAAATGTTTCGACGTGGCGATATAGATATTCGTATAAGTGGAGATAATTTGAAGGAACATTTCTCGCTTCTTAACAATTGCTCTCTAATAATGTTTGCGAATGAGATCATTGATATGGGTGTCTTTGTCTTATTTACGTGTCAAAGGATGAGTAAGCAAACAACAGTAGAATAACTTGTCAAAACGTATCTAGGCAGGGTTTTATTACCGATCTTTGCCATTATTTGATGGACATACTGAGGATATCTGGATTCATGGACCTGATCTAGCACCGCTAGATCACGAGGTTACTAATCATATGAAGGTAACTAATCATATGGAGGTTACTAATCATATTGCTGTTACTAATCATCCTGATCTAGCACCGCTAGATCAGGAGGGATTAGTAACAACAACAGCAACTGTAGTATAACTAGCCATCTTATTTAACAGGTAAACACGACACTGCAAGTAAGAATAACATTTAGAGACATATTTTTAAATCATTACACTCAATAAAGGCACAATTCCTAATTTTCAAATATTGTTTCAGGTATCAGTCCATGGGAAGTACTGTCCATGAAACATACACTTGTTAGGGCGAATTCCAGAAACTTAGGCTTGTTTTCATTCAACCGAAATACCTGACGGTGTGATGAAAGTTTATTTGCAAAGGATTTCTCTCACTTATTTATCCTATTTTTTTAAGGCAATTACAATCTAAGTTGGTGTGGATGTGTTTAGTTTATTTTAAATGGTACTAATTTATCCCAAGCTGAAATTATATACTTTATAAACATTCCAACCCGGTACCTTCTGTCTAGAGATCCAAAGTAACAATCATTTGCTGAAATAAGCGAATTCACTTGTTCAATCCCTGTGTTTTATCTACTGTACATTCTCAGAAATTAAAAGAAATGCATAACTGTAGTGACCTTTCTTAACAAAACTTTAGAAAGAAAAATGACGTCAATATATCATTTTTTATAAGTCCAAATTGTTTGAATGTGAAATTACATTTTGTTCAATTTCCTCATTTCAGTTATGAAATGATGACTATTCAGTATAAATACTAGAAAAATGAAGATTATTTTATTTTTATTTATATAAAGCTTTATAAAAAATTAAATTATTGGCCAGAACAATAAAAGGGAGCTTTTATCTGTTTCACTATTCCTATACTGTGCTGATTACGATTCTTATCATATAACGTCTAAGCAACAGCAAATGTGTTTACATCAGCAAAGTTTCATAGGAAATATCATATATCAAGATTCTTATATATCATTCAGACACAAACAACCATCATTAAATGAAGTTGTCCAGGGGAAATACGAGAAGTGTCTTAAAATTCTCGAGTAAATAACTAAAGTAGGAAACGATGTCTGAAGTTTTTTTTCACTTGTAGTAATCTGATATTTTCTCTTTTCCATACAGAATTTTTTTTTTTATAAAAAAATTATTTTTGTTTCAGAGTTTTCAGAGTCTACAAATTACACTGTAATATATTGCCGTACGTTTCATATTCCATTCGCAATTTATTTCCTAACAATTATATTTTAAATCAAATAAATGCATTTGAAGTTTACGCAGAAATGAAAGCATTGTTCTGTTATCCGATTAAAAATTATATGATATCATTATTTATGTTAGATTAGAAATGCCAAAGATTTTTGATTTTTGAAAAATATATGTACGTATTTCGTCCATCCCTTGAGTTTTGTTGTGGTTGCTGAAGCCTCCTGGCGAGAAGTCCCCGACCCTGTCCATATAGGATTTGCAGACTCAGGAGTGCTGATCCGGTTTACAGTTACACCACAAGGGTCGGAGTCGGACTTGGCTAGGTAAAACCACAATTTTGACCAAACACCCTCAGCGACGACATCTGTTTGGATTATACCTTCTGTCAAAAAACAGGTAATACTGCCTGAAATTACACTGCTGGCCACTGTAAATGCCACACCCCGAAGGAAACATGCAAATAACATGAAACTTACAACATGCCTTAGCGGAGGTGAGATATGCAAATGATTAGAATTTCAGCGCAGACGCACGTCACGCGCGCCTGTGGCGCCACTTCAAAGCGCTATTTAAGGCTTGGAGATTTCGACGATTTCAAGTTCGGCAATTGTGTTTTTCTTGTGGTTTTTCAAAAAAACGATCAATTATGCCTCGTCGAAAGCAGCGATCATCTTTTGACCAAGTATCCGAGTTCGACAGAGGAAAAATAGTGGCCTACGGAGATTGTGGATTATCTTTCAGGGAAATCAGTAGTCATGTTGGACGAAACCAAACAACTGTAATGCGGATATGCGATCGTTGGATGCAGGAGGGTACGACGGACCGGCGTGTTTGATCGCATCCACCTCAGCGCACCACTTCACGTGATGACAGGCAAATTGTGCGCATGGCAGTGACGGATCGCTCAGTCACATCACGAACCATAGCACAACACATGCAGTCTGTAACGCATCATCCAGTGTCTGCGCGTACCATTCGACGCCGTTTACAGCAGAGTGGTCTGTCCGCAAGATCACTCTCGCACACCTCTAGTACGCATTGCCGGTACTTTAAACAGCCAGCGCTACATCTCCGAGGTGTTGGAACCAGTTGTCCTTCCCTACCTTCAGGGCTTGCCCACAGCCATATTTCAACCGGATAATGCGCGACCACACGTGACACGCATTGTCCAACGGTTCTTCGTCAATCGCCAGATTGAATTGCTTCCCTGGCCGCCTCGCTCTCCGGATCTTTCGCCGATAGAAAACATGTGGTCCATGGTTGCTCTACGATTGACCCAGATTCCATCCACAGCTGCCACAGCAGATCAACTTTGGCAACGTGTGGAAGCTGCTTGGTCTGCTGTACCCCAAGAACTCATCCAAAGTCTCTTTGAATCAATGCCGAGGCGTGTGGCAGTGGTGATCTCTAACAATGGCGGCTACTCTGGCTACTGATTTTGGCAGGAACAACACTTCACAGAAATCTATAAATTTAATCATTTGATACTTGGTTAACATGTTATCTACAAAATAAATTTTGTTGTGATATCTCTTGTCTTTCTTGGTGTTGCAATTTGGGTGGCCAGCAGTGTATATATATATATATATATATATATATATATATAAAAGACATAGTTGAAAGAGAAAAACCAGTATGAGCACTAAAACTACTTGCAGCCAGGACTAACAACATGAAAAGATAAGAATGATAGAGGTTTTTGACAGCAACTCTTCATCAGCGGTGTCGATACTGTCTAAAAACCAATGGATTGTTTCCGATAAGTATGATCTAATCAATAAAAATACTTAGACACCGTACAATCCATGAGAAACTGTAGAATTGAAAAAAGAGTTACTTATCCATAGAACACCAAGTCTGGCGCTAGACTGAGTAGAAGTTAAGAACCGGTAACCGCAAGATGACTGACGTCACAAAACTTACAACCATGGAGATTATTGAAACACAGAAACTGACCTAATATGGAGACTGTGTTTTAGGACATTTATACCTAAATTAAATTAGTTTTTTTTTATTATTATTACTATGAGTAATTTATTATTATTTTATTTTTATTTTATTTTAACTTAAGGTATTAGTTTTATTTATTAATTTTATTTTTAGTAGTTATTTACTCTAATTAAACTTATTTTTATGATTTACTTATTAATTGCAACATAACAAACTATTCATTAAATCTAAAACAACCAATTATGTTCTTGGAAAGACTATCCGGGTAATATTTATGTGTTAGCACAGCTATCAAGTCTAAAATATGCTTATTCCTATTGTGTTTAGAACAAAGCCTATTTATACGTACTAACTGATTTACAGTAATGTTATTAAAAACAGATTTATGTAAACAGGTTAGGTAATTTTGAAACTTAACAATATTAAAATCATAGTCTGATCTATAAGTATGTATGTGTGTGTGTAAGTAATATACCCATTAAATGATGTCCTTAAATTATGACCTGGAAGGGATATCTAACTCATATTTACATGGCTGGAGCTAGACTCTGCCTGAATGGGATAAAAAGTAAATTTGGAAGCAGTCGAGCCGAATCGTTTATTAGAGCAGCAAAAGTACATCCGTGTAATAACCCAACGGGTTTATTACAATCCGTTCATTTCAGAAGAATGGCTGGGAACTAATATCACCTTTCAATATTAAACACCAGAGGGTGAGAGGTACATTGGACTATTATTTGATGGGTCAGCAGATTTAGGGACTCGCGACGCTAACCCACTCCTGAATTGGGACATATACACGTGTAGAAATTCAATGGCATGAGATTATTGGAAGTTCCGTAGCTACGGGCATGATATTTAAGATATTACACACACACATATATATATATATATATATATATATATATATATATATATATATATATACACTCAAGAGCCAAAACATTATGACCACCCCTACATTTTGCAATGAATTCGCCTGAATGACGTGGAAGGCGCGTGATCAGGTGGAAGTGGTATTTAACTGCTGCTGGAGAGTCTGAAGAATCATTCTGTCACTTACTTCTGTGTGTGATGGGAAAGGCTGCGGATCTAAGCGACTTTGATAGAGGGCAGATTGTAATGGCTCGAAGGCTCGGAACAAGTATTTCCGAATCTGCACGACTCGTGGGTTGTTCGCGACCTACAGTTGTTAGTACTTATGCAAAGTGGATGAATGACGGTGAAACCAACTGTAGACGACATGGTGTTGGACGTCCACACGCTATCAAAGAAAAAGGTCGTCGGAGACTGTCTCGCAAGGTGAAGCAAAACCGGAGCCAGACAGTGGCTCAGCTGACAGCCCAATACAATGCAGGGCCAAGTAGAATAGTATCGCAGCACACTGTTCAGCGGACACTGTTGGATATGGGGCTACGCAGCAAACGTCCCACTCGTGTGCCTTTGCTGACCAAGCGTCATCGCCAACTGCGCCTGCGCTGGGCCCGGGAACATCGCGACTGGTCCATGGATCAGTGGCTGAGAGTTGCCTGGTCAGATGAATCACTGTTTGTCATTCATCACGTCGATGGCCGTGTCAGGATACGCCGTCTTCCAGGCGAACTGTTGCTCCTTCAATGTACAGTAGGTCATACACAGGCCGGTGGTGGCGGTATTATGCTTTGGGGGACGTTCTCTTGGGCGTCTCTGGGACCCGTGGTTGTGGTAGAGCAGACCATGAATGCTACAGGGTATCTGAACATCATTGCGGACCAGTTGCACCCTTACATGGCCTCTGTTTTTCCAGCTAGAAATGGAATGTTCCAACAGGAAAACGCCCCGTGTCACAAGGCTAAAATTGTGTTGGAGTGGTTCCAGGAACATGATGCTGAATTCCAGTTAATGTCCTGGCCGCCTAACTCACCGGATCTCAATCCGATAGAACACATTTGGGATGTCATGGGACGGCAGCTCAGAGTTCAAAGACCACCAATTCGCAATATCTCGGATTTGCGTGACCGTTGCTTAAACATCTGATACAATCTGTCTCCGGCCATCTACCAAGGACTTGTGCCATCCATGCCAAGGCGGGTTGAAGCTGTGTTGCGCACCAAAGATGGGCCAACTCGTTTTTGACAGGTGGTCATAATGTTTTGGCTCTTGAGTGTATATATATATATACATATATATATGTGTGTGTGTGATTGTGTGAGCATGTGTGTATACGTCTATTTTTTGCATGCTTGTGAAAAATTCTCTAGAAAAATACTCTAGAACTAGGTACAATATGGCCAGAATTTGTAAAATTATGACACCAAAATTCAAATGTGCAACATATGAAACGTATTCCATAAATTGATCTAGTTCTGCAAAGAAAACTTTCTTTTATTTTATACCAAGCATATAAATTATGCAGTATTTCAAATTCTAGTTGCACTCTCGAAAATACAGGAACAAGTGATTAAGTTTGTTGAATTTTCTTTAAGTTCAAATGATGCCTTAAATTTACGAGAATCCCGGAATATGAATCATCGAGTTGAACACACAAAACATTTTCATTAAGAATTTGTATGCATTCTGAAATCACTGAATAAATTTACTTCACGAGCACCTGAATTAACAGGAAATTTCCCATTAACGTTTTCATTATCCTTCATATTCAGTAGAGTCTATTCTCGAAGAAAATTATGCTTTGGAGGTTGTAGAAAATAACTCTGAAAAGTAATTTTTTAGTTCTGCATTTATAATGAGTGAGAAATTAGATGGCGGAACTTTGTGTTATTCAGGCTGAAATTTTCTCGCTTGCTATGAGGTATACTAAACCCGAAGTATAAATAAAATAAAGGTATAAATATAATTAAAGCTATATGATAATATTTCACTGCTTAATTTTTTGCAAAATAATGCCTCTTAATGAGATTAAATAATTGCTACTAATTATAGTGAGCTTATTAAATGTAATGGTTTGATATGTATGCTTATTTTTAAAAATTTATATCTTTTTCGCAAGTATTAGTTAGTATTTCTCCTAAATTTTTAATTTTGGCTAAATATTTTTTTGCCATATTTAGGTGACAAAATATGAAAAATAACTGTTTTGTATATTTCAATTAGTAATGATAATTTCTAATTTGTTAGGTACTTATTTTATACAAATTTAAAAATATAGGTTTTTTTTCCTCCTGAATATGCAGAAGTTATAGATTATGCATATATTTATGAACCGTGAAAATCATCAAAGTGATTTCTTAGAGTCGTAACTAAAGCATTTCGAAACATTTATATCTAATATCCGTTTTATTAACCATAACTAGTTTTACAGCACTATGATTAAATTTATTTAAGCGTAAAAGATTAAACATAATCACTCTTTAAACGTAGGATTCCGTTCGTCCATGACGATCCACTGGAAAGCAAAATTTCAGACGCTAAAACCGTCCATCGTCGCGAGTTATAATTTTGGCTGCGCGCCAAACCCAGTCTGTATCGCTTGGGCAAGCAGTAAAAAGTTAAACAGAAAAGTACCGAAATGCGTCAAAATTTTGACATTGACTGACTGACTGACACACACACACACACACACACACACACACACACACACACATATATATATATATATATATATATATATATATATATATATATATATATATATATATGTATATACACATACCACATACATGCATATATACATACAAAAGATGTAAGCAACGATAAGTAATCCTACGTTAATATCCCGCGATAGTTTCGTTAGAAGAGACTACTTGATTTTTTTTTTGTGTGTGTGTGTGCGTGTGTGTGTGTGTGTGTATTCACTGGATGTTGAATTTAATCACGAGCTTATGTTGCAACACATTACGAAATTTTATCATAACGTATCAAATGGTTTTCACCCCTTATATTACGCGGGTTATTATACGTTAATAACCCGCGATAGCTTCGTTAGAAGAGACTACCTGATTTTTATTTTTTTTTGCTGTGTTTGTATTCACTGGATGTTGAATTTAATGACGAGAGTTTGTCACAACACAGTACGAAATTTTATCATAACGTATCAAATGGTATCACCCCTTATATTTCGCGGGTTATTATACGTTAATAACCCGCAGTCGTTTCGTTAGAAGAGACTACCTGGTTTTTATTTTTTTTTGGTGTGTGTGTGTGTATTCACTGTATGTTGAATTTAATCACGAGATTTTGTCGCAACACATTACGAAATTTTATCATAACGTATCAAATGGTATCACCCCTTATATTACGCGGGTTATTATACGTTAATAACCCGTGGTAGTTTCGTTAGAAGAGTCTACCTGATTTTTATTTTTTTTTTGGTGTGTGTGTATTCACTGGATGTTGAATTTAATCACGAGATTTTGTCGCAACACATTGCGAAATTTTATCATAACGTATCAAATGGTATCACCCCTTATATAAATTTATTTTATCTATTTCGAACACGAATTTACTGCAGATAGATTCACCAGACTTTATTGTCAGATTTCAAATTTCTAATTTGTTCTTGCTTTTTTGTAGTAGTAGTTTTTGGTTCGATTTATTCTGCCAACACTTACTGCTCCTTATACTGCATGTTTACACATTTGTTGACTTCGTCAGGTGGATAATTTGAGAGTCCACGAGAACATATAGTTATGTATGCTAGGTCTAATAAGAATTACTGGACCTAACTGGAATTTTTGAGAAAAAGTAGTATGATAACATTTTTACTGAGTCAAGATACTGTCTTAACCGTGAACACATCAGATAAATTGATGAGCTGTGGCAAATGAATATGCATAAAGTGCAAAAATAATATTCAGAAAAGCGCCATATATTTTTAATAAAAAGGTTATTTCTTCGAAAATGTATATTCCATTTTAATAAATCTTATTAATTATGAGGTAAAAATTTTGAACATACGTGTAGTAATATTTTTTAAGAACAAATATCATATTCAACGCTCTGCATTTTCCTTTATCGCAGTTTTAGGTTATATAATAAAAACAATTATTAAGGCATTGCTTTTTTCAGATGTTGGCTTCCAACCAAAGTGAATCGAAACACCATGAGAATTCATTTTAATACCCTGCAGAAACAAAATATTGAACGCTTGTTTCATTTCAGCTTTTTAAGTAAAAATCTTATGAGCTCTGGAAGGAAGTTTTGCATCAGGATATGTAGTTTCTGAATCTTTTATGTAGCACAGTGAAGAGGAATGAATGAAGAGTTACACAGAAATTATATAATTTTGAGTAGAGGAACATAATATAAATTAGGTATGAATAGATTTGATTAAAAGATGTCAGTGCAAAATGCATAAAGTTATAAACTGAAAACTGCCTGGTTGCATATTTATATAAACTCATGGTGCAACAGTCCTCTATGGAACAAGGTCGGCGGTGCCCATCTGCGCTTTCTTGACCGTGGGCTTGGTATGCAATACAGCATATGTCTCAGTCAAGTGGTCAACCTGACATGGGACCCCCAGAGTTTACTCCCCAACCATGCTTGGTCCTCATTTTAACGACCCATTCAAATGATGAAAGGACCTTGCCCAGTCGCAGAATCGAGCCCTGGACCTGTGGTGTGGCAGCTTGAAGTTTTTAACTACTACGCCGCCGGGCGTCTTATATATATATATGTATATATATATATATATATATATATATATATATATATATATATATATATATATATATATATATATATATATATATGTGTGTGTGTGTGTGTGTGTGTGTGTGCGTGTATGTATGTATGTGTGTGGAGGGGAGAATTCATAGAATGTATAAATATTTTTCTGCGAGGGCATGTTTTTACATACATTAAAGAAAAATAAATATTTTCAATTTATTCAGAATTAAATACATTATTTAATGTTAGTTATATTATATTCTTATCCACATTTACAAGAAACAATAATAATCTATCTCAGTCAGACTAACGAATAATAGTATATACATTCGAAACGTCCTAACTTAAAAAAACGACTTAAAATTGACCCTTGTCTTCTAAAAGAATTTATCCCTTTTATTTTAAATAAAATACTTAACGCATGAGATGGGTATAAAATGACTGTCTATTAGCACGGTTGAGTGTCATATAAAATTTGATGCAGGATAATTAATGAAGCTAAGCATAATGGAAACTTCCAAAACTTTTATGTGTGATATTAAATACTGAATTTAAACTTTACAATTATGCCTGACACTGAAGGGACTTCCGTGTTTACGTTATCTTTCAGTCCCGCCGTTAATTGGACGCATTAAACTCATAAATATAGTTACAGCCATTTAAAACTTATCGCTTTAAGGCTGAAATTATTTATGAACACAAGGAAGACACAAACTGCTATCGATAGAAAACTAAAGATTAGAATGATTTATTAAAGCATAAGTTTTCTTTTAAAATATCCTTTGGTATGTAGAATTGCAAAGGTCAGAATCCATTTGAAAAGTTATATCTTATGGATGTACCAGTGATAAATTGGAACTTTTCAAACTGCTATGCGCATTTCTTAAATGTTTTCAGAGAGGAATTTTAACACCATTATTCGGATGTATTTAAATGCTATTGATATACATACAAGTAAATATCATACCAGTAAATATCATACCAGTAAATATCAGCTTCGCATGAAACTGATAGCTGATATTTCGGAGGATAATTGTAATTACTGCCATAAATCACATTTTAATACTATTTATTTTTATTTGTTTACTGACCGTCTAGACATGGCATAGACTTTTTTATGGTGGGGATTGGATGGATAGTATAGAAAATAATCGATACAAAACTTTCGATTAAAATGAATGTTTTATGTGGGAAATAAAAAAAAATATCAGGTTTTTTCACGTGTATAATTAAATGCTTCTTTGCATATACCAGTGTTGAATGTAGTTATTAGGCTATGGGGAAAGCTGTATCTCTGAGATAATCGATCACTATTCTATAAACAAAAATTATTCCTAATGTATTGTAGATGAGGATAATTAATAGTACAGTATAATTTTAGTATATTTTAGCAATGATATATTTTTAGTCATGTTCCATAGTAGAATGGGATGTCACTCAGATTCATGTGAATCAAACCATTCTCAAATAAATATAGTTACTTTCTGGTATTTTTGATGTTCAAGACTCGAGATCGCATTTCTATTTATCCATGAATTATAAGTCCCAAATTCCCACTTTTACAAACAGGATTCATTTTTAATTTGGAGCCTTACCAACATCGCTTTTCTTCTCATTTGCCTAATCGCATACGGTTATGGACAATTAACAATGTATATAACTTTATAATCTAGAAAACCGGCTTGTGGCGACCCAGTGGTACAGCGCGCTGGTTTTCGGTGCTGAGGGTGCTCAGATCGAGTCCCAGCGTTGCGCCACGAAAAATGCCTCCGTTCGTGTAGTCCCTTCATAGGGGGAAATGCTGTCCGCCTATATGGTGCCCCCACAATAAAATGGACAGTAAAACTGCGGCCTAGTAAGGGCCAATGTTTGAATACAAGTGCCTCCGCATTGGATGAAAAAAAAAATAATCTAGAAAACCTAGAAAAAATTCTTTCAAAGAAGATACTTAAACAGCTATGAAAATGAACATGCAGATGTGTAATATTTAGTTTCAAAATAACACGAAATACATGACCAAGTTGAAATGAATAAAAATGCATAAAATGACTGTGGCATATGATTGCGTAGATCCATACACGCTGTATATAGATAAATATGCTAAACAATGTTTAAAAAAAACAGGACAAATATGTTAATTAAACCAATTGTATTTTAACGTAGTATTACGTTTCTCCATAACAGTCGACGGAAAAGCAAAATTTATGACGCTAAAACCGTCGTCTCGAATTATAAATCAAGAGTGGCAGAGTAAACATATGTAACTTAATTTTCTTGCCATCGACCTATTCTGTATAGGGTTATCACTCATCCTTCTCTTCGTATGTAGGAATTTAATTTTAAAAAAAAAGGTAAGCAACGATAAGTAATCCTACATAAATATCCCGCAGTAGTTTCGTTAGGAGGGATTATTTGAGATTTTGTTAAACTGCTAGATGAGGAGAAGTATGTAATATTTAGTTAATAGTTAAATAAATCCTTAATAAGCAAATACTAAATTTTATAAAAATTAAAAAAGTTCCTAATGTCTTTCATAATCAAAATGTTATAAAAATAATAAATTAAAAACTGTTATAATAGTAATATTAAAAACTGTTATAATAGTAATAGTAATAATTATTATAATGGTTATAATAAAACTTAGAAGAAATAATTACAAGATAAAAAGAACTTTTTATACAGAGGCTGTTCGCACATTTTTAGACGATTTTGGTAAGCGGTAATAAAAAATCGTTTCCCGCAAAAGAAATAATTCCAATTCTACTATGTTTTTAAAAGTCAAAATTATCATCTGCGGCTTGAAAGTTTTGTTTTTATTCAAAATGGCGATTTTAACAAAGCAGTGGTTCGAAGGCTACATTTATGCTCTTTCCGAAGAGAAATATGCATACTCCGTTATCCAAAAACGATGTGAGAGTCATGGTTTTGTGATATCTAAAGCGTCGATAGGTAATATCGTCAACAAGAAAGGAAAAAAACGTCATATTGGATCCTCAACTGGGACAAAAATTCCAAACAAGTATCCAAGGAAAAAACGGACATCTTCGACTATTGCATAGGTACGTTGTTTAATGTTAAAAGAAAATCGCCCTAGTCAAAGGACAGATGCAAAATCATTAAAATGCTCGGTGTCCACTCTAAACAAAATGATAAACATTGATTTAAATCTTAAGAAAGTGAAAAAACGCAATGTGCATCGTCTTCTTCCAAATCATATCGCTGAACGCAGGACACGCTGCAGAATTCTATATGAGAAACACTTATCCAAAGAAAAATGGAAAACAATTGTCACAATAGATGAATCATGGGTGTATTTAAATGATTGCAATAAAAAAAGAGCCATTTATTATCATAAAAGGGGAGAAAAAAATTTAAGTACATGGTTCAAAGAATCGAAAGAAAGTTTTTCTAAGGGATTCATGATTGTTGCTGATTTTTCTTATAATGGCAAGTAAAAAATAAAGAGAGTGGAAAAAATGTCAAGATTAACTCCAAATACTATCAGAAACCTATTTTATCGCCAATTTTTCTGAATGAAATACCATCGCTTTACCCATAGTGCCATCAATCTATGAGACTCCATCAGGACAAAGCTATCAGTCACACATCAAAATCCACCGTAAATTTCCTAAAAGAAATGGAACAAAAAACTGGTATCAAGGCCATACCCTTCACTGATATCCCTACTAAATCTCCCGATGTATCAGCTATGGAATTTTGTGCTTTCGGACTTTTAAAATGTGCATTATCCGAACGTCGTCCCAAAACCCTTACAGGACTCTGGAAAGCTGTTCAGGAGGAATGGGATTGAATACCTCTTCTGACACTTCAAAAGGCATTATTATCCTGGAAATTGCGGTGTCGAAAGATAGTTCAGAATAAGGGATGTCAAATAGAACATTTAAAACACAAAAATTCTATGTAATTTAGTTTTGTGAATACAATATACATCGTCTAAAAATGTGTGAACAGCCTCTGTATACCATGTTTTTAAATTTTCTTTTGAATCAAATAAACTTGACAATTCTATGTATTAATAAACATTTTTTAAAAATGTTTTTGATGAATTAAACCATCAACGTGAAATAAAATGAAGTTAATTGGAAGTTAACTTGCGTTTAGCTTTTCGTTCCCTTTACGGGCGATAGATGGCTGCACCAGTCTACAAACAGCATTAACTGAAAATAACTGAAAATTAATTTAATTATGCTTAAAGATGGCTAAACGTATTGAAAAATGCATTGTCATCGTGTTATGAGCTATTCTAAAAGTTTCAAATGTCTAGCTAGTCGGGAAGTTACAGTTAAAAATCGATTGTAAGATTTGTACTGGGCAAACACACACACGCACACACAAACATACAAACAAGAAAGCGAGTTACTAAAAACATAGTAAAAAGGATTTAAGTAAGGGAAAAGCAGTTAGAATAACTTCTTTAACAGATGGAAAAACGCATACAATCAATTTACTATTATACTAACATATTCGTCGAAAAATACTGGGAAAGATTCTGTCGGATACAGCTCACCTGAAGGATTGTTAAAAAATTTGCTAAAAAAATATAAAAAGTTTGTTAACATGCAGGTTTACCGTAACAATCTAAGTTATAATTATAGTGTAATAGTTAAAAAAAACCTCATAGTTTATCCCGGGCATAATATTCAAAACCATCTATGTGACTGTGAATCGAAATATATGCTATTATAACTATACTGACTTATTTTACAGCAATAGGAAATTTCAGAATACTCTCAATCTTTTGTATTATTACAAGTACGAAAGCTATGATATTCACTGATAATTTTCTTTTTAAGAAAATAAATTTTGTGAAAAGAGGATGTAAATATATATGTCAGATACAGTGCACCGGTAGTAGTGTTAAGTAATTTCAAAGTGATCAAATTTATGAGGCGTCTGTGAATCGCAAAATTTTTAGTTAAAACTGCAATTTTATATCTGTATCTGAGAGAAAACTCTTAAGTATTCCCCAAATTTCGAATATTTTTCGATGTTATATTTAGCTATAAGCTATAGAATACTTAATAAATTTCGATGTAAAGGTATGCGTTTAAAAAAGTGTCCTGGCTATGATGATCACCTTACTGAGTGCTATGGAATTTCAGACAGGTTAAATATATCAGCATGACTGTATGTCGTAGCACATGTAGTTAAACGACACTTACGTAACACACGATAGTATAAAATTTCATACCACTCTCAATATTTCAAACTTTTTGCAATATTTCAAACTTTTTGTTATTATAGGTTTTCAGTTACTGTTACAAAAATACTTCATAAATTTTAATAAAGGAATGAAGAAAGATGAATTCCTGTCTCCTGTGACAAGCTTAAAAGAGAGGGCTTAAAGAGGTCAGATGTTCGAACTTATTTGGGACTTAACACTGTAATTTAAAACAGCACTTATATATTTTGCAATTGAATTAATTTTATTATTACAATATTATTGAAATTTTTATCAGTGCTTAAATTTAATTTATAAGAAACCCTGATGGATTTGTGTCTAAATATGTTGGAATATATTCATTTGAGAAATATGGAATATGTCCTTCAAAAACAACACATTCGATGGAGTTGCCAAATATATGACTGTTTGTTTGTTTGTCAGAATTGTTAGCTGAAATTACAATAACGTGCTTCTCAAAAGTACAAAATTGCAACACACTTTCAGTATTTCGAAACTACAGCAAGTGTCTCCAGCTGATAAGGTTATGAGATTTTTTCATAGATTCTTATAAAGGTTTTTTAGTTGTGAAATTGAAAGGGAGGCGGGTTTTTTGCTGATGTTTTTCATCACTATTTTGATTTAGTCCGGAAACTGTAAGCGAGAGAATTTGAGTTTAATTGTATTTTTTTTGTAGTATCATAATAAATTTTTATAACGATTAAAATTAATATATAAAATATGAAAATTAAAAATAGCACAATTTCAAAGAACATAAGTAGATGAATTGTACGGACCTATCAGTGTTAAAGTCTACTAAGTCCACTTTTTGACTATTTTGTACTAATATTACAATGATACAGTAAAAACATTATATTTTTAATGAAATAATAAACTTTGTTAGACGTATAAAATATAACTATCAGATTTCAACAGTTATATGTACCACTGAATAAAAACTGATTTCCTTTCAGAGCTATAATGGACCCAGTCCATTTTCTGAGTTGTGAACAAAGACGTGCTTTTGTAGGGGTATTCTATGATTTAACTTGTTCCAATGCCCTGAACTTACCACACAGTAAGTTTTGGCTAAGCCATTTATATCATTTAGGAAATTGTCATACTATCCTAAATAGAACATTTTCTTGGGAGGGTTAGTTCAGAGCTGAAAGACGATGAGATCATGTCCAAAATGATGACGGCGGTTCAGCTAAAACCATAGTATTTCACTATTTCTTAAAGATTAGATAGTGATAGTCAACAAGAAGTTTTACTTAGACAATTGAGAACAAGTCAGGAAAGACTGTTAAGACACCTGTGTAAAAAAGAGGCTTTTAGAATAATTGACAGAAGGAGTAGTCAACTAATTGATAATTCTGATGTCCTTGCGCACATGATATCTTTCCCTTGTTACAAGAGTTACTACGCACCTAATATTTATGCTAAGAAAAAGTATGAGCATCCTATCCTTAATATTAAAAAATTATATATGATCTCTATGTTGCGAAGTGTTCTATGGAAAACGAACAGCCATTGAAAGATAAATATTATTATTTTTCAAAAAAATTCAGTTTATACATTAATATTCCATCAAAAAACACTTGAGGTTGTGTAATGAGGTTGCGTCATGCATAAAATAAACAAAACTAACCCTGTTCTAAAAAAAAAAAATCATTTGAAGTGGAAAAGGAACTGCCCTGAGTTCATGCAGAGAGAGCAAAATAAGTCAAAGATGACAGCAATTCAGCTTCAAATGAGACATATATTTGAACATTTGATCTTCAAAAGTTCCTTCCTTTTCCAAATCTTCCAACCTGTATTGCATGCTACAAAAGAAATATCTCCTTAGATAATTTTGGTTTTCTGCTTCAATGATTCCACTGGCGAAATGTATATTTGGGTTTGGAGCAGGGGTTTTGAGGATCTATCTTTATTGTTGTTTTAGCGAGCATTTAGGAGAAAAGGCACGAATTTACGAAATCGCAATTTTAAGTTGAGACCCGAGCACTGGGCAAAATTAAATGTAAAATTGGCCCGTTTTGAGACTATCTGCTTCTATAAGTGGTGTTTTTTTTATATGATAACAATCTCCTAATACATGAAGTTTCAGAAGGAAACTGAACCAAGTCCAGCTTTCCCTCTAATTGTGTTGTGGTTCAATATCAGATGTATTTTGTTAGACAATATCGATAGAATATCTTGAATAAAACATGGGACTATGTTAGTGAAGCAGAAGAGACAAGCAATATTAAATGGTTTATTAATCATAATCGTTTAAGTTGGGGATTAATTTTCCTCTCATGAACCTTGTTCACTTAACACTCAACCCTCAATATATTCGTAACAAATATTTTGTACTAAATATTATGGATTATCGCAACCAAACACAACGTATGTTGGTTAGTTAATGGTGGTATTATTTATAGATTTTAAACATGCCTAGCAGATTTCATAATTACCCTGATATGAACAGGGTTTTAAGTAATTTAACTGAATATTTAATTTCTTTCATTTTGCAAGATACGAGAGGCAAGAGAACGGGATACAAGAGACGTGAATAATTGGACGACGTTATGCAACAAAGGGTCAATTAACACTACACAGAAAATTTAAAAAATTGAGTTTAATAAAGCAGTTGTCCACTTCATAAAGTGTTGGTTCATCTACAACAGGGGTACTCAAACTGCAGCCCATCAAGCTTGAATATACTCCCGAGACACTGACACTCAGACAGGTGCTTATCTAAACTTAATTTTGAAAATGAGTACCTCAATAATTCAAAACTGTGCCACCTGGTACTCACGTTGTTCACATCAACGTATCTTTGTGAACCATGTTATACAAAAGTGAAATACGCGAAGAACGTATATAAAAATTGACTTACTAATTCTTGCCTTCATGGCGTATTGAGAGAGGCACTTAGCAAGGAAATCCCTGGTTTGTCTAGTCAAAAGTTTGTCTCAACATAAAATAGCCCATTCAATACCATGTTTTTATTAACTCGCTTACTTGTTTGTGTATGTGTTTGTCCAGTACAAATCTTGCAATCGATTTTTAACTAACTTCCCGACTAGCTAGACATTTGAAACTTTTAGAATGGCTCCGAACACGATGACAATGCATTATTTTAATACTTTTAGCCATCTTTAAGCAGATTTCAATTCATTTCCAGTTAATTTTGTTTTGTAGACTGGTGCAGCCATCTATTGACCGGGACGGGAACAAAAAGTTAAACGCAAGTTAACTTCCAATTAACTTAATTATCTTTCAAGTTGATGGGATAATCCATACAAAAAAATTTTAAAAACGTATTTATTAATACATAGAATTGTCAATTTTATATGATTCAACAGAAAATTAAAAAATATGGTATACAAAAAGTTCTTTTTATCTTGTAATTATTTTTAAAATAAAATCTTGAAAACATCTAGGCATTGAGTTTTTATTTATTTACATTGTTGTATTATGAGGTATAATGTACTATGTCGCGACGCACGTAACGTCGAAGAAACATGTGCATGCGGCACGAGAGAAAAAAAGGGATAAGTATGGCTAATTTATACAGTACCCCCACTGAAATTAACGAAAGAATATTGCAGATAAAGTGCGTGTGTCTTAATTCATAACTGCTTTGAATCGACAAACAATAGCAATATTCAATTAAAAATTCCAGCTGCTGATGGTTGGTTTTCCAGTAACTAACTTTTTTTTTAAATTTCGCGTAGAATAATTATAATTTTTCTCAGATACATAAACCTTTGGCTCACCACACTAGCTACTGTACTAAACATTTTAAACTTTTGTGGGTTGGATCCTTATAGCATACCTCTGTCCAATTACTCTTCTTTAAGTCACCAAGCAGTGCTTTTTGAGTTCATCTGAGAAGGCTTTTCACTTCCATATTTGAGGACATTTGCTAATATTTATTGATATGTTTTTCATTTCCATTGGTTTTAGAGCCCTCAACCCCTTTAAAAATTTATGTCTCAGCCTTCTGCACATACAATAGCTTGTGAGGAAAATAGAGGTTTTATTTTTTGGGCTAATACATTACAAGAGGAAAACTATTTCTAAAATCATCATCACTTGTTTAAACTTGTTTCAGAAATATAGCTCGAAATTTACAATAATGGTAGGTTTTCCGCGTATCAACATCATTTGTTATTTTATTATAATTATATTATTGTAGTAGTATTATTATAGTTATAATATTATAGTAGTTCATACTACTATAATAATATTTGTTATATTATTATATTAGTATCAACAATATTTGTTATATTATAGCTTTTATATTAGTTGAACATTTTTATTTTCATTTCCATCGGTTTTAGAACCCTGAACCCCTTTAAAAATTTGTATCAGCTTTCTGGAATACAATAACATGTGGTAAAAAAATGATATTTTTTGCTTATAAATTGCAAGAGGAAAACTCTTTCTAAAATCATCATCACTAGTTTAAACTTCTTTAAGAAATATAACTCGAAATTTACAATAATGGTAGTTTTTCCGTGTCTGAGTATCAACAATATTTGTTATATTATGTTTGGTTTCAAATCAGATTTATACAAATCTTACAAATAATGTCGTGATTGTATGCTGATTTTGCTACATTGTGTTTCTGACCAAAAATTGAGAGTTTATGTATTATATTCAATCCTTAATAAAATATCTTTCCGTAAAGTTTAAGCAATATAAAAAAATACAGTTTTAAACCTATTACTTTTTACAGAAAGATATTAAACTTTCTAGGAATAATCCTTTTTCGTTATTTTACATCAAAAAGACAAGATCAAAACTTCTATTTAATTTATCATTTTATTAAATAATTTTGTTGTAAATTTAATGTAAGACATTATCAGAAACCGAAATTTAGTTACCTCTCACATGATTGATGAGTATTTGATCTCATAAATATTCATTACTACATAGTCGAGATTTGGAAGACGCCCATAACCTGCATTTAATGCGTTTCAGAGAATTTAATGGAAGATAATGCATGTATAATATGGAAAATAGTTTTTTAAGAAGTGGAGAAGCTTACGGTATTGACTTTTTTAACAAACTTTGTGAGAGCAAGATTCAAAGTTTGATACCTAAAAAGTTACTTTTAATGTACAGAGATGTCAGTTGAGATGTAGACATTGAATACCGATCAATGGAGGGATGCAATATAGTTATTCGTGTGTAGTAATATTATGCCAAACACCTCAACTATAAATAGGGCTCAGCTGTAAATTATAGATACGATGCAACAAAATATTCCGAGGGATGTTCTTTCAAATGTCGAAAGTGTTTTCGCGTTGTTAACATCATCTAAGAAGTGGAGTCATTGCTGTATGAAAGGCAATACTCAGGCAACGCTACTTTTTTACTTGTAAATAATTATCATTAATACCAGACTTAGAAGATCGTATAGTGACATTTAGCCCTAGTTTGGATTGGTGCCATTTGCTAAATAATGTTGGCGAAGCATCAGGTACAATCAAACTCAAAACTTTAGTAAAATTAATAGGTCTTGGTTAAATTATTAATAAACAATTAAAACACATCAATTATGACATATATTAACAAAAATTGTTATAGAGCCATAGCTCCTTAAAACTTTTTACCATGATGAAGAGAGAGAAGAGGAATAGAAGTTGTACTCACATCGGTTTACCATCACATGTCTACTGATTCATCTGAATTTTGTCGCTCGCAAGTGGGGTAGGTCAGAAACCGGTTGGCAATGTCTCCTGTCGCCAAATCAGCGCATGGCCACATCGTGAGGCGTTTATTCACCGTTTTCTTTCATTTACATCTCTCCTTTTCAAAAGCAACCCCATGTCCAAGCTTCCTGCAGAAAGCCTTTAACGATCTTCACGTCCTTTTGAGGATTCCAAAATGGGGATACCTCCAAATTAAAAATGTGCGAGTACGCTCCCTAACACTACGAAATTGTGAAGAATTTCTATGTCTTTTAAATCAACATTGGTTGCCAATGCATAGGAACAAAAATATTTATTTAATAAAACGTAAATAAATAAATCGTTTTGTCAATTATGTTGATTTCCCTTTAGTACATTCCGTTTACTAGTTTATAGAAACCACTGTTATTAGGATTAATATTTATAGTTTACCTAATTGCACCAATAGAAGCGCATTATCTCTAAAATTTACCGTATCAAACTGAAACTTTATCTAAGCAGAAACACTATATTCTCTTAACAACGTCTCAGAGGCCTTCGTATAAAACCAATTTATGCATAAGCTTCTATAAAATATGCTCTGAGGAGATATTTATTTTATTCCCAGACTCTAAAGTAAATGTTGAAACATATTCAGAAGTTTATTTTGAAAATAAGGCATGCAATGTGTTATTAAAATTATTAGAAATTCCGATACTAAAGCTCTTAAAGACATTTATAATATAGCATCATGATAAAAATTCTAATTTATTTATTGTTTAGTGGATAATACGGAGAACAACTCGAATTAATTGCATTACATTATAATTTTTTTTTCGCAAATATATCTCTATTTTTAAAGAAATTATTATATGCATAGGTTTTATTTTCTTTTACATGTTAGTAAAATACACCGACCGTATTGATCAAAGCACTTCACGATCGTATTAAAAATTTTCCGTTAATCTTTTATGTCCAGTTCGAACTTTGAAATCACGTATAATTATCTGTAAAGAATCTATATATCTGCCCTGCAAAGCCGCAATTTCAAAACAGGTCTAAAAAAACATTGAGTTTTTTTTAAAGTTGTTTAATTTTGTCGCGTGAACGCAAAATGATGAAAACCCTCAAGTAAACTTTAATTATTTAATTCACAGTTTAATTAAAATGGAGGAAATCCTTGAATTAAAAATGAGTTGAAAGGGCTTTTGAGAACAGTTCGTTTTCTTGCCATTTACTGCCGTATGTTGGATATGAAAGAGGAAGGATTCAAAGAGCATCATAATAATATCTACATATACTTTACTTTGTTCCTTTATTTGTTTGAGTCTTGCTGTTTATTTACAGAATGCAAAAGATCCAAAGTCTTATTTCTAATCATCGTAAAGATATGTAAAATGTTTCAATACCATTATGTGCAACGATGTATATATCTGCCAACAATTATGAAATGGTTAGTATCAAGATTAGGATGAAAGGGTACTGTTATTGCGAAAAGCTGAGAGTGATATTTTGAAAGCAACATAACTTCCTTTCAAATCGTAGCATAAAGTTAAATTTAGATTACTGAATTTGACAGTAGTGAATATTTTGCAAGCAATTAATAATGCTTAATTTTGGGAGGATCAGATACTGCATGGAATTAATTTTCTTCCATTTTTGCTATAATATTTACTGAACTAACAAACCTTACGAAGAGTAAGATTGTGTTAACTGTGATGCATTCTCGATGCTATTTAAATAAACTTCTAGAGCTAACATTTTCATGCTTAGTATATAACATACATCTATGCAAACAAATCGAAAAAAAGTCATAAAATATAGTTTATTTTTCTGAACGTTAACAAAATATTCAAATTTTGTTTAAAATATGATTTTTTTTTTACTCTTTTGCAATTTTAATTAAACATTCTTGCATTCTCTAACTTTATGTAGCTGGAAAAAATATTAATAAAACTTATGAAAAACATTTTAAACTCATTTACATTTTTAGCTACCATCACACATTGTTGTATATCATAGAAAAATTAAGTTATTTTTGTAATACATACATACTACGTTAAATAACGAGATTAGAAACAGACACTCTTCAGGGTTTTAAAGCAAGAGCTAAGCATATTTAGAGTTTAGCGTTTGGGCAAATAATTGCATGTGAATTGAATTGAATAAGCATTAATTCGTAATTCAAAATTTTTATATGATATAAAGGTGAGAACGGATCATATTTGTTAGAAGCCTTCTTAGAATATAAGTATGTGTAGCAAATCTTCGATTTTCATTTATTTGAATACTCATGTGTGCATCATCATAATTGTAATAAAAAAAAATTAGACTGCTTCAAAATTGAAATTGTTAAATTCAGTACTCTAATATTAAAATTTCCCTTTCTTTATCATAGCAGGCTATTTTCGACACAAAATCAATTTTCATTTTGGCTAGACGGATTACACGACACTTAAGCTATACAGACGATCACTATCTGAAGAGTTAGACATTCTGCCATATGATACTGTACTTTTAAGGGGTTTTAAGAAATTTCCTGGTTAAAATTTATTTAGCCTTGAAACAAATTAAATGATCCAAACCATTGTTGCTAAATTAATCAACGGAGAAACAAAATACATCTCAATAATATAGTATTTATCAAGAGAAAGATGATCCATTTATCTTCCTAAAAATGAGAAAATGATGTTTTATGATGAAGATTTATACAATATTTCTATATTTCGTTTTTAAATGCCATAGAATTCTCAATTTTTTTAAATTCATTCACTATCTGTAATATAAAAGAGGAAATTATTATTTGAAACACACCTAATTATGAAATTCAAAATTATATATATTTATTTTAATTAATTTTAAAACTTGTTAAAGAAAAAAAATACGTTTTTGAAGAATCACTTAATATATTTCAAACCAAAATTAATTAAAATGTGAAAGAATAAAAAAAAATCCATTTACGAATTTAAACAATAAAATTTTCCCTTTTCCTTATTTGTTGTAAAATATGAACATTTGCGTTCTTTTATTAATCAATCTAATTTGTTCAATATGTACATTCGCATTCAAATAATAAATTTTAATATATGGTAAAAAAATTTGTCGTTCGTTACAACATTGGATTGTATAAAAAAAAGTGAAGACTCTTAATCAAAATTTCCCTCATATGTGAATGTTTAAAAACAAGAAGTATTCCAAGGCACATTTAATTAACTTCAAATATTTTTTTTACAGTTATAAATTTAAATTACTTTTGAAATTATCAGTTTGAAAGAAATTTTACTAAATTTGATAAACAACACATAATAAAGCTTTTTAAAATATAAATTCAAACAATGGAATTTTTGCGACTAATTACGTGAAGGACGATAACGAGAGAACTGCTGTTTGGACCTGTGTTCCCTCTTAACTTATGAGTTTTTCAACAGTGCTAGGATAAACGAAAAAAAATTAGTCATAACCATAATATGCGTTATAGAAGCAACTATTTATTCGTATGATTTGTAGTTATTTAAACCATGCATAAAGTTATTTAAACCATGCATATCTAGTATGAATGCTTATGCTCGGACTCAAAATATAATCATTACCTATATAATTAGGGTAGTGATTTATTTTCACTGAAACGAGAAATAGATTATTTGATTTAAATTTCTCATACATGATATCTTGACTATATATTTTTAATGGGAAGGCACGTCGGGAAATGTTTCGGAAATTGTTGACTATTTCTTAGCTGGGAGATAAGAAGTAGTCTTCCATATAGTTGAGTGAACATTATCTCTTGGTTCCACCGCAATTTTGACAGAACAGCCCCCCAAAACGCGACATCTGGAGGGCTCAAACCTTCCCCCACCCGTCTGACAAAATAGAACGACTATTCGGTCTTCGGATTTAACATGCCCATGTCCAGCCTGGAAACGAAAGCGTTTAATGTCGCTCGTCGGGGTTCGAACTGAATAACCTCTGTCCGAAGTTCAGTACTCAACCTCTAGGTTGTCTCGGGAATGTCTCTACTAATATCGCTTAATTCCAATAAATTAATTCCAATAATTTTTAGAAAAGGACTAATTGCACTGAAAATTTAAAATGCATTTTAAAAATGAGACTAAAAACTTTAAGTAATACATAAGGACTACAATCATGAAGTATCGATTTTGACCGAAAAAAAAGAAACATTCTATAATTAATACTTTCGTGCTTGTTAATTAATTCCCCATAATTTGTAGAATTGTCCCGAAAGATAATCACAACTAATACTCATTGGTGATAGGAATAATTGTTAATTATATGGAAGACAGTTGTTGCGCCATTATATTTTATTATGGATATTAGAAAGCGGTGTGATTCTGTTAGTTATTTAAAGATAAAAATATCACATGTAATATTTAAATATATCCTTGTAGATGAAATTCTTAGAGTCCAAAAAGCTGAAAGTAATTTTATATCTGTATATAGCATAGGTTATACACAAAAATACGTATAATAAATGTAATTTAATTGAGTAATGAAAAATTATATATACAAGTACCCACTAATATGTCACTGGCAGTAATGTTCATGAATAATGAATTTATATTTCATGATTAATAAATTAATTTTGGAGAAAATGAGATTATATTACATGTTTCGTTGTACATCACTGAAAATGTGATTAATACAATATTTCTAAATGTATAACAGGTTCTGATAATGTTTCAACGAAGAATAATGCTCTGTCTTACATGCTACAGTTAATTAATATGTAGAAATTAGAACTAGGGAAAGTATATTACTTCTACACAGTGTGGATCTAAATAACAGCGGCCTCATTAGGCAATGGAAGAAAATTTACTAAATTGTATAAAATGGTTTAGTAAATAAAATTAGTATAAAATGGTTTCTTGTCTAGTGTTCAAACTAGACTACAGTAGTTGTCGAGTTTGCAACACTAGGCAACTACTGTCTCAAATACAATACACAACTACACTAGTAGTTGAAGTGTTGAGTCTTTTAGGAAATATAATTTATGGAAATTATAAATTTTAATTTTGTAATTTTGTTTAGTCTCTCAGCATTTAAACCAATTTCATATTCGAATATTCCAGTGCATATCCCTAAACCGCAATCTACAGACATGTCGGTCATGACATCTATATAAAAGATGAAAAAGAATGAGAAAAAATATATTTGTTATTACAACTATCTAGTATGAAGAGCTGTAGAAAGGATTTTGTTATTTGCATACCCTACATAAATGTAGTTTTTAGGGAAAATTAAGAGTTTTAAATTTGTTTTACTGCTAGCATTTATTAAAGCCGAGATCTGACAAAAACCACACGATGTGTAAAGACACTATAAAAAACGTTAATGTGTGAGGTTATTTTAAAGAAGTGTGGTTTTTAGATTTTTAATGGAAAAAGAAATTACTTTAATCAACAATTTTGGGTTCTTCTAATTAAAATACTTTTAATTTAAAATCTCCGAGTGACAAAACAAAAAGTCAACAGAGATGAATAATTTTGTTTCTGAAGTAAAAAATAGTGACAAAATAAGGTTGTATATAAAACTAAGTATCACCTAGGGTGAAATTAGAACAACTTTGTATTTGAAAATAACTGTTATTGCAGTGTATATCAACAATATATCACTATATTATGTCTATAATATTAATTTATTGCAATTTATTATTTCAAGTATTTTTTCCCTTCATCTTTATTTCTTGACCACATAATTGTAAGAACCTAAAATAATAAAAAAAAGGATTTTAAGGTATTAAAAACCAAATACTTTTTCCTCTATAAATCGCCTCTTAGAAAGGTGCTATATCACTTTTTCATCACGTAACCTTTTCTCAGTTCTAGACGCCATTCTTTCAAGAAATGTTTTTTTTCATCAGCAAAATACACTCTAGGCTATTTCCCCAGTATCCAACATACCGAAAAGTGCCACAAGAGGCCATTTGTACTGTTTTGTAAAGACATCATGAAAAGTAAATAAAGTCACGGATACAGCATTTCAATTTTGAACCTTTGGACTTTTTTTTAAATTATCAACTCTCTTTATTGCTTTTGAGAACTTGTACTTGTTACTGAATAGTGATGCATGGTGCTAAACAAAATCCCATGTCAACAGGAACAAAGAAAGTATAATTTCTTTGGGATGCACGGTAAACTTTCATTTCGTATTTTCAGTTTACTAAATTTGCGGGAATTATGAATTACTTCATGTCAAGTACACATCTCCGCAACGCTCCTTGAGACACGATATTGAAATCGATTTGAATACGTATTTTAACGAAAGAGAGTATAATATGAGTATAAAAAATGCAAATATAAAACATATTTATTAGTGGGGCCATTTTTTTGTTTCAACCCATTCAGGGGAAAGAACTTCGAATGTTTGCGCGGTGCAGATTTCCCCCCCGATATTTTTAACCTAAAGAATCTTGAAAAATTTTTCAACTAAAGATTGCAAAATGTTTTTAATCCTTTAAACTGATAATAGATGACGGTACTAGCCATTTTTCTGCTCATTTAACTGGAATACATTGAATGCAAGGTGGGAAAAAAGACTGGATTTAGGCGTTTGCACTGTGCAAACGGTGCCCCTCAAAGGGTTAAAATAAACAAAACGGTTTAAAATAAATCTTATTTAACTACAAAATACCCCAGAACAATGTACTAAACTGGAGAATAAGCACCCAAATATTATTTCAAATAAATTTACTTTTACAATTAGTAAGAATATATACCAAAGTAGTACATGTAATTAGAAATTATTTCGGATTATTAACTCCGGAAATGTACTAATATTAGTACAACGAAACGAATTTCTTTTTGACTGTAGTACCGATACTTCATTTCGTTTCCCCAATATACAGAGAGTTTCGATAAAAGTTCGCTTTAACTACCAGTCAAATTTTCAATATTTCTCACTTGAATGAAAAACTCTGCATAAAAAAAATGTAAGATTTGACACTATTAGGGAAAAAAAATGTCACTGAAAATTCCCAGCAGGGAGAGTTAAATATAGAATACTTGCATTTACTCTGTAGATTTATAACACATTATACTATATTGCTTCACACATTACAACTCCTTAGTCAATTATATAGCAAATTAATCATCCACCATTAAAAGCAGACATGATTCTGTCATTCTACGTATTTTACGAAAATGCCTAACGTTACAGCCATAGGTATGTATTAATAATTACGAAACTCTTATTAAATTTACTTCTATAATCTGAAGTGAGTTTATGAAATAATTAATCGTGATATAAAATAAATTATTAAACACATCATTTGTGTTCTATGCATTTTTACGAAAATACCTAATGTTATAAGTATAGGTATGTTTTCATAATAACGAGAATCTTATGGAATTAATTTATATAATCCTATGTGAATTTCTGAAATAATCTTTATATAATAAAATAAATTCAGAAATACGTCTTTTGTGTTCTACATATTTTACGAAAACTCCTAACGTCATTACATCCATATTATACTTAATTACGAGATACTTATTAAATATACTTATGTTATTTGAAGTGCGTTTCTGAAATAATTAATCTTAATATAATAAAATAAATTCACAAATACGTCATTTGTGTTCTACGTATTTTAGGAAAATACCTAACGTCGTTACAGCCGTAGCATTCTTAATTACGAGATTCTTATTAAATATACTTATGCTATCTGAAGTGAGTTTCTGAAATAATTAATCTTGATATAGTAAAATAAATTCTTAAATACGCCATTTGTGTTTTACGTATTTTACGAAAATATCTAACTTTATAGTCATACATATGTATTCATAATTAGACACTTATTGAATAGACTCTTGTTGAACTAACTTATATAATCTGATGTGAGTTTCTGAAATAATTAATGTTGATGTAATACAGTAAATTCAGAAATACGTTAGTTATGATCTACGTATTTTATGAAAATACCTAACGTTATAGTCATACGTATGTATTGATAATTAGACACTTATTGAGCTTGCTTATTTAATCTGATGTGAGTTTCTGAAATAATTAATCTTGACATAATAAAATAAATTCATAAATACGAAGTAACCCTGAAATATTTTTACATAATTTTATTCCATAATTTTTATAAGTATAGTTAAGAAAAATGATAACACAAAAAAAAATTTCGACATATTTTAGCAACATAAAATAAAAAAACCTTGACATTTAATAAACGCATGTAGACTTTTTTTTTGAGTTAAATTAGGTGTATGAATTATTTCCTCATTCTTCTTTAGATAACTTAGAATTTTAATTAACGAACAAAGTAAGCACTTCATTTCATCACGTTTTTCCCCCGTAAAATATTGCCTCTATATTAATACCTATATCGTAAAGAAGTCGTTCAGAAAAATTATGAAAGCAAACCGAAATACATCGCAATTTACTTAAGAATTTAAATTATTAATTACTGTTAATTTTTGCTATTTTAACATAATTTGTCTGTCTATGGCTTTAATGATTCTGACGTTAAAATTAATGTGAAGATAATGTGTTTTGAATGATTCATAAGGATAATTATCCATGGACTTTGAAATATGACTTAGAAAATATTAAAAGATATGATTGGTTAGGTATATTTCAGAATTTTTACAGAGTTTATACAGATTGGGTGCACGTGTAGCATTAAATAGTTGTTACACATGTTAAATACTAGTTATTTAATCTTTTTCCAGCTAAATACATTGTTCAAAATTGAAATAATCGGCTTTTAGACCATAATGATATTTTTGCTTCATTAAGAATAATTAAGAGTTTAATTTAAAAATTTTTATTAGCTATTTTAACTGTGGTTCCTTTTAAATACTTATATACTCGCCATTATTTAGAGATTTTTAAGTTTCATATAATTATTGAGGAGTAGCCTATTAGTGATACATTGTTTTTATCATCCTTACATTAATGAAAATTACTAGTTTTGTGAGAAATCTTTTTTAAAAAATGCAATAAAATGGCAAAGTAGTGTTAGCTTTGAATTGTTAAACTTTTCCGTAGAATTGAAAAAAAGAAAACTTGTATCACCAACTTCAAGATAGTGTCACTTACACGAATACATAAAAATGATAAAAATAAAAAAAATAAAATAAAAAAATAGAGGCTTGATAAAGTGCTTGAAGGGATTGATTTTATACAATTAAAATTTATTATTGTAAATCGTTACTTAATCTGTAATAAGGTTTACTTTAAAGCAATTATAACGACTATGCAGTTTCAAGTTGCTCTGAACAAAACAGCTCTGAAAAGAGCTGTTTTGTAAAAAATGACAAGATGCAATAGTAACAAAATGAAAAAGATATCTATAACTAAATGCGTAGCGGTTGAAAAACGTGTGTAAACAATGCATACGAGAAACATTAGGTTACAGTTAATTTTGCTGTTGCCAAATTAGAAAGCGATAAATAGAAGGGGGAAATAAATATATAACTGAATCAACAGACCAGTGACGCAAGCGATTGTTTACATATACAAAGCGAAATTTAAAGGGCAAAAGTGGATTGTTTATAAACATATAAATGCTAATAACTTCGTTAAAAATTATCGGATTTTGATGCGGATTGTTGCATTTGGTACATTTTGATTTGTAGAACAATATAGCATTAAAAACAAAAATTCGATGTTTTGGTCAATTTTTGCCGATTTCAACGTACACCGTCCCCTTAAAAAAACACCAAACTGACATCTTTCCTTAATAAAATTGTCCCTTATACAGTATTTAACTAAACCTCTTGATTTTTTAAAACTCTCTTTAAAACATGATGGTAAAATTGATACTACCTGGGTATTTAGGAATCATATGAACAGAAAAGTTATTGATGTTGATTTTTAAGTAAGCAATGCAAAAAGTACGTTATTTTTCAATACTCATTTTTTTTTTATTTTATGATTTTTATCGGGAAATAAGTATACAAAACAGCTCAAAAACTTAAAATTATTATAAATATACTTACTGATTTTGAGATTATTGATTTTCTTTCTAAACCAGGATTAGGACATTCAAATGACATGAAAAAACTGATGAATTTCTGCTTTTATCCTCTAAGTTTATGATAAATGAAGGCAACATATTTTTTTTGGTTATAATTGAGGAACTGAGTCTGTTATTGAGAATAAGTAACTCATTGTATAAATTGAATTTTCTCTTGGAATTCTTATTACTATATACATCATCTGGTGTTGACAAATTTATATGTATTTCAGATAATAGGTTTTTTTTTTACGTCAAGATCATGTTTATTGATTTCAGTTTGAAATAATACTTTTCGTTGTAAAAATACACCTGTTTCAGGTTTTCTTTCTAACTATCTATGTGTGATATTACTGTGTCTGTTTTTATCAGTTATAGAGGTTATTTTGTTGAGATATCATGTAATAGTTTATTATAGTTAAAAAGCAATAAACGCTGGTATTATCGTTTTAGGTTTTGAAAAAGTACACGAAGATCTTTCCGAATCCCATGATTAAAGAAAAAAAAATGTTTCTGATAATTATTTATGAAAAAAACCTAAACCCATTGTAGTAGTGTTTGGAAGTTAAGGAATAGAAATCAAAGTTTTATACATTTAATAAAAATCAGACATAATTAAAAAAAGAAGTAAAATAATCTATAAATTAAAACTTTAAGAGGAAAAGGGACCTTCAACCTTGAATTTTTTAATTTAAATTTTTAACTCTATATATAGAAAGATAATAAGTTATATTTTATTTTACTACATGAAGAGTCTTAGAACTCAAAATAAGTATATTTTGGCAGAATAATCCCTGGTTTTCAAAAAAAAATTCAAAATATTCCAGCATTTCTCAAAATGTTCCATGTGCATTCCGAATCATTTAAAAACCATATTTTTTTAATATAAGTTTACCGTACATATATAAGCATAACAGTGCAATGATTTTTTTTGCATTGCTCTAAAGATAAAAATAATTATTTTTAAATTGGCCTGTTGTTTTCTTTAATGTTTTTGCATGGTTTGGTTAATTTAATAGTCTATAAATTTGTAAAATATTTGGGGTTTCAAAGAATGAGGCACAGGATTGTAGAAAACACTTCAATGAATAATCCTGAGAAATGTGGAAGAAATCAGAAGAAAATGAATGCGCATGGAACATTTTGAAAACTGCTATCATTTTTGAAGAATTTTTTTTTTTAAAACAGGTCTTACACTTTCACAAAATCCCCGAAATTATTTGTTAATTCTAAGAGTCTTCAATTTATTAGAAAATAATATTAATTATTCTCATTTTATATATGAGAGTAAAATATTGAAAAATTAAAGAAAACGAGATTAAATTCCCCTGTCTCCTAAAAGGCATATATGTTTTTTAACAATCCTATGCGTTTTGGTTTGAAAGTACTTATCAATATATATAATTTTCTCTTTTTTATTCTCGTATGTCTTTTTTATTTGATGTGCGTATATGAAACTATGCTGACCTTATTATCATTGGCCTAGCTAAAAATAATCTACAATTTATTTATCATATAAAATGAGCTATGGAGAATTGTTATGATTCTTATATTCTCTTTCTGTATTTTGTTTGAGCTTTTCTTTTTTTCATTTGTAGGGTTTTATTTTGAATTAGTATTATTTTTCTTTAGTAGAGGTAGCCTAGTGCAATTATTTCATTTTGGACTGGAGTACTCGATTCAAATCACGATGAACGTCATTCAGTAACTTCGTGTCTATCGAGGATATGGAAACGTTAAATCCTTAGTCCAAAAAGTCCCTCTATGAGGTCCATAAATTAGTTTCATAGGTTTTAAGGCTTTCATTTTATGCTAAAGCAACACGTTTTATGGATACAAAGATGGAGTAAAGCTCAAAGAAGGTTTTAGAAATAAATTTCTTCTATTAAAAGCAAAATATAAACCAGAAACAACAAATTCACAGTATTAAAAACAATTATGAAAATTACACATGATTAAATTCATGATTTCATTAATCTGTTTTAAATCATACTAGTGAATCTAAACAAGCATCTACACCACAAATAAGGCACTTACATGTTTATATATTTATGGACTTTATGCATCTGGAAGGACGAGGTTCGAGTCCAAACATTGTTTACTGAAAAGGAATCTTCAAGAAACATCAAAATTCCCTTATCTTTTACTAAGTATGCTATTTGGTCTTTTCAAATAAAAGCAAACATATGTTATATGTGTGACGTACACAATAAATAAAACAATTATGAAAATTACACATGATTAGATTTGTGATTTCATTAATCCGTTTTAAATCATACTAGTTAATGCGTCTAAACAAGCATCTACACCAAAAATAAGGCACTTATATATTTATATACTTGAGAACTTTATACATCTGGAAAGACGAGATTCGAGTCCAAACATTGTTTACTTAAAAGGAATCTTTACGAAACATCTTAAAACTGGAGCAACACGATCCTTTTTACCGCTAAGTTCAAAAGGAAATTGTTGCTGTGGTAACCACGTTTGAAACCTTTATCACTCGGACACAGAGATTGCTTTGGCGACATTTCGACTGGATCTAGAAAATCCCACAACTAGTAGAAAATCTCCGGAAAAGATAAAAGGGATTGCACAGGAGCTACAGTGTATAGACTACACACAATTTAATCCCCAGATTCAGGCTATTTTAGTATTTTTGGAACAATTGAGACAGACTATATATTTATTTGAAAATATTCTCAAAGTTGTTATGTGTATGTATTCATTTGTATTATATATATATATATATATATATATATATATATATATATATATATATATATACACAGAGGCTGTTCGCACATTCTTTAGACGATTTTGGTAAACGGTAATAAAAAATCGTTTGCTGAAAAGAAATAATTGCAGTTGTACTATGTTTTTAAAAGTCAAAATTATCGTCTGCGGCTTGAAAGTTTTGTTTTTATTCCAAATGGCGTTTTTAACAAAGCAGTGGTTCGAAGGCTACATTTATGCTCTTTCCGAAGAGAAATATGCATACTCCGTTATCCAAAAACGATGTGAGAGTCATGGTTTTGTGATATCTAAAGCGTCGATAGGTAATATCGTCAACAAGAAAGGAAAAAAAAAACGTCAAATTGGAGCCCCAAGTGGGACAAAAATTCCAAAGAAGTGTCCAAGGAAAAAACGGACATCTTCCACTATTGCAAAGGTACGTTGTTTAATGTTAAAAGAAAATCCCCCTAGTCAAAGGACAGTTGCAAAATCATTAAAATGCTCGGTGTCCACTGTAAACAAAATGCTAAACGTTGATTTAAATCTTAAGAAAGCGAAAAAACGCAATGTGCATCGTCTTCTTCTAAATCATATTGCTGAACGCAGGACACGCTGCAGAATTCTATATGAGAAACACTTATCCAAAGAAAAATGGAAAACAATTGTCACAATAGATGAATCATGGGTGTATTTAAATGATTGCAACAAAAAAAGAGCCATTTATTATCATAAAAGGGGAGAAAAAAATGTAAGTACATAGTTCAAAGAATCGAAAGAAAGTTTTTCTAAGGGATTCATGATTGTTGCTGGTTTTTCTTATAATTGCAAGTTAAAAATAAAGAGAGTATAAAAAATTGTCAAGATTAACTCCAAATACTATCAGGAACATATTTTATCGCCAATTTTTCTGAATGAAATACCATCGCTTTACCCACAATGCCATCAATCTGTGAGACTCCATCAAGACAAAGCTAGCAGTCACACATCAAAATCCACTGTAAATTTCCTAAAAGAAATGGAACAAAAAACTGGTATCAAGGCCATACCCTTCACTGATATCCCTACAAAATCTCCCGATTTATCACCTATGGATTTTTTGCTTTCGGACTTTTAAAATCTGCATTATCCAAACGTCGTCCCGAAATATATATATATATATATATTCAAATATATATATATATATATATATATATATATATATATATATATATATATATATATATATATATATATATATATATATATATATATATATATATATATATATATATATATATATATATCTGTGTGTGTGTGTGTGTGTGTGTGTGTTAGTTATATGTATGTATGTATATGCATATACACATTCAAGTCATCCATTAATCAATATTTTCATAGGCATATATACAAATATATAAATTAATAGTTTTAGAATAATTAAAATAAAATACATATTTTAAAACAGGTTCATAAGTTTGCTTCAAGGTAATTATATAACATTTTTAAAAATTAAACATCTCTCTAGGAAAATTAGTTCCGAACATAAAATTCGAAATAAAACAAACTATAAAAAAAAAAACATTCTCTGAAAAATCGATGACTTTTTTTTTTCGCCGTTGCAGCATAGACATAGCATGAAAAACATTTTATCTCTACCCCAAAACCGAAAAATATCAAAATAATATCTCTGAAAAGAAACGTTTTTATTCGAAATATTATACATTGAAATATAAAGAGCTTAAATTCACAGAAATTCGATTATCTGTTGGTTTGCTAAGCACTAGTGTTTGCAACCATTTGATATCAAAACATTATGAATCAATATTGTTTTCTATATTTGGCATAACAAATCTTGTAAACTGATGTAACGACTGGAAGCATTGTTTGTCTTTTATCAGGGGAATATTGGAATTTTTTGAAATTTGAAACAATAAAATCCCTCAAATATAATATATATTTCCCACTAGTTTAAAGAACACCGCTGAATTGCATTATTATTTCTGTTTATATAAAATTATTATTATATTACTAAAGTTATCTACAGGTATCGCTATTAAAAATACGAAATTTTCACAGCATTAGTCAAAGTTATAAAGTAATATAGCTAAAAACAATTTAAATTAACTTATTTTGAATATTATTATGGAGTTATTATTTAATTTCATCAATTTCTTTTTGCTCTTTTAAACATTGCTAGATATTTGTTATACTGTTTTATTGGCAATTTTGGTGATGATACGCTAATCTGTCAAACCATTTTTCTTGCATTCTATTTCCATTTGTTCCATTCAAATTCCATTTGTTTTTCTGCATTTGTTAAACATCACTTCGGTATTGCTATAGTACTTTTTTGATGGAAAATGCTCAAACTTATGCTTGTGAAAGGGATAGCAACAGGACTTTTGTGTTGATACTTCGCTGGCTTATTAATTTGAGATTGTGGCATTGTGACTCCTAACCAGAGCACTATATGGGGCGGTGAAAGGCAAAGTGGTGTAAGTCAAAAGCGTTTTACTGCGAAAACTACAATAATTCCACTATAAAATGAAGAAATTATAATTCATAACAATTATTATGATATTACAAATAATAATTATTTGCAATTCCACTATAAACTGAACATGGAGATTACATTTTTGCCCTCAAATAAAAAAAGTTGAAAATGTGACTTACACTACTTTGCCTTTCACCGCCTCATATGTAAAAATGATGAAATTCATGACTGCAGGTAAAGGAGGGAGTCACAATGACTCTCTTAAGGGAGCTGTATCCTGTATGGGAGTTCTAGAAAGCACTGTGTCCGGCGACAGTTGGTCCCTTCTCCACGTGGTCCGGCTGGACACTGGACTTATTCAAGCGAAGAGAGGCATGGGTTTGTGACTTACTCATTATGGAGTAAATATTAACAGGTTACTCTGAACCTAAATTAACTTATCTGCAGGACTCTGATGTCTGCTGTACTGCCCGCAGCGACTATCGATTATCAGTCAATCTTTCAGCATAATTTGGAATGATCGGCTTAACTTTTCGATTATAAATTCCATATGAAAAAGAAAAAAAATGAAATCTGAATATTATTTCGAAATATCCTTTCTTTAACCCTTAAATGGGCAACAATCTCCCCCGTTAGCATGGTGCAGGATTTTTTCCGATTTTTTTAACCTAAAGAATCTAGAAAAAATTCCCAATTGAAGGTTGCAAAATGTTTTTTTTAATTCTTTAAACTGATAACAGATGGCAGTACTGACAATTTTTTTGCTCATTTTGTTACAGTAGGAAAGTAAGCGGGCCAAAAGTGGCGATAAAGTAGTACATTGCATTTTTTGAATGAAAGAGTTAATATTATAACTTATTTAGATGAATTAATTATCTCACAATTACAGATTCGTTTGTCTCAGGTAAGACCTACGATAAGCTTTTTAGTTAAGTTAGAGATTAAAGATATGAATTCTAGTTAACTGACTAACTGCTCAACACACGTGCTAAAAAGGTAAAAGGTACATAGTTCAACATATTAGATGAAATTAAATTACCTATTAAGACAATTAAGGTGAACTTAGACCACTTATGTAACGAGCAGAAACTAGATATTTATTTATAATGAAACAGAAATTAACAGTTACAAAATGGTCAAAAAACTTTCAGTACTTCGGCCTAATCGGCACTACCATACCTCGCTCGCCACTTACTCCCCAACACCACACAGGACACTCGTGCAGGTCACCTACAGCCTTCAAGCACAGTCGCAATTTGCTCACTGGTTCTCGAGGAGATAACCTTGTTCGCCTTGGACTGCGCAAATATACTCAAAATGCACCTCGCGCATGCGCAGGAAGGGCCACAGCTACAAGTTTTGGCGTAGATCGCCTTTAGTGGCAATAATTCTCTCTAGACATGTATTCTCTCTAGATATGTATTCTCTCTAGACATGTGACATTCTTATGCACGTATTTCGCAGTAATTGGTGAGAGTTATAAAGACATGAATTGTGATGGACACATACTACATGAATGTCTTTATAACACATTTAACTGGAATACCTTGAATGTAATTGAAAAAAAGATTTAGGCGTTTGCATTGTGCAAACGGCGCCCTCAAATGGTTAAGAAGTTTTGTTTCTCTATAGCGTAATGCTGGTTTTTAATT
>OU015500.1:114688212-114760712 GCA_907164885.2 Dolomedes plantarius
TGAGTCAGTTTCGCTGATTTTCCTAGTTTGAAACATAACAGCAAATTCATTCGCTAATCCATTTTGAATTTCTACAGAGCGCACAACACCTTCACTCTACAATGAACTATTTCCACAAGATAAACTAACTCGCAGCGCCGCCGCTCAGGAACTAGTTCAGACCAGACTTCGCCTGTCCGGCACGCTCTGTGACGGTTGAAAATTCTTAAGACCGTGAGCACTACGCCGTCCTTCACCGAACTTTCTGGATAAAGGTTGTTTATATATATATATATATATATATATATATATATATATATATATATATATATATATATATATATATATTATAATATATATATATTATATATATATATATATATATATATATATTATATATATATATATATATATATATATATATATATGTATATTTATATATATATATATATATATATATATATATATATATATATATATATATATATATATATATATATATATATATATATATATATATATATATATATATATATATATATATATGTATATTATATATATATATATATATATATATATATATATATATATATATATATATATATATATATATATATATATATATATATATATATATATATTATATATATATATATATATATATATATGTATATTTATATATATATATATATATATATATATATATATATATATATATATATATATATATATATATATATATATATATATATATATATATATATATACTGTATTGACATTGATTGACCGGCGCATTGAGAATTGGCAAACCAAAGCCCGAATTTGTCGTAAATTCTCGATTTTTTCGGGCTTTATTCGACTGAATTGACCTATGCTGGAAGTGGCCAGACCATTCTACAATTGGTCCTATATATATAATTCAAGTAATGAAGCTATTGAAAATAAAAGCGGAAAATAAAAACGGAAAAGGATTGAAAATAAAAGCGGTAATTAAATATAAGTAAACAATTTTTTTGGGGGGAAATAACATCTAATATTTTAATTGCGCACAATTTTTAATAAATACTTAAAACCCAAAAAAATAATGAGAACTGCCACAAATATTAGTTTATCACACACGAAATCAAAATTTAATTAGAGCTATTTCTAAAATAATCTTTAGGCACATTTGGATGCTGTCGCTCTAAATTTATTTTTTCAGACGAGATAAGACGTATAAATGTTTCACGATAGTAATTCCTTCACCTTTGATTCATGATATAATTGGCAAGTTCGGAGAAGAGATGTCATAATGCCAACCATTACATCGCAGAATTCATCAGAGATATCATATCACCAGGGAAATCTCTCCATTTACACCCTTCGTTTGTCAGCAGCATTCTCTATTCGGAGAATGATTAACAATATTTCTGAACATTTATAAGCAGTTTGAATTCTCTTTAGAGCTCTTTAGGTTTAAATATTTCATTTGAAGTTTACTGAATTAATTCTAAAAAACAATGTTTGCATGGCAAAAAAACTTTTTGCACCAGTTTTAATAATATATGAACGAATTAGAAATTCTTAATGTTATTTTAGCATCTGCAGCTATCTTATAATGGAGTATAATGTATTTAATTAAGTATATGTGCCCTATTACATTTAAACTAAGAAGTATTCTGTTATCATAAGTAACTAGATGATTCGTGTAGGTTATTTTAAATGAAATATTAGAATGATTCATCTTTAAAATATTTAACGATGTTATAAGTTGTAATATATTAGATATGTAAGATTTTTCTTATGATGTCGAAATTGAAAATGTGTATATTTTAATTGTCTAAAACAGAGGTTCTCAGTTTTTTTATATTTGAGTACCACCTGAGAACTTTGTCATGGCATACCATTGGTTATTGTATAACATATTAATTATAAACGAATGAGTAACTTTACAAAATGTATTTAAATATAAATAAAACAAAATATAGAAAGTAAATCTATAAAACTAGAAAATACGTAAATGTTATTAACAAATAGCAAATACAATTTGCCTACACTAAAATGTCTTTATCAGAGGTTTAATGAGAAGCTTGCTGTTGCTTATGATTATTTAGAGAGAAATCCAGTTCGATGTACATTTTAATACTAAACCCCTCTGGTCTAAAATAAATTAAATTAAAACAAAATCTACTTTTTAATGTGAATTTAATAAAAAAAAACTTTAAAAAATAAGGAAGGAAATACTAACAAAGAAACAACCTTTTGGGTACAAATGGTATTATGTTTAGAAGTTCGCTTGCATGTGATTGAACTTTACTCAGGAATGAAAACTAATAATAATGAAGTCATACTGCATTATTAAGGACAAAAATACAAGTAGCATAATAGCGTGAATATTTTTATCCACGTGTACTAAAATTAGTGATGAATTTTGCATACAACTTATTTTTCAAAAGGTGCAGTATCTTGTCTCAGAGATTTTACGATAGATAAGTTTTCAAGCAAGTTGTAGATTTGTTTCATGTACCCGTGAAACAAATTAGTAGCGTTTCATTTACCCAATCAAAACACGTCTCATTCAAGCCCTGATTTTCCATTAGGCCCTGTTATCCCGATCCTAGAGGCCCCTAAGTCTTGGGGGCCCCCAAATTTTTTTTAAAGAAAAAAAAAAGAAAAATTCCCAATTCAATTTTATTTACCTTTTTTAATAGCAATTTTTTTTACATCTTTTCAAATTTGATTAATTTGTTCATCATATGTATAGTTATATATATATATATATATATATATATATATATATATATATATATATATATATATATATATATATATATATATATATATACGTATATGGACTTATTCACGTATCAACGCCCAGTAAAAACTATTGGAGATACAGATATCAAATTTTGGGAGCTTATTACTTTTGTGCTGAAGGCGTCATTTAAGAAGCGATTTTTCAAAATTCGGCCCCCAAGGGGGGGAAGGGGGCAAAACATGCTTTTTACATAAAAGAAGAAGTCCTTACTTATTCACGTATCAATGCCCAGCAAAAACTATTGGAGATACAGTTATCAAATTTTAGGAGTTTATTACTTTTGTGCTGAAGGCGTCATTTAAGAAGGGATTTTTCAAAATTCGCCCCCAAAAGGGGGGAGGGGGGCAAAATGTGTTTTTTACATATTCCTTCATATCTCAATCAAGGAAACTGATATCCATAAGATTCTTGCATTAAAATGTAGCGAATATGAATACCTAAAAACACATTTCAGGATTTTTAAAAATTTGGCCCCCAAAGGGGGGAGGGGGGCTAAACGTGTTTTTACGTGTTTTATCACATATTCCTTCATATTTCGAAGAAAAAAAACAGATAATATTCTTGCTTTAAAATGAAAGGAACACGAATGCCTAAAAATCAATTTCAGGATTTTAAAAAAAATCGGCCCCCCCATGGGGGGAGGGGACAAAACGTGTTTTTTCCCATATTCCCTCATATCTCAAAGAAATAAAACAGATATCCATAAGATTCTTGCTCTGAAATGTAAGGAACTTGATTATCTAAAACCGATTTCACGGATTTTTCAAAATTCGGCAACAAGGGGGAGGGAGGGGGGCTAAACGTGTTTTTCACATATACCTTCATATCTGAAAGTAGGAAACGGATATCCTTAATATTCTTTCTCTAAAATGAAAGGAAGACGATTACCGAAAAATCAGTTTCAGGATTTTTTAAAATTCGACCCCCAAGGGGGTGGAGGGGGGAAAACGTATTTTTTACATATTTCTTCATATATCAAAGAAGGAAATTGATGTCCATAAGATTCTTGCTTTAAAATGTAGGAACATGATTATCTAAAAACCAATTTCAGGATTTTTCAGAATTCAACATCAAGGGGCGGAAGGGGGGCTAAACGTGTTTTTACGTGTTTTTCACATATACCTTTATATCTCAAAGTAGGAAACGGATACCCATAAGATTCTTGCTTTAAAATGAAGGGAAGACGAATACCTAAAAATCAGGGGAGAAAAACTTGTTTTTTTACATATTCCTTCATATCTCAAAGAAGGAAATTGATATTCATAAGTTTCTTGATTTAAAATGAAAGGAACACGAAAACTTAAAAATCAATTTCAGGATTTTTCAAAATTCGGCCCCCATGGGGGGGGAATGTGTTTTTCCCATATTCTCTCATATCTCAGAGAAAAAAAAATAGATATCTATAAGATTCTTACTTTAAAATGTAATTAACACGAATACCTTAAATCCAATTTCAGGATTTTTTTTTTTTATTTGGCCCCAGGGGGTGGTGGGAGGGGGGGACTTAACGTGTTTTTCATATATTCTTTCCCATATCTCAAAGAAAGAAACAGAAATCCATAAGATTCTTTCTTTAATATGTAAGGAACACGAATACATTAAAACCAATTTCAAGATTTTTCAAAATTCGGCCCCATGGGGGGAGGGGGCAAAAAGTATTTTTCACCTATTCCCTTATATCTCAAAGAAAGAAACAGATATCCATAAGATTCTTGCTTTAAAATGTAAGGAGCATGAATACCGAAAAACCAATTTAAGGATTTTTAAAATTCGGCCCCCATAGGGGGCGAGGGGGCAAAATGCGTTTTTCACATATTCTCTCATATATCAAAGAAAGAAACAGATATCCAAAAGATTCTTGCTTTAAAATGTAAGGAAAATGAATACCTAAAAATCAATTCGGGATTTTTGAAAATTCGGCTCCCAAGGGGGATAGGGGGGCTAAACGTGTTTTTCCTTGTTTCTTACATCTTGCGTCATATTTCAAAGACTGAAACATATATCCATAAGATTCTTGATTTAAAATGTAAGAAACACGATCAATGTCACGATTTTTCGACATTCGCTTTAGATTTTGTAAAAATTGCTAGAAACAATCCAATAATTTATATTTCCTATATATCACTATTTTGAACACCAAATTGGTGGTAGGGGAAAAGAGAGAGATCCACCTTAATTAAATGAAGTGTGGAAAGGTGTGTGTGTGTGTGTGTGTGTGTGAATCTATATATTTAAAACGCGTAGGTATGCGGCACAAAAATCGACGATATTTCTACCCTCCGAATGACAACGGCTGCAACTACCAGATGTAAACATTAGCGGCTGTTTGCAGTTTTCAACCACGTGTCAACATGGATTTACGCACTGAAATCAGAAAGCACTGAAATCAAGTGAACGCACTGAAATCAAGTGAAAATTGGGAACAGTCTCAATAAAGAAAGCGAAGAAGAAATAATTCATTAAGAGAGAGCATAAATGATTGTGAGGTTGGGCTTAATCGTAGCCGGCATAGCAACCGACAGCCAGTAATAGTTAATTCTTTACACTTTTATCAGTACTCGCTGAATGTTCACTCTTTTATAAGTGAAGAAATTTTCCCAACAATTTATTACTATTGATTAATTGTAGATATCTGAATTGTGAACAATATTACATACAGAGAGTGGTGTAATCCACACTATATTTTAGTACATGCTGAATTTTACTTCATTTTTTAAGTGAAAAAAAATTTCCCCGACAATTTCTTTTTTGATGTAATGATAAAGTGTAGATATCTTAATTTTCAAAAATAGTAAATACAGAAGGGATGTAAATTTTAAAATCATTGGTGTTGGGTTTCTCAGTCTTATACTTAAATCTGTTCTGAAGTAATGGAAATTCACATATTTTAATCACGATGTTTTAGAATCAGATTATAGAGAATACCCCTTAACAACGTATATTTATGATGACAGGTAATAAAAACATTCCTTAGATACGTTCCTTTCAGTTGAGTTATTTTGCAAAAGAAAATATAAAACTAAAAGCGACCATGCTGGTCGCGCAGCGGCAAGTTGTATATATTTCGATTGTTAGTACGTATACATCTAGAGCTCAGGTTAACTCCATTCATTTTTATTAACCTGGACAACGCCAGGAAATTCTTTGTTTATGAAACCGGCGATTTCCACAAGGTTTTTTTCAAGGGGAAGCCCTCAAACTCCTCGAAGGGCCGGGAAAAAGTGGGATATCAAAATTGAAAGAAATATTTAAATATTGATATCAGCATGGGGGTGGGGGGGTATTATAATATGCTTATGGGATGCTGACCAGTAGAGAGGGGTATCGATTGGCTTAAAATACAAATATACATATCATAGAAGTAAGCCGGGTATATAAAGCTAGTATATATATATATATATATATATATATATATATACATATATATATATATATATATATATATATATATATATAATATATATATATATATATATATATATATATATGTATGTATATGTATATATATATATATATATATATATATATATATATATATATATATATATATATATATATATGTATATGTATATGTATATATATATATATATATATATATATATATATATATATATATATATATATATATATATATATATATATATATATATATATATATATATATATATAATATATATATATGTATATGTATATATATATATATATATATATATATATATATATATATATATATATATATATATATATATAAACGTTCACATTCCAATACTTTAAACTAATAAATAATGAAACCTTATATTAATTATGATATCATATTATAAATTGAATTCTTGGAAATTTTAGTGTCATTAATAGAGATGTAACAAAACAGGAGATAAATCAAAAATATTTGACTTCAATATCTGTATAAAATATAAGTGAAATGTCGTAGTTAATTAATTATATTTCAGAAACCGAAATTCATTACCCAAAAGACAAAAAATAACTAAATAAAGAATTAAATATATCAGTGCAGAAGAAATTTAAGAGCAGGATTTAAGCCAAGTCCAGTTTTCTATAACTGTAATAATTAATTCCTGGGAGACTTCTTGTAAACAACCCAGTTCTAAGAGGATTTGAATTTTTTCTTTGAAACAAGATATAATAGTTAAGTTATACAAAGAACTGACTTACTCGGTGCGTCAGTTTTCGGAAAATAATTGGCCCGAAAAGATTGTATCACATTTCCTCATATAAATATTCTAGGATTTTCAATGCTTCAGAGGAAAAAAAAAAGTACTTGTTTGCAAACTACTCCATACTTTTCGTTTCATTGTTAATATCAATGCGTTACATTTAGGTTTTCATAAATCTTAAAACAGAAGGTGTGCATGTAGAACCTTAGATAATTATTAGATAAAAAATAGTTGCAAATGTAATTGCAAAATAAATTATTTACAAAAGTGTTATTTAGTAATAAATATGCTTATTCATTAAGTTTTAAAATTTCATCATGGAATAATTTTTACAGAATATGTATGGAAATTACAATATCTTATAAGAAATTCCTCCCCTGGAATGAAAAATGCAAACCAATATTAAAAGAAATAATTATATTTAACAAAAACTAATCTTACTATAAACAGCTGAAGGTAAACAAATGTTAGTTTGTCAGTCAGCAGACACGGGTACGGGCTTATCTCGCGAACCGAGCGTAGCAGGATATCGCGACTGGTACCGATATACGCGGACGGCCGAGACGCGGGCACTGATGCTATCCTCAACTTTCAAAACTTTAAACTTTTTTAATTATTCATTTAAAACCGCCGAACTCAATGGAATAGGAGAGCTGAAACAGCTGACATTCAGGGTGGGCCAGCTCCATTCCGTTTCGCAAATTTCCACTATTTTTATGCATGCAAAATTTAACTTTTCCGTCCTCCAATCGACAAATTTTTTATTTCCATGTGTTTTACAACTCTTCATCTTTAAGGATACACACATTTTTATAAATTTAAAAATGTTTTTCATTGCAAACGAAGCTTTTTCCCCAAAGCAGTTTTCCGAATTTCACGAAATCGACAATTTTGATGGACAAATATTTCGGTTTTCTGCATTTATTAATGTCAATTTTACGATTTATCGGCATTTCCTAGATGTTCAGCTTCCAAAATATACCAAATACATTCAATAAAAAAAAGGTTTCATTGTAAAAGAGCGTACTTGCCAAACTCACTTTTAACTGAATGCCGAGTTTGTACTTTTTCGACTTATTATTTTACTCACTAATAATTTCAGCAAGTTCGTGAAATTTGTTTCTAATTAATGAGCAACTGATATGATTCTTCCACCACCAATTTTGAATTCGTCAGAACTGTCTATTTTCTAAGCACTTTTTCCACCCGAGATTAATATTTACATTCGGCCTTACCGTAATATATATCTCATATCTTGCTCACCTGCCTGTGTGCTGTCGTGGCGTAGTGTTATCGCGCTGACCTGGTAAACCCTACGTTGGAGGTTCGGCCCTAGGTGGTGACGCATTTTCCAATTTTCCCTATCTTGGTGTTTTTTGTTTTCTCCCGCTGAACTCTGCAATAATCTCATTACGAATTTTTGACCCTGCACAGGGCCTTTTTTTCTTTTATTATGCGAACTTTCCATCTTGTTTGCTGAGGGCCATTTTTCCGTAACTTTATAATTAATTTCAACATATTTTCTTTAAGTTTTTTAATTCTTCATTTTAATCTTAATTTATTTAATCTTAATATATTTATAATTTTTAAATTTATCTTACCCTTCTACTTTATGAAGGTTTTAAACTTAATTTTTATATTAATGAACTGGTAACTTTAAACTTAATTTAATTTAATAATTTTTTCTATTGAGCACATATACATTGATAATAAAGATCTTGCGACAGGTGTTAAAGATAAACCCAGGAACTGTACTCTTGAAAAGAAATTCTGCTCAGTTGCCAAAAGGAAAAATTATTAGTTGAGAACGAGTCATTTAATAATTGAAATCCAGGAATAATTTTAAAGTACCAGAAATAATTTTAGTTTTAGGAAATGAGAAGTTAAAACCTTTAGCATTTTTTCTAATTGAATGAATTTCTTTTTTTGTCTAAAAAGCAAAATTTGAAAATGGAAATTTGAAAGAATTATTTCAATAGCCAAAAACCTAAATTTGAGAAAGAAAATTTTGAATTATTATTTCCTTTCTTAAAAATTCTAATATATTTTCAAAAGTGATTAAATGTTTTTTAATCATTAAGAAATGAAACTATTTCATTTTAAATCTAAAAAACAGCACATCGGGTTGCCACTCAGCTAGTATTTAATATGTTTCATATACATTTTCCTTGGACTTTGCTTTCCTTTGAGAACCATTTTGCTGTTAAAAGACAAGCATGCAGTGTTGCATGCGTTGGCCTGACCAAGCAGCATACAGACTAAATATGATGCGAAAAGTAAGTACAAAGAAGAAAATATATTTATGACCTAGCTAATCAAAATATTTTCACAATTCTCTTTTTCACCTAATTAAAATTTCCGTTTATTTGATGTTAAAAGAACGGACTTGATTTAATTGACGTGAGTCAATCCCACAAAATTGAGTTTTGGTGTAAGCAATGGTCGCAGAGTATTGATTTCTAAATGAATATTTATGAGGCATTCCATAAATAAAATATTGTCGAAATGAATTGTTACTGCAAAACAACTGAAGAAGCTTTCGTATTCCATAATTTCCCGAAGGGTTCACGTGTAAAAATCATCTCCATCGTTTAAAACACTTTGCGGCACGCTATATTAAAATGCAACTGAAACATAGAAAATAAATGTTGTAAAATGATGCAGTTACTTAGATATTTTATGATATTTTAACTCAAAACTGCAGTTCATTAATATGGTCAGATATAGAATGGGGCCCAACGATTTACCGGAGAAAGGTTTAATGTAAATGAAAAAAAGGTATATTAAGGAGTCAAATATTTCATAGAAATTTTAATATGGAAGTGGCAGTGTGAAATACAAACTGTATTTTTCCCTACTGAAAAAAATCGCACTGAATTTTTCTGCAGTTTTTCTGTATTCATGATGTTTATTTATTTATTTAATTATTCATGGATCGTCTGTCTACTACTGTTTTTGGTAAAATGATTTCTTCTTATATGTATGAACTAAATCAAATTAAAAATATTTGATAATATGTAGTTCATGAAGATTAAATGTTTAGGTGAAATGTTTAAAGTATTTTTTGTTTCTTATTTATCCAAAATACCATTTTCTTTTCAAATGACAACTATGCAAAATTCGTAATTCTGAATGTTGTTTTATATTATTTCCTAAGTATAGTTTCTCCTTTTACTAAACCTTATTTCTTTATGCCGTATCACGTTCATCCTTTTAAATTTTGAAATTTTAAGTTCACTTTAATTTACTTCATCTTCATAGTATTTTATTGAGATGCAAGATAATGTTTTGATTCATCTTTAAACACATACTGAAACCGATGAGCTATAGTATGAAGAGAAAAATCGGAAGAAATATGTAGTTATATTGACCTGTATATAATCAATCTTTCCATTTAATTTATGCATTAATATTTCACACTGACTAAGAAATATGAAAACAAAAACATGTTTCGAAGATAAAAAAGGGAAGGCCCACCATTTGTTTAAATTCCTAACAGTATTAACCATGTCTTCTTTCCACAATAGTTTATTTATTATCCTCGCTTCCAGGTATAATTGGAGACTCTGAAATAAGTAAACCAGTCATGTTGCATTTCAGAGAAAAATCCATTAATAACTACGTATTGCAGAGATAAAAAAAGATAATTTCTTTTTTATGGAATTCGATGCACAAGAAGAAAATACATTTTTCTTGGGATATTAAATCACTGCGCATAAAAAAAATGTCTGCTATTTAAATTTCAGATCGTTTCTGTCTTAAAAATTGAGTAATGTAATATGATTATGCCAATATTTCATTTAATTCTGTGTCAAAATATTGTAATTTTAAGGGGGCAAGTGCCTTCTACCTCGAATTTTTAAATTTAAAAATTTTAACTCTATATACAAAAAATAGAATAATTTGTAATATTTTTACTACATTGAAGACCTTTAGAATTCAAAATAAGGATTTTTTGTCTGAACAATCAGTGGTTTCCAATAAAAAAATGCAGAATTTTATAGCACTTTTAAAAATGCTCCATGTGCATTCTAAATCATTTAAAAACCTTAAATTTACTAATATAATTTTCCCGTACGGATATAAACATAATTGTAAATGATATTTTTTCTGTTCGAATCTAATGTCATAAATAATTCTGTAGCGTTATGGCAGATGTTGATAGGTCCGAAAAATTCAATTTTATGTTTTAAGTTGATATGTCACACTTAAAATTGGTTCTTTAATGTGGCAAAAGGCAATATGTGGAATTATGAAATAATACTAAGTTATTCGTATTGACAAATGTTGTTATGTATAAAATAGGTAATACTTGGTCCCTAATTGAATATTTTAGTCCCTAATGGAAAATTTTCCTTGAATACCAGCCATATGCTTGAGGTTGAATATAAGTATTAACTAAAGAATATTTGGATTGAGAACCTTAATTGAGCGATTTTATATTTCACAACAAAAGTTGCTTTTTTCATTTACCGAAAACATGAAAAAATTACATATCAACATATGCCATAATATGCCATAATAATGCCACAGAATTATTTTTTTTATTTACCTATTGTTTTTTTTATGCTTTTGCATGTCTTTCCTTTATTCCTTGGTCTATAAATTTGAAAAAAAAAATATTTGTGGATTCAAAGAATGATGAACAGATTTGTGAAAAACACTTCGATTAAAATTGCTGAGAAAAAATTGGAAGAAATCAGAATAAAAGTGGTGTGTATTGAGCATTTTAAAAAAATTTAGCATTTTTGCAGAATTTTTTTAAAAACACAAAATAACATCGTCCACAAAATAATTACTTGCGAATTCTAAGTGTCTTGAAAGAAGTAGAAAATAATATTAATTATTTTTATTCTGTAAAATATTGTATATGTCAGTAAATTAATGAAAAATTTCAAAAAATTAATTTATAGGATCCTTGTCCTCTTAAGAACAATTATTACAAAGACTTCGAAGATTTATTCTGCAAATATTAAATAAACATTTATTTTGATATAAAAATTGCTTATCTAACGTCTAAACATGTCAGTAGAATTTTTTTACTAATGTTTTAACAAATTCCCTTTTAGTTGTTAATCAGTAGGGGATTTTTCGAAAATCGAAAAACGATTTATTAAAAGAAATATTCGTTCACATTCTAGACAGCTGAATAATTTTAGCCTTCAGCAATAATAATAATAATAATAATAAACTTAAGTTATTCTAATGTTAAACATGTTCTAAAAGTTTTATCTGATACATACTTTTATTTGATACACAATTTTATTTGATACATACAAAATTTTTAGTGATACACGTATTAAATTTTCCTATTCATTTGATCGTCAGTTTTTAATAATTTTAATCACAGTAAAAGGATGGAATATATTTTTTTTATATTTACTGATGATGAGACAATAAAAAAGAGTTTAAATATTTACGATTCATATAAATCTATAAATATATTAATTTTTGAAAAGAGACAAAGAATTTTTATTCGACATTTTATAATAACACAATTTGTAAGAATATCGAGAAATTATTAAAATAACTATTACAGAAAGAATTTCCTGTGAGTATCCCTTAATTCTGGTTTCTCGTTCAGCAGGAGTATATTAACTCTCTGACCTATAGAATATGGGGTAATATTCTTAGCTCTAAAAACACCTGCAACCCTCATTTCCTCATAATGTGTGTTTGAAGAAAGAAGCTAATAAAGATCATCTTTAATATATAGTTATTCTATCATTAAGAATTCCCTGACACTATTTCCGCACCAGATTATCACTTTCAAGGAAGAATATTAAATGAAATTAAAGGTATTATAAAAATTTTAATGGTATTAATAAGCATGCTGGAAACATTTGTCAAGAGTGTTGAGAACCGTGTTATTTCTTAAATCCAGAGAAAACTTTATTTAATATTGGTTAGTTATCTGGCATATTAGTTGTTATACATGTGTATAGAAGTATGAAATTAAAAAGTGTATACAAATTGTTCCAAACAACTTTTTATGTGTATACACACGGGCGCATATATATATATATATATATATATATATATATATATATATATATATATATATATATATATATATGTATATGCTTGTGTGTGTGTGTATAATTTACTTGCAGTTTCCTTTTTGTATAAGATTTTGAATGAATTGTATGGTATAAATTGAAAAGATACATTTTACCTCTAAGTAATGGGAACTTTAAAGCTAGTTGTCGTAATTTTGAAATTATTTTTTCAAAAATGTGTGGTTTTAGAAAATATATTTATTTTTTAATGTATTCAAATTTAAAAAGCATATTTCAGTTCCTAATAAAAATAGAATTCATGTGTGACGATATCACGAAATAAAAAATAATTGTATGTTTTTTATAAAATAAAAAAATAATAATTAGTGTTTAATCACTGTATACTCGTTTTATTGTCAATCGCCAGAGCTATCTTATTGTCTGCAATAGATCTTTGATGTTAATAGTAACATAGCCCATCTTTATAATTATAAAAATAAATCATCAACTTCTATAAATGTAAGTATACAATTAGTGACTGTCATTATTGTTTTTCGCTGTATTTTATGATTAAAGTCTTGTAAGTTTTGAGATATATCCTAAAAAGTGCCGCATATAATAATTTTCCCAATTTATTCGTTCATTTAAAAATGTGGGAGATTTACTGTTCTCTACAGTTTTTAAATATCAGCACGAAGTGCATATAATGTTGTTTTTGATACATGTAGATTTCAGATGTGCACATTTATATACATTTCAGGTTATGAATGATTATCAAAAATGATATATTATAAACTTCGCGCAATTTACACACAATTTTCAGCGAGAAATCTTAACGTACTAGTTTTATACATCATAATATTGATTTCCTGTAAGAAAGTTCCAACTCGTAAAAAACGAGTAATAAAAATACGTGAGTTTACGGACTAGAATGAAATGGAATTTAAAATCCAATTAAACAGAAAGCGTTATTTTTAATGATCCTTCATAATTTTTTTGCCATGTAGCAAGAGAGGGAGAAAGCGAAAAAAAGATTTAAAAAAAATATGTATCCAATATGAGAAAAAATATTGTAGTGAAATGGTATTTGATATTCTTTGAGGTCACGTGCTTTTCTAGTATGTTCTTCCATCATTTTGCACTTCAAGAACAGCTAATATTAGACTAAGCATATTTCCTCTAAGTTTTTTTTCTTATTTAATTATCGAAAAATTCAGCATTTTCCTACAAGTTTTCTTTTTAAAATAAAATAAAGCATTTTTAATATTAAAATAAATAATTGTATCTTAGAGTTGCTTGAGAGAATGCTTGAAAGAAGCATTATATATTTTTTAAACAAATGGAAGAATTAAAAAAGCTTAAGTAATAACATAACATTATATAAGATTAATTTATGTAAATTAGAAACGTTCACTTACTTTTTTTTATTTTATTATATTTTTTTCTAAAATATGAGTGAATGTATAGAGGAAAATTATCTTTAAAAATGTCATCATAAATTGTAGAATCTGTAACCTTTTGAAAGGTAGTATTATCTTTTTAATAAATAGATTTCATACATTTCATTTGTTGATAACTGTAGTTACTTGAATATGCTACAGTAATTTTATACAAATCATAATTCTGCCGCTAATCAATTCCCTGAAATCGAAATTTAGTTACTCAAATTACATGTCTTAGTAATTTAAAGACCTGAAACACATTGCGAAAGTACAAGATGAAACATTTCCTTTTATTACAGCCATCAAAGAAATTCATTTATTCAGTTGCGTATAACAGTTATTCATAAATTTCATTGATGTGTTTTTGCTATTTCTTTGCGTTATATATCCATAATTGCTCTCTGGCAGAACCTATCATACACGCACCATTAGACGCGTGTGAACTGGAAAGACATCAAATCTCTAGGTAGTGCTTTATCATCATACCTTTTATCTGGCTTGAACACATTGAGCCAGGTGAAAAATACTGGCGTTTTCTTCTGCAAAATTTTATATGTGTGCGGTAATATTGGGTTGCAAAATAAAAGTGCTGACTTCTTTTATCAGTGTAGGGTATGTGATATAATAATTTATTATTAAATGTTTTAGGGATATAAAAAGAGGTTTTAATGAAATTGCATAGTCAGAGATGATATAATTTATTTAACATTTTTTAATAAAAATTTAAAAAAAATTTGTGTTCATTAAAATTTTTTTAACCTTTCATTTCTTCAAAATGATATTTTGATGTTAACTTATCTATAAGCGGGAGTATTGAGGAACTTTCACGGATTTTAATCAAATTTCCTTGTTATAAATAATATCGTGGAAAAAATGAAACATTGAAAAAATGAAACATTGTGTAACCTGTGAATAATTGAATTTTGTTTAAAAACTTTTTTCCTAAATTTTTTTTGAAGTATTCATTTCCTAAAAATGATACTTTTATGTTGGCCTATCTTGAAGCGGGATTATTTATGAATTTCATGGATTTTAATGACATTGCCTAGTCATAGATTTTGTCATGAAAAAAAAGGAAACGTTATTGCACCTGTGAATGACTGAAACTTTATTTTCAAAATTTTATTTAGAACCTTGCAATTATATATTATTTTGAGGACATGAAAGGAAATTATTTTATAAATATTATTTAAATAAGTACTATTTTTAGGACATAAAGGAAATTATTAATTTGAAGGTATTAAGAAATTACCTAGTCAAAGATGTTGTCATGGAAAAAAAGGAAACGTTTTTGCACCTGTTAATGACTAAAACTTTATTTAAAAAATTTTATTTTGAACCGTTCAATTCCTCAAAATAATATTTTGATGTTAGCCCATCTTTAAGCGAGAGTATTGGGGAATTTTAATGAAATTGCCTTGTCAGAGAGGATATCGTGGAAAAATGAAAAATTGCTTTACCTTTGAATAAATGAATTTTGTTGAAAAAACTATATTTTGAATTTTTTTATAATCTTTCATATCCTCAAAATAATATTTTAATGTTAGCCTATCTTTAAACGGGAGTATTAAGGAATTTTCATGGAGAGGGGAAAAAAAGAAAAACTCCCCAAAAAATGTTTTCTAGAACTTTTTTATATGAGAACATTTCCCTCACTTTTATAAAAAATTTTCAATTATCTCCGATAGTTTTCCAAAATAATCAATAATTTTTTTAAGGTCATTAGAAAGGAATACTCTAAGTTAAAAAAAAGTTTTAGAACAGACTTTGAGGTATAGAATTTTAAAATGTGCCAAAGAAAAAAAAAGTTTTGACACGTCATTTTCTTGCCTACAAAAGTGACAGTTAAACCAATCTTAACGGCTTATAATTTTTAAAAAAATTAGAAGAAAGAAAACGAAATTATTAATTAGACGGTATTATGCACATGTTTTAGACACTTCATCACTTTAGAATAATGGATGATTTAAGTCTTTCTGTATAAGGTGTTTTAAAAACTGTTAGCTACTTCTGCTTTGCATTTGAAAAAAAAAAAGGTGTAACATAAATCGACATCGAAAGCTAAGTGGAGCATTTAAATCTACATTAATTATTTCGAATCTTATATTTGCTTTTGTAATATACAAAAATCTTAGTTATGAATATAATTTAATTGCTTTTAGAATTTAGACCTAGTATCTGATATTTCTTTCTGTAGATTTGAGTTTATGATTTGTGGCCGAGGCAGCCGTGTGGTAAGCGCGCTAGCTTCCGGTGCTGGGGTTGCTAGGATCGAATCCCGGCACACGCCACTAAAATATCTCCATTCGTGTCGTCCCTTCATAGGGAGCAATGCTGGTCCTCCTATATGGGGCTCCCATAATAAAATGGTCAAGAAAAACTGCAGTGAATAACAGACGAATGTCCATCCGCCAAAGTGCCTTCGCATTGGAAAAAAAATTGTGATTTGTAATAAGATATATTTGAATATATTCATTATAATTTAGTTATAACTTTTTGAAAGTCGTAAGTACCGACCAACATTTATTTAAAACTAAAATTTTGTTCAAAACGTATTTGTTTCAATCTATGATCCCGTTCATATAAACGCCATTCAATCCCAAATTTCTCTTAAAATGGGAATTTTTTAAAAATTCATTATAAACCTGAGTTTCTCAAAGTGTTTTCCAAAGTGTTTCTCAAAGTGCCAGAACTCTAGAGTTCTGGCAAATAATTTAGGCGTTCCGCGAGGCATAATTTATATTATTCTCCATAAAGGCGCGGTCAAATGCATTCGATGAATATCCAGATCCAGGGAAAATATCTGTTCGTATTTTATTACCTTTTGCAACCACTTTTTTGTGTGAAGCTGGATTTTCATGATATGATAAGCCGAAAACAAAATATAGAGACAGAATAAAAGGCAGCACCAGATATGTAAATTATTTTATCGACCATAACGCCAAATTTTATGAGGATCATGGAATCGAAGAAGCAGCAGAATTCTTCTCATTAAATATTTGTTACTTATTTTTAATTTACCCTCATATTTTACTGTTTATAATAACTATTATTTGGTTTAATGAAGAATTTTTTTAAAGATATTTTGTTTAATTCGTTAAAATTTAAGTATTAAACAGTATTTGTTTCAATAAATATCACATTAATGTTAGGGGGAGTAAAAGGTCTAGTGATCAAACACTGTAGAGTGTTCAGCGATCAAAAAAGTTTGGGGAACACTGTTATACAGGTTTAGGAATACATTAACAGAAATTAGATCTTTTTGTGATGACTACAATTGTAACTGTTATATAAAGTTAGATACAACTGTTTTTATGCAGTCGTGTTCATGCATACTGTGTTGTGTAGTTGTAATATAGGTTCATTTATTTCAAAGTTGAATTTCATAATTTATGCCAACTTTAATAAGGAACATCTAAAATATCTTGCGATTCTTTTCTGAGTATTTTCTCGTTTTGTTTATGTAAGCTGTATAAAGGAATTTGTTTTAAGTAAATATTGAGATCTTTCTCCTGAAAAAAAAAATCTTTTTTTTTAACTTTAAAGGCATTAAAGTATTTTAGATGTGGAATATTTGCTGTTAATGATGAAAAACTAATTTCAATCTTTATAAACTGAAAAGTAAGATAAAATGTAACTTCAATGTAGTTCTTGATTTAATAGGTGTATCAAACCTAAAGATGCACAAAAATTTCATTTGAAATTGTGCTAAAATAACTTCAAATTTCTTGGGTTTTTTGGTAAGCATAGTTATCTTTAAAGAATATGATTTTGAGTAAAATATACTGAAATATACATGACAATTCTAAAAAAATTTAAAAATCCTAAACGTATTTCTCTTGAAAAGTAAACCAACTGAAAAATTATTTACGAAAAACTTTTCTATTCATGTGACTAAATAGGTTTGAAGTAAAGTTTCTGAAAATACCTAAATTAAAACTTAGTATGAATACATAGGTTTTTTTTAAGGATTTAATTAATAATTCATCTTAGGATTTAATTATTTTTATGGATATAACCATTAAAAATAAATTAATCTTAATTGATATAACCATTAAAAATGAGTTAATTTTAAATATTTTTAAAAGAAAATTTTAAGTATTTTTAAGAGAAAATTTTAAATATTTCTACTTTTTTTAATATTCATAGTGATATCTATATTATTAAATAAAGAAAGTCAAAAATTTATTCTCTAAACCAAGTTCAAGCGATACCACCTTGCAAAATCCCGGTTCTTCAACCTATTATGTGAAAAACGTGAACAGAGCAGACCACACTGAAGAACTCTGTTGCCAATGTTCTTTTTATAAATAACATATTCTGTTCCCTTTCTGAAAAAACCCTGCAAAAGCTACATATTTAAAATGAGCCCGAAAGGGCGCTAGCAGATCATAATTAAAACGTATGATGCGTCACAGTAGGGTGTCCTAGATGAATTTCAAAACTAAACATAAAATACATTTTATTATGTCTTCGAAAATATCCATTAATAAATCTGGGCATTAATTTACATCAGAGACATCTGGAAATGTCATAAAAAATCTCATTAACCTTTTCATTACCGACAGAAACAGGTCACTGCAGACAGTGGAGGATCATTTTTCAGCTGGCAATATGATGGGACGGCAAGTTTTAAAAGAACTAAAAACCAGAGTAATTTGGGCCTGTCAGTTGTAGCACTACACAAAGCGGGTCTCGAATAAAACGAACTACCATTAATTTAAAAGTTGTTAACATATGAAAATACTGTGTGGGCTGTGTTTTGGATAGACGGGGTTTTAAAAAAGAAACGCGGTGTAGTGAAAGAAGTGTTTGAGTGGCACTTGTAAGTAGATATAAAAATACTAATTTAGTGTTCCTGTTACATGCGCTGCTTGAAAGATAAGAGATAGTTATTGTAAATTATTTTAAATTGGTGCAAAGTTTTGTGAAGTGTTTATTAAAACCAACTACACGAGATCGAAAGTATATATATATATATATATATATATATATATATATGGATATATATATATATGGATATATATATATATATATATATATATATATATATATATATATATATATATGTGTGTGTGTGTGTGTGTGTGTGTGTGTTGAAACTTTTTATTTTAGTAGTATGACCTTCTTAACCATCCTATATATATAATAGCCGTTGTCTCTGTATGACACTTCCGGGCTGTACTCATCTTTCAATTGAAGCCCTCAGTAAACAAACAGCCTGTTAGGCTTAATTTCAATTTCAGATGTGGATCAGAATTTTTTCATACCTAAAAACTAATAGCTTCTCTATCAAATCACGTTTGTTTAGCCTATTTTTCTATAAAACATTCAGAACTAATAAAAATTGAATGCTTTTAGCTGTATATTTAACAGTTTTTAAAAAACTGTTTACTTTTGCGATGAATTCTGAAAGTAAACAAACTTGAACGTGAATGAATCAAGTAGCTGAAGTATTCATATCGCGTAGAGAGCTGTAAAAAAATAATGAAAGGGTTTGCTTTTACAAGGTGTAGATTAAATGCAATATTGTTAGATAATTCGGGATATTTTTTAACTTTCATATGCTTTTTCCATTATGACATCATTATTAGCATTATGACGTCAAAATGACGGGTTGGATGTCAGTCTACTACTCCAATCACATGAAAAACTAAATAAATAAAAAATAATGAAATGGTTTGCTTTTACAAGGTGTGGATTAAATGCAATATTGTTAGATAATTCGGGATATTTTTTAACTTTCATATACTTTTTCCATTATGTCGTCATTATTAATATTATGACGTCAAAATGACGGGTTACCTTCTAGTTTTGAATAATACTTGGTTAAAGAACTTTACATTTTGAACGATAGATATTTTACAGATATGTAATATAATTTTGCATGCAATATACAAATACATATCCTCATATTTAGGACAACATATATAAGAGTCCCCGTATATAGGAGCAAAATTATTTACCTTAAACAACAAAAACATAATATATGATGATACATGAAAGCAAAACTTTTAAATGAACATTTTGATTTAAACATTCACCTTATAATCACAGATCTTTTGAGGCTGTATTTTAAATTTGCATGCTTTGGATTAATTAACAGTGATCCCGAAGTCTGTTAATTATTTCCCACTTATTTTGCATCTAGTTTTGAATTTTAAACATTTTTGAAGCAATCTTCTATACAAATACTATATACTATATACTACTTCTATACAATCTTCTATCACAATTATTTATCCAGAAGAGATATTGGTTTAAACTTTGAGAGATAGCGTCTTGATAGTTCTGAGTTTTGCAGAGAGAGAAACTTAAATCTGTAGTTTTCAAACAATTAAATAGGAAATGACTACCGGGAAAACAACACAAACCGTTGCATATTTTAATAATATAAATAACCGTAGCGGATGAAAAATAAATTACCCGCGAAGTAGCACATATCAACAGATGTCTCCGAGACAAAGGAAAAATTCCTCACATAGGAAGCTCACTATCTGATAGAAAAAGGTAAAGAAGTTCCGAAGCATCTTAATTCATACTTTTCTTTCTTTATTACTTTTTCAAAACAGATACTGCATTAACTATTGTAAAAAAAATGCTTTACAGTGTTTAATAAGGATCTGAGGTCAACTACATTATTTCGTTATACCCAGGGAAATTTTCGCTCAGGGCAGCCATTACAGTGAGTATTCTGTGAGAGTTAATAAAGTTTGGATTATTTTGAAACATCTAACATTGCAAAATTAGAAAAATAAATAGAATTAGAAAGCTAAATTTAATTTAATAACAATTGATATTCGAGTTAACTTAAACCAGAGCCTCAATATAATATATATATATATATATATATATATATAATATATATATATATATATTAAAAATGGCAGAAATCTGTACATTAAAAGAAAAATAAAGATTTTCTACAAAATAATGAATTTTGTTTCTAGTGGGCCTTTCTAGTGTCTATTATAAGGTTAAGAGAAACTATAGATTAACAAATAACCGTCATAATAAAACTGCAAATATCAATCTTGGATTCCGAAATTTTATATGTTGAGATCCGCAGGAAGCGTGATACATCCAACATTTAAAACCTCCTTTCAATGTTGCAAATTGAGTGGATGGTAAATTTTGAATATGCACTCATTTTCTTATATGAACTGGAGTCTGCAAGAAACGTTTACAGGACCTTCCGCATGCAGAATACAGAACTGGTTATACTGTTCGACATCAGTGTGAAGAGAAAGGGAACATGATGCCGATATAGGTGTTAGAGTTATCCACAGTATGTTTCATAAAAATCTTAGAGAATCGACGAGACATGTATCTCCTTAAATGGTATTCGAAAGAAATTTTAAATCATAAAGATTTGTAACTGAATGTTATATATGTCATGAACATTGCAATTAAAATATAATTTATAACGTTATCTTCTGTCTAATGCTTTGGTCGGGAGTATTTCAGACCAGGTCGATAGACGGCTGACGTTGCGGCTCTGATCTGTATTAGCACTACAAGGGTCGAAATCAGATTTAGCCATGTACCACCTCAATTGTGACTGAGTAACCATAGGTCGACTTTTGGGGGGATCAAACTCTCTCTCACACTCTCTGACCACAAACAGAGACTTTCCGGTCTACGGATTTAATGTGCCCATATCAGGCCTAAACACGGAGGTATTTAATGGCGCTTGCTGGGGTTCGATTCGGGCACACCCTTAGAAACGAAAACCGCCGTGCTACTACTAGGCTAACTCAAACCCATAAAGTGATTGTTAATAAAAATGAATAAGCAAATCCTTACATAAGCGATATCACTTCATTAATGTTGTGTACATAACTTAAGGAAATTAAAAAGATAAAGATATCCTGTTTATTTTAGTTGAAAAAAAAACTATTATGTCAACAATATATGTACAAGCAAAACTTTGAATACGCAATTTGGAAGTTCTTAAAATCAACGACAATCGCAGAAGCGTTAATTCATTAATAACAACAGGATAGCTGCTACAGGCAGCGCATACATAAACCATTTTTCATTTTTATCGCTTTACTAATCAGGGCTAAAGCGTAAAATGAAACTTTTGGTATTATACAATTACCATCCATTTTATTAAGTTACGAGTACTTTTCCTTGTTTTCATTGTTACTCAATACGGTGTGTTTGAACGCTCTCACACAGATTTTGTCGATGAAATATTTTCCGTTTGTGAAGTGAACCAAATTGTTTACTTCCGTGTTAAACAGTTCAACCGAAAACAAAGGCGTACATTCTTTGTTAGCATGAACGGAATAATTTAGAGATAGTCACGGCGACAAACTTTTCTGTTGTCATCCCGATAGATACCGATAAAATAGCTAATTAGAGACAGATATGTGTGCTGTTGTTTTCTGGAATTAGAATGCTAATGGCGTTTTGCTTCATAGAAATGGCTGTGCAGGAATTGAATACCAATGAAAATTATCAAAGGAAGAGTAACTATTGTTTTCATCGATGACTATTGTTTCTAGATGAAAAGATAACGGCTGGCTCAGACTTTTATTAAAAGATAACATAAACTTATGGTATTTATAAACATATGGCAGTTAGGTTATTCTTGTATTATATATAGCTCCAATAATTTTATAATATAATTTTTCCAATTTTCAAGAATTTCTTTTTATATTTTAATTCGTAATTAATAAATCAGCTACCTTTAATGACCGCCCTCATGGTATAGTGCTTAGCGTTCTCAGCTGCCCCGCAATGGGCGTGTGTTCATATATATATATATATATATATATATATATATATATATATATATATATATATATATATAATACTTTAAAAAACAAATCCTGCTAGAATATATAACTTTCATTCAGTAACCAACATTAAGTTTTACTAATTTGAAGAACAAATGGAGTACATTTATCCCTGTTACCAAACAATTAAGTGAATTACAAATTGAAGCAGTCATTGCTGATGTTCATCATCTTAAATAAGTGGAGACAGCTTGCAATAGTTTTAGCTAGTTAAAAATTAGGCACTTTAAAACTGTAATGAATGAAATGAAAACCTGTAATTCATAAATTTTATCTGCATTCATTGAAGATAGAGATAAGGAGGGAGACATTAATTCAATATTAAATGCACTTATTTGAAGATTGATATGCACAAAGGAATGTATTATAATTAATCACTAAATATTAAGAATCATTTTGCCGATTGAAAATTTCTTGAGTGTGGTTATCGTGGAAATAAACTTTCAAATTATGATGCTTTAATGTAGTTTGCTTAATGTTATTATATCCACTCCAATATATCTGTTTCTCAGATTTTTCGTTAGTTTCTGCAGTAAATTGTTTGATTTAATGTCCGTTTCATATATTAATTTCGAATTAATATTTAAATTGATTTAATTCAGGATTAACATATAAGATGAAATTCACCATACAGAATTGTTTGCAAATTAAAATTATTAGCATATCTCTTTTAATTCTGCAAAAATAAATAAATAAATAAAAAACATTCTAGAAGATAATTTTAAATATGTTTTTTAGAAATGGCATGAAATTTTCACTTCGGAGTGATAAACTCCCTTGTCCTCCAATATATGTGTAAAAATAATCCTTTTCGTGGTCAGAACGGGACTAAGTTAGCTGCTCCAAAATCTCAGGAAGGAGACAAAGCTGTAGCAGATTTAGTGTTAACCAGGGTGCATCTCGAAGGGGGCGTATGGCTTTATAACCAGCAAAATTATCTATGAAATATCTGCAGTGAATAAAAATTTTCCATACTCAACTTAATATATGAGTATATTCACAAACTATAAATTTTTAATTTTATGAAAAACATTTTTACAAGTGCACACATTTAAGTGACAGAAATTACCATCAAAATATTCCTTTCAACCAGCATAAAAAAAGGGAAAAGAGAGACTACATTGAAAATTTCGTGATTATATATATATATATATATATATATATATATATATATATATATATATACATATATATATATATAGATAGATAGATAGATAGATAGATAGATGGAAGGCATTATATATTATTTCATATTTTCCCTATATATTGACTAACACTTATAATGAAGTCCATTACAGGATAAAAATATTCCAGTAGATTATTTTAATCAATACTGAATATATTAAATTATAATCCCTTGCTGCTTTTAGTAGGATATAGTTTAATCATTTTATTAATCAATATTTATTCGCTATAAAGTAATTAAGATAATTTTGACTTTTAAGGAAATCGAAGAAAATTTTAAAGCAATTGAATGAAATATAATAATGCATTTTTGTTGCTCATAATTAAAAATCCAAATTAATTATGTCATATCATCAGCAGTGCATCTTATGTGCTAATAAAATATACTTTATATGAACACTTGTATATATTTTTTTTTTTATGAACACTTGCATATTTTTTTTATGTTGCAAAATCTATAAAATTTATTTCTTGGCTCAGAGCCATGAACAAAAAATTACAAAATTTAAATTCCTATGTAAAAATTCTTTACACTTTTTCATAGTTTCCAAATGAACTATAATTTACTATGAAGAAACATGTTAATGAAAGTAATTGAAAGCTTTTTATTTCCTAACCCCTCATTAAAACTCTACAAGATTCATTAAGACAAATAAAATTAGTAATGGCTTGTTTTTACAAATGTTTAATACAGTAAACTGTATACATTATTTTCCTGTAAGAGTAGTGTTTTTTTTTATTAATTTTAACTTTAACATCTAGTAAAGTTCAGTTTTAAAATATTTTTTTTCATTTAATTGAACTTTGTAATGCTAATTTTTCTTTAATTTTATGTTAAATGGTTTTTTTCGTAACGGTTCTAGCCTTTAATGGGAAATCCTGCTTAGAAATATAATTAAAATAACATCTAACGGACTTTATATGATGTAAAATTTACTTCCTTAAATTGTTTTCTCATCGATTCAAGGGTTTTTGCAAATAAGGTGTATTAAATCTGCTGTATGGAATAACAGGAGATAAGACTGAGAAAATATGCATCTCTGGCATACCAGGTAGCCTGGGGCTTAGGTTTTCGCCCTTGTTACCAGCTCGTCAGCAAATCATAAACGATGAATGCGCTATAGCAGTGGTTCTAAACCTGGAGTGGTGGAGAACCATGTATATATATATATATATATATATATATATATATATATATATATATATAAAATCAAACTCAAATAGTTTACTGTACAATTTGAATTGATTGGCCTTCCAAGTTTTTCAATTCTTTTATTAGTTCCTAAAGTGAGTAATCCTTCTAAGTGGACAAGGTACATTTAACCTGAAGTTTTTTTTTTCAATTTTTAAACGCTGTGTACATAATAATAATTATTAATATTATTTTTCGCTACATTGATGACCCCCATAATTCAATATAAGGAATTTTGGCAAAATGATGCCCGTTTTCCAAAAACTCTAACATTTTTAAAATGCTCCAAGCGCATTCTATATCCTTTAAAGCCCTTAAAAATTATAATATAAGTTCATCTTATGTATAAATATAAACATAATTGAGCCTTGAATTTTTTTTGCATGAATATAAAGTCTGGAAAACCTTTTTTTTATTTTGTCTGTTTTTTTAAAATTTTTTGCATGTGTTTACATTCTTCCGTGGTCTATAAATTAGAGAAATATTTGTGGCTTCAAAGAACTATGTCCACTTCTATTAAAAATCTTTGTATTAACAATCCTTAGAAATTTTGAAGAAATCGGGAGAAAATGAGCGCACATGGAACATTTTTAGAAATTCTAACATTTTTGTAGAATTGTTTTTTTAAACAAGCCTTATTCTTTCACAAAATACTTATTTGTAATTTCTAGTTGACTTCAATGTAGTTAAAAAAATATTAATTATACTAATGTGGCATATTGTGTAAAATACTGAAAATTCAAAATAACGAGGCTGAAGATCCCATGTTCCTGTAAAGGCACACTATGATATAAAGCAGACATATTGTAAAATCTCGAGTATAATAAGCACTTTTTTTCATATTTTAGTTCGCAAAAATGAGGGTGCGTATTATACTCGCGTATAAAAATGAACGTAGTTTTAAACATTGGATAAACGAACATACAGAAGCTTTAAGACACTGTCGCAACACGGGTGCGCGTGCATCACCACTCCGTGATTCAGCCACCCGTTTACTAAGCAGGTCTTTCTTTTTAAACAAACGGAACTCACAGTTCGTATCGCACACGCATTCGTTTAATAACATGTTTCTTAAATTAGTGATAGTTCACGGTTGTTGCAAGTGCAAAAATGTATTATTTTATTTTATTTATTTCCCTCGGAATTTCTTCAAGACGGTCCTATACGGCAGCAGAAAAATTATCATAATATCTGTGCAATTTTTAAATAAAATATTGAAAAGTTATGGTTGCGTATTATAGTCAAATTTAAATTTTTTCCGAAAATTTCGCGCAATATCAAGCATGCGTATTATAGTCGATATTTTACGGTAAATAAACAAGAAAATATAGAATCGCATTCTCACTTTATAAAAAAATGAACGAATAAATGCTGTAAAACAATTGGCAATTACGTGAAAAATATCTTAATGTAACTCTTGACGATGGCAACGAAACAGAGTGCAAACGGACCTTTAAAATAAATAACTCCAACTACTATTTTTGGCTGTCACTGCAACCGTAATTAGGAGAAAAGCGGGTTTGATAAATACGCTCTAACGATTAGCGTAAAAATAACGTTCCCTCTCCCGATCGCCCAATTCATATCATTAACTCACATATCCTCGAAATATTTCATCAAAACAATGAACACAAAAATAAATGTAAATTACCGCAATTCAAGAACACTTGCGTTCTTTTATAAACGATAAAACTCCTCCCCCTTCTCCGTTAAGTCACTCGCTCGTAGCTACATTTCATTTTCCAAACTCCATCACCAGTCGGATTTGCTTTCGAGAAAAACCTGTCATGCACGCGCCATTAGAATCGAAAATCCATTAAATGCATTGAACTGCCGACTAAAAGTGTATCATTGTGTGCTTTATCTGTTTTAACACGTTTGGGTAAAGGTAAAAGTGCTTGGAATGAATGGGATAAAATATCGCAGTTCGAATTGTTCCATACTTCGAAGTGATTTTTTTTTTTTGGGGGGAGGGGTGTTTGCTTTTTATAGTTTCTTACAAACAGGGAATAGCTCTTTATTTATCGACACCCACGGGACGGAAAGTTGTAACCGTATAAAAATCAAAAAAAGGTGTTTGGTAAAATACACCGAATGTTGTTCAGTGTTTGCGTCTTTCTTATGTAAATTTGGATACTACAAACCTGTTTCCTTGAATTTTTATAGGCAACTATTTTTTTGCTCAACATAAAAAAGAGTTAAAATGTAAGGATATTATAAATATTTTGCTGATAAATTTTGAACAGGGATTTTTACGATAATTCAGGAATAGAGCATTTATACGAGAGAACAACTCGAAGGGATATACCTTAGGACTTGTGGAGGACCGTGCTTAAAGATTACAGAAAAAACCGAAATTCATTTGCTGGAGAGGTGGAGGCCTTCAAAATTGCCTTAGAACAACTAGTGGCCCTACATCATAAGTTTTAGAGAGTTGTTCTGCTATCGGATTCAAGGGCAGCAATTCAAGCCATTGGCTCTTTGGAGACCCCTATATCTACAGAAATTTTCAGCTATGCAGTTTACTTGCCTTCCTTTAATTTTAATGGTATTTCTTTGGTCACCATCTGATACCTCAGCATGGTTATCTCCATTCACAGCAAACCTTTCGCTATCATCAGTTCTCTATCGATCAGGGATTTTATAGTTAACATAAAATTGCCATTGGATGTTTTGTACTGTCGACCCTCTAGTTCCTAAAACAATTCGAGGATACTCTCGTGGAATTATTCAATCAATGGTCACCATGGCATACAAATCTGTGACTATTTCATGTAGACGTTGTTTGCTGTTTCAACAAAATATTTTGCAGCTATCAAAGTTACTTTACAACTGTTAGTTCCATTGTTAGGGAAAATTATGGTAACACCACCAAACTCATCTGCAATTCTTTGGATCACTTCACCAGGTTTAGCAACAAAATAGCAATGGCGTTTTGGATCAATATCAGTATATGCTTTAATAGCATTCTCTCCTTCCTGAATAATTTTATTTAGTTCTTTTTTCGCTGCCTCCACCAGTTAATTTCGACCAATTATAATAACAGTGTCAGGATCTTCGTCACTTTCATTAGGAAAGATTATTGTAGCTCCTGTTTTATCTCGTACCTTTTTTAATGTTAACACAATTATTCCCAATTTAAAATGTGTGTATTATTGATCTAGTTTTGCTTTCACATCAATACTATAATTGGTAAGTTTCTTCTCATTCGACAGTTCAATCAATAGTTTTTTGTCCTTCAGTACATTCTCTTTTCTTTAAACCATGCTTTTGACAATGGCATTTTTGCAATCTGAATTTTTTTAATTCGGCAGTGTGTTCAAACCTAATTCTTCAGCCAATATTTTTAACTCCTCTTTTAGACCTTTCGCTAAATATGTCGTTTTAAATCACAGAAAAAAGTATATACTTCGAAACTAATTCTAGAACATTAGCAGTATCACAACAGAAAGTAGAAAAATACGTTATTACCAAAATGAAGTAAGCAGCTAAGTGTCTATAAAAACATAAGTATAGAATAACACCAACATAAATCAAGTACTTGGATAAACCACATATATTAAGTCTAACTGTAGCAAATTCCATCCGGTCCGAGAACCCATATTTTCTACAGAACTTCGACGTCTAGAGGATATATATATATATATATATATATATATATATATATATATATATATATATATATATATATATATATATATATATATATATATATATATATATATATATATATATAGATATATATATATACATATATATATACATATATATATACAGATATATATATACATATATATATATACATATATATATATACATATATATATATATATATATATATATATATATATATATATATACATATATATATATATATATATATATATATATATATATATATATATATATATATATATATATATATATATATATATATATATAATTTCTGTATCGACGGTCTTCATCCTTTTGTTTTGTGAGGGCATCTTTTATTATGTTACATGAGAAATTCAGGTTTTCTTATAAATATACTAGTATGCTACTTAATTACTTCATGAAAGAATACCTCAATCTTGGAAAAAGAAGAAAACACAAAGTATCCGTTGTTAATTGTTTCTTCTGTTCAAGGTACGAGAAATAAATTTTTGTTCTGTATATCAATAAAGATAATAGAAGATCCTTAACTACAGAAATTGTATCCCTTTCCAAAAAAAAAGTTTATAACAAATGATCTCATTTTTTTTTAAAATATGCTGTCTCGGGAAAAGTGAGATTCAGTTAAGAAAGTTTCATTGATGAAAATTATTAGCAGGATATTTGAACGCCTTGTGTATTTCTAAAGTCTATTCGTGTCTCTTTCAATTTCTTATTTAATAACAATGTAGAAAGAAATTATGGTCCAAGTAACCGGACATTTTGGGAATTACAATAAGAATTAGAACTGAATTGAAAGAAATAGCGCACACGTAAAATGAGTGAAAAAACATGTAACAAACGTATTAACAAAAGACAGTTCATCCCAAAGGAAGCATAAACAAAATATAACTGCTGTATGCTGATGCTACAAATATATGATTACTAAATTTCAGAGAATGTCGATTCTCGTAGCTATTATTTATTAACTCATTTTTACGGAGATGTAGTTTAACATTTATTTCATTCACATTTGCCAAATAAATTTAAAGAGAAATAAAATTGAGCAACTGCCTTATGATGACAATCTTTTTCTTTAGGAGTTTTGTGGTGCTGAAAAACCCTTGTCGAATGAAAAATCTATTTATGTTGTGCATAACAGTACCTGAATATGCATGACGAATAATTTTTTTCAAAACAACGTATATATTTTTATATTTTTTATAACTGACTGTTCTGTAAAACGTGTTGCTCGTATTACCTCATTATGACTGCTGCAAGACGGACATGCTAAAGAGGCAAAATTTTAGTACGGAATAATTTTCAATATCTACTGAATGACATCAAAAAATAATTTGTATGTTTTCCATATCAACTGATTTTAATTGTTTGTACCGCTTTATTATATGTTGGATAAATGTGATCTTGTTGAAGGTTGTCCAGCTTTATCCAGAGTTTGCTATAATAACATTCTGACACTTTTAAAAATCTGTACCATTATATATCAGAAAATTAAGCACAATTATTTCTGGATACGTTCCACATCAGATGCCCTGCAATGTCCTAAAACTGATATACCTGACTTTACATATCAATTCTTCGCTGAACTCTTGATGCTTATGAATATATTCATTTTAAATACATTCGTTTAAATAAAAGGAAAACTTTCTACACACTGTTTATTGTATTGCAAAGATTCTTTTACACTTAGAGTGTTACCAGGTTAATAAACTCGTGGGTACCATTTTGTAGTCCGTAGTGTTGTTGTTGCTGTTTCTTCTGTCCCCCTGGCCAGAGGTATTCCAGACCAGGTCCATATAGGCTGGCGCAGTGGTCGTCAACCTGGTCCCTACCGCCCACTACTGGGCAATTCAAGGTTTCATGGTGGGCGGTAGGGAATTTTTGTCCGTTGTTACAAATTTTGTACTTCGTCCATTTATTAAATAAATTGCTAAAAGTTTCGGAAGCTTGAATTTCTAAAATAGGCTTTTGCAATTTACTTTTGAATTCCATCTATAAACCTTTGAATACAGATAATAATTCACCGGACACTTCTCGAAGCATGCTCGTGGACGAGGAACCAAGGAATGAGCTCTGTAGCCATCCGCTCAAATTATTTATTCAACCAAAATTATTTATTCAATTTTAAAGTACTTTCTTTTTACACATTGCGTATTTGCACAGTTTTGGGAGATCTCAGGTTGCAAATCTGCAGGTGAAGTTTACTCATTCTCCTTATATTTTTGAAAAAATAAACTAGTTAATACACAGTTATTGGTGCCGGAAAGATAGGATAAATTACTTTGAATTATCCTGGATAAAGGACATTGAATGGTAAAAACAAAGATAGTACGTTAAGTCCCCGTGAACGCAATATCCTTTACAATATACCTAGGAATAAGTAAATTTCGCATAAAAAATATCGAAATTCCGCAACAACAAAAAATACAATAAATAAAATTTCGCATTTATTCACAAAAAAATGTAAACTCAAAAATTTTACATTTATAAAAAAAAGTACAATTTTACTTACTTGGATAGTTAAATATCAAAATTCTTAGTTAAAAGCTAACATTTTAGTAGTCTGCACATTCTGTTCCTTAAGTCTTTGCTTTTTGTCATTAATTACTATGTTTTACATACTAAAATATCTCAGTATTTACTCTGTTAACGGGATTATAGAGGCTTTGTATAGCTTTGTATAGCCTTTGCAAAGTTAAGGTAGCAGCATTTTGTTGCAATTAATATCTGTTTAACATCAACAGGAGTCTCTTGATTGACTACTGTAAATAGCTCAAATACCCTTGAGTTTGGGCTCTCAAGAGGTGTTCTTAAATGTTCTAAACTGTTCCAAAAAACTTGATGGTTGATTTTTAAAGTTAGATTTTTAGGTTCGACTATGGTACAGACAAACTGTCAGGGTGAAATTCGGAACAAATCCGAAGGAGAGGGAGATTTCTCAGTTAAAGACAGTGGATGGTCTTACTTAAAAAATTGTGTTAATAAATTATGTTATTACCTAATTTCGTTTAAAAAGCCGTTTATCACCGAGTTTTCGCCGAAAAGTAGCAAAAAAATTATCTTCGCGTTTATTCGCTCATATCGGCAAATTTCGCATTTATTCGCATCTATTTTGCAAATACGAATATTACGTATCCTTAAATATACCTTATAGTACTGAATTTTTCTTAACCTTATTACTTATCCACACTTTTCAATAAGCTTCAATGATATAAACACGCGGAGACCTTTATTCTTGTACTTGCATCCGAAACTTCATTATATCATTAGTTGCAGTAAAGGAATAACAAAAATAAAACTGAATTTTGTTCCATGTTTAAAGATAGTTTAAAAATAACTGCTTCTTTGACACAGCTTTAGGTGGATATTCATGGCGTATTTATTATGTTAAATCTTAAATATATATATAAATATATAGGTTTTTTTTTTGTTTGGTCTGAGAAACTTTGATTTTTGTCGTAACTCCAATTTTGTCATTAATTTTCGTAGGGAACATTTGAATTCTCGAAGAAAAATTCTCATTAACGTTTTCATTATCGACTGAAACAGGTGGTCGTTTATGTAATAAATGATAAAATTTTGGGATGGAAAATAAATATTTCTTTCGTGCATAGCTGAACCTGAAGAAATAATTAATGCTTTTCTGAGCATAGAAATCTGTGAATTATTGATTGTTTTTTCCTGGAGAATAAAGTGAGTTGCTTCATTCAGATCTTTTTAAAAGCCGAATTATGTAAGGTAAACACAAGTTGTAATTAAGAAATGTGTAAATGGATTTCTTTCATTATAGCATAGCAGGAGAAAGGAAATTGTTTGTGTTGAACGAATATCATCTTTAAAAAATGCTAACTGATTGGGAAAATTACTTGAAAATTTGGTATTTGGCGTGTTCTGACTCAAAGAAAAATTTGACATTACCACTAATATTTCATTCTCAAAGAATTATAAATTACACATATCTTTACAGATTATTATTGTTAGTAATACAATTAATGTTATTTTTAAGCAATTATAAATGAAATGATTAATTCATGAAACGGTTTCTGTAAATAAAAGAATTGATGAAATAATGATGATTGTGCTAAACATTAGGCTTTGCCTGTCAGAAAAGATTTTTTTTTTACCTTAGCGTAGATAATCAATCACAGAGGGAATTTTAAAACAAGTTATAAAATTGTTAGAAGTTATGTATATAGTAGGTACACGTGGGGGTTTAATGAATGGTATGAGATTTAATGAATGATTATGGGAATGAAAGCTGTAACACTGCAGAGGCAATTCAGACAGTGTGTTTGTATGAAGTTCGGTAAGAATAGTTTGGATTCCCAACAATGTGAGCTAAAAGGATTTTCAGAGTCTGCTAATGTAGGAATAACACAGCTATTCTCCAACCGACTGCAAGATATCTGACCTTGTCTGGATCTGTCATATTACAATATAAACATATTACATGGATTGCATTTTGATATTTATTACAAAGTTTGACTATTATTTTGTATTCTGGATAAAGTTAAAGAACTGAAATACTATTTGACGTGTATTTAGGGTAAGATGGAAAAAAAATCTCTTGAAAATCAATAAGTTAGTCTCTGACATCGGTCACTAGCGACAGTTCTTCAGGGTGGCATAGATGTTTGCATTCAGCCTTTAAAGGAGCTGGACTGTTCAGCTCTTAAATAACAAAGATAACCGTAGCATTCCTAAACAAAAATGAGAGTTTAGTCATGCAAAATTAAAAATTACAATGTTGTTATGGATAGAATTTTATTAAACTATCAATAATTAAATCTTGAACTACCACAAAAATCACAGCTAAATTTCTATGAATTGCACTGTAATACACGAGATAAGCCATGATAATTTTAGCTCTAATATATAGAAATAAAAATGATGTGAATTTGCAATCAACTGGATTACTCTTTTTGTCATTTGTGATTTAGAAACTGAAAGTTTCTTATTTTTTGTGAAATATTTTACATTTAACCGCCCTGCATAAAACCGCAGAAAGATTTTTTTTTTCAATTTCGCAGAGTTTTATTAATTACTAATTATCAAGAGGCTCATTTTCCCTACACGATTTAAATAACTTTAATAACGGAATCCGCATTAAAAGACTGTATGTAGTGGAAATTTCAGGTCAGGATCTTTAAGCCTATTTCAATTTAATTCCTTAGAGAAACGCTTTTCTTAATAATCGAATGACTCCATTCCCATCACCTTACTTTTCCCTTGTCCTATATTAAAGCTCTTAACTGTGTTACACAAGTTAAACACTGCATAAACTAAACCAATGAATGATGGATGAAGATTTAGCTCCATAAATATTCATGAAATCAAAGTAAATTGTTGGAGCGAAGGCAAAAAAAATACGCATATAGAGTTTCAAAACCGGAAGCTAGATAACTTAAATATAATACGCACCATTAACTCTTTTCAATATTTAGGTATCTCTTTTTGCTCTCTAAATGACTGAGCTAAAAAGTTGAAGGTCTTAGCGCTAAGTGACGTGTAATTTAAAACGGTGAGAAGTCAGGTGAATTAGAGCCATTGTTTAGAGTACAAAAGAGGTGACAGCTTTGTAGATACACGTTTAATAAGCTTCTATAGATAAGCCCGTTCATAGGAGAAAGGGGTTGTGCATTAATTAAAGTCTCTAAATTCCTGATCTGAAATATTTAATCTAACTTTTATGTAAATTTTTAAAGAACATAATTTAAAAATACAAAAAATATATTTTATATAGTTTAATACAGCTACGTAGTTTTTAACGTTTCATGAACATCACTGTTTTATAAATATGTATAATAAGTAAATCGAATAACTTTGGTTAACATGAAACACGATTTTTAGTAAACTAAAGTAATACGTATACAGATTTCAAACTCAGCTTCACTAATAAAAATGATTATGCCTATTTTTCTATTTGGAAACACATATTAAATTCATCAAATAATATTGAATATTATTTGCAATTAAAATATTTCGAACCACACTTAACAAGAATAATTTTTTTAATTATATTTTATTATACTCTTGAGATCATTAACTTGACACGTAAGAAAGAATATAAAATGAAAAAAAATTGCTTAGTGACAACTTCAAAAATATGTTTTGAAAAGTCTAATTAATTTAAACTTATATTGATAACGTTTAAAGTATAACAATATTCTACAAGATTAAAAATTAAATTGTTTTCTTCTCTTACTTAAAAATGTGTGTAAAAAGATTTGTACAAATTTTTTTTTATTTATAATTTTTTTTTTATTGATTCAACGAAGCACTATATTGATTTGTATTTCGGAGTGATTACAGAAACAAAATTATTAAAATTTAAATTTCAAGCATGGTTTAGATATTATATGAACAATTAGAAAATATAATTAGATATTATATGAACAATTTAGAAAATGTAGGGTTGTATTTTTGCAGTGATATAATTGAAATTAAAATAATAAGCTTTAAAAATATTTGTTCAAAATTTATTTTTCATTCGTAGGTTCTTTGAAACTGGCTCAACAAAACAACATATATATTTTTATTAGGTTGATTAGAATATTTACAATCTTGTTTAAATACTGTAACTATATTTTAAATTTTCCTGTCGAAAGTTATTGAATATTGCATGCAATTAAAATATTTTGAACCCCACTTAACAAGAGTAAATTTTTAAATTATGTTTTATTATACAGTTGGGATTGTTAACTTGACACGTAAGAAAGAATATAAATTTTAAAAAAATTGCTTAGTGACAACTTCAAAAATATTTTTTGAAAAGTCCAAAAAATTTAAACTTATCATTAATAACGTTTAAAGTATAACAATATTTTAAAATATTAAACATTAAATTGCATTCCTCCGCTTACCTAAAATATGTGTAAAAATGTTTGTACAAAATGTTCTTTATATTTACAATTTTTTTTTATATTGATTCAACAAAGAACTATATTGATTTGTATTTCAGAGTGAATATAGAAACAAAATTACTAAAGTTTACAATGTCAAGCATGATTTAGAAATTGTATGAGTAATTGAGAAAATGTAGGGTTGTATATTTTCAGTGATATAATTGGAATTAAAATATAAGCCTTAAAAATATTTGTTCAAAATTTCTTTTTCATTCATAGGTTCTTTGAAACTGACTCAACAAAATAACATACATATTTTTATCAGGTTGATTAAAATATTTAAAATCTTGTTTAAATACTGCAACTGTATTTTAAATTCTCCTGTCGAAAGTTATTAAAACAATTCATGTCAATCCGTGTAGCAATTTCTACCCCAAAATTTTAATTTACAGAATTTCATTTTCTACCGACTTCGAATCCAGATAGGCCACGTCAGCATTAAACATAGCATGCATAAGAGTTTGCAAATTCTTTAAACTTTATCCCGAGTTTTACGCACCAAATAATTTCACAGGTCCGTGATTTCTAAAGTATTTACTTTGAATTACGCCGAGTAAATGGCTTAATAGCACTTACAGACTTTCCATCGCGCAGCCTTTGTAATTAACTACGGATGGAAGAAATTTAGGCACTAGAATATGACGAGTTGGCACTCAATATCTTAGTTGGTAATCGGCAGTAATGCTTCTTTAACGTTGGTTATGGATATTTAACAGTGTAGATTTTAAATTAATTTTAAATGATAACATAGCATACTTCGTTTAAAGTGGTATTTTCTCTAAAATGTTAAAATATATTTCATTCTAGAAAAATAATTCAAGTAAGTGCAAAATCTAAAATATAATAGCTGTGATATTATATTGTACATCACACGTATTTGAATTATTTTTCTTTGATGTGGTAATAAGGGCCTGTTCACATAGGAGTCCGTTGCGTTGCGTTAAGGAAAAGATGATGTTGAGACGAAAATAAACCAATCATATGCCACCAAACGACTAGCAATGAAATTTTTAACGCCTATGAATGGTTTATTCTCGTCTCAACGTCATCTTTTCCTTAACGCAACGCAACGCCACGCAACGAACTCCTATGTGAACAGGTCTTAAATGTACATCACATGCTTTCTTTGATCCTTCCATGCATTTCTTAATAACAGAAGATTCATAGACATGAATGATAATTTCCCCAAATTATTGTTAATAAATACAGTGGATTTCCGATAATCCGAACTTCGGTAATCTGAAAGTCCGCTTAATCCGAAAACAAACGTCAAAAAGAACTAAGGTTACAATAAAACTATAGTGATGCTAAGTAATATAAAGTTTATATCTGAAAAGTATAAGAAAATTCAAAGTGAGACACCAGTACAGTAAAGTAAGTCACAGTAGAATAAACAACAAGTGTTTGTGCTAGTGCGGAACTAACAGTAATAGTAATGACAATGTGGCTTTCTGTGAGAAAGGGAGTGTAAGCTGAACCCCCTTCCTCCACCCGGCCGCACCTCTCCAACTGTCGAGCTCTGTGACGTATTGTTAGAACAACTTACACTCTACTGTACTGTACTAGGCAGCGTTCCGCTCTCTTATCACCCATTTCGTCCCGAGACTTGGTTATGTTTAGACAGACCTTATAAAATAAACTGCGTAATCACACGTCATTATGTAATTTAAGTTTATTTTTAAGAATGATTTCGCTTAATCCGAAAAACTCGTTAATCCGAAAAGGGTCTGGTCCCATCTGTACTTCACTGTACTTATCAATAAATATTTTTTTTTCACTAAAATATTAAAACTGATTACATCTTGCAAAAGAAATTATGTAAGTGCAAAATCTAAAATATAATAAATATGATTTGTATTTCAGGTTACGTTTAATTGATTTGTTTTTCATAAGCCGTAGTCGAGTCTATCTTCTGACTACCACTATACCAAGAGTCAGTTTAAAATTAATTCTTTTCCGGTTTAAGCTTAGTATTAATTAGATTATTTTTCTTGATATGACTGGTCCAGATCCTTAAAATGTTAGGATTCCCGGAGGTTGAACTGCTCACCATTAGTGATGAGTAGGGAATCTAAAGGCATGGTGGTTAGGGCCTGCTATGATGAGCGAAAAGGCACGAGGCTGTGCAAGGTCAGTGGCTGTGCAAGTCAGGTGATTTGGTCCTGTCCTCTGACCTATCGACTGCAGCCTTGCCAGATTAACTGGGCTATTTTTAGTCCAACCCTGGAGGACCCGGTTCTCGTATTTGGAGGTGGAGCCCATTGGCGATCACACGACACGCTGGATCACGGTGTTTCCGCAGGGTGGGTTGCACAGTAACAATGATAATTTTAATTCAAGTTGCTGCACCCTGGGTAGCGTCTATCTCCTCTCAAAATTGACTATACCCGTTTTAGGCCAAATCGCCTCTTTGTCTCGTTGTTGTAATAATACCTTCATCTAAGTGTTTTTTGTTTGTTTGTCTGAGCCAGCCTTTTTCTAGGTTTTATTGGCTCTTTTCTTTTCGGCTTTCGCAGTTTCTTTCATCCCCATTAATTGCGTCGTCGATGTTAAACTTAACGTATATCACATGCTTTCTTTCATCCTTCCATGGTTTCATGGAATTCAGAAGACGTCCAGATAGAAATGATAATTTTCACAAAATTATCAATAAAAAATACTTGTCACTAATAAATTTTGCAGTATTTGAAATAAAATTCTGGAAATTCCAGAATAATTGCTTATTGTTCTTCTGATGTAGCCAATGTAATCGATAAACTATAAGCGATATGAAATTTTGTGTATACAACTTGATGAATTATTAGAAAAAGGGTTCAATCCAAATCTTGAAGTTTCTGTAGTAATAAAAATAATGAAAAAATTCTTTGTCAATTTCTACCTGAACTTACTCCATTCTGTTTTGTCTGGAAATTTTGATTAATTATCCGTTTTACTTTATAAATGACAATTATTATATATGTGATATTATATGACTTTATATGTGTGTTTAAACTCTTGACTATAAAAGATTAATTTAATGATTTTAATCACTTTCCTAGATATTAATTTAGATAGAAAAATAATCCTCTTTGCAATGTATAAAAAGGAAATTTTTTCATATAAAGTTATTAGCTGAATATATTCATGATTCCTTCATCTTAAATTTTATAGCTGTGAGTTAAAATCCCTTTCTTGAGCCTTGGGTATTAATATAATATGATGGATTAACAATTTAACTGTATGAAAACCTTTGACACATTTATATCGTTGAAATACACCTAAATGTTATTTTATATGGTTGGTGTTACATTCATAAGTGAACCATGATTCCTCGATATCCTTTAAAAGGAATAAAATGAAAGATAAAATTATTACTTTCGTATTGAAAATGCTGAACAGTATTATAATAATTACATTCCTTTAAATTTTTACTAGAAAATATTTTGCAAATCTGGAAAATTTCCTGCGTTTGTTTACGCTGTTGAATGACTGTAGAAAATAAATGAAAATGAATGAATGGGAACTTGTTTGTCAATTTTCATTTACTTTCTGCAGTACAGTTGTAGAGTTAAATGAATGTGAACTTGTTTGTACAACCAAATATAGTAAAAGCAATTAAATCTTATTGCATTCGATGGCTCTGCCCTGTTTATAGATCAAGACGTAGACCTTGTTAAAAAACTTACCTTTATTTTTAAAATGGAAAAGTGACCATGCAATAAATGGACTGGTTGTGTCGGCAAAGATCTTAAGGTCATTGGAATAGTGGAGACCAGTGACGTCTGATAGGGCTGGATGGAGAAAACTGACTGGGACGGCTTTGGTCTGCACCAGGCTGTCGTGCTAATGAAGAAGAAGAAAAAGAACCTGATTTTAATATTTCGAATTGCAAAATTAGCCAGAATACTGTCTTAAGCAGCTCAGAAATAGACGTAAGAACTATGACCTGTCAGTTGGTTGCATTACTGTCTTAAGCAACTCATGAATGGACTTAAATGTTTTTACTTCTTTAAACTGATAACAGATGGCAGCACTAGCTACTTTTATGCTCATTTGACTGGAATACGTTGAATTCAGGCGAAAAAAGACTAAATGTAGATGTTTGCATTGTGCAAACGGTGCCCCTCAAGAGGTTAACACCTATGACCTGACAGTTGGTTGCATTTGTTTTCTCTTGTGCCTTACTACTGACCTCTTCATGAGATTTCATATATAGACGTTGGTTTAACTGGCTGATATGTTAAAACATGCATTACATTTTCCAAACAATATATAAAAAAAGTTTAATATGCCCTCTATTTTACATGAAAACGTAATTGTTTTCTCTAATTCTAGGTATTTATTAAAATACTTTTCTGCTGTAAAGTTTGGAATTTTTCGTTCTAAATCTTCATAATATACCTAATACAGAAAAAATTCTGAATCTCTCACTCGTGTTTTTATAGCATTATAATTTGTTCTTACATAAAGTGAAATTAATTTTTTCATTTCATGTACTGAAATTTTAAACTTATGTGCTTGGTTTTGTATTACAGATCCACCTGGAACACCCAATCTAAGAATAGCATCTGTAGCAGCAACGTCGGCAAAACTGGAGTGGACAACACCTGATTCTACACCAATACAAGGTAAAATCACAATAATTTCTAAATTACATTTGAAAACAAATTTGCGAATTCCCAGTATAAAAAATCTTTTTTTTTGAAGATGTATGTAGTTGAATTCTTCTTTTCCATAGTCACTTCAGTTCCGTAGCAAACAAATAAACAAAAGTATCCACATTTTTTAAAAATTTTACAAACGTCTAAGATTGCAATATTTTATGATGTTTTAATGGATGGTACTGAAATTATGAGATACACTCACAAGGATATTTTAACGGTCAATTCACTAACCTCGGGAAAAAAAAAGAGTGTGGTTCGATACCCCCTAGTTGCAGGTGGTCGCTACAGTGGTGTTTGAGTGTTGAATGAAAAATAATTGACTGCAAAGAATCAGAAATAAATTTTCCTTTAAAGAAATATCAGCAAAATTCCAAAAAAATCCTCATAAATTATCAATCCCATAAATAATTTTTAGTTGGTAATAAATAACAAATTATAAGTTATGTACAAACTAATAAATAACAAATACTATAATAAATAAGTTTGAACCATTTAACACCATTCTTAATGCTTTTATTCTGAGAAGGAGATGCATTTGATCACTACGATGCTCAGATAGTTAGGTCGTTGCCTTCGGACACCAAATATCATATGATATGACCCCAAATCTGGCAGACGGTCCTCACACTGAGGCTCCAATGCTGACAGGACAGTGGTTGATTATGAAGACCGATGGGAAGACATTTTCCTTTAGGAAAAAGGTCAACATTATGTGATAAAAATATAATCAATGAAATAAAGAGTTATATCCAGACAGTACTTTGTGTCGCTGGAGAAAATAACAAACATCTTACATGTTGGCAAAAACTGAATATATATATATATATATATATATATATATATATATATATATATGTATGTATGGAACTCTATAAAACCATTATAAGACCTTGAGTGGATTAATGCATCATAAGTATTAATGTATAGGCCGCTTCCTTTGAAGTCTAGATGTTTTGAATTAGACCATTACTGCTATCAGAATCTGTGGTTTGGAGTCTAGTTAGTTAATGCATGCTTATAGCCGTTACATATAAGCTTTTAAAGTGTAGGTACTGTTTCATTAAGCCCTCGTGTAGCTTAAGATGATAATAGTGTTGTTCTCAACTAACAGACCAATCATTACTCCTCTGAGGCGAACGTTACACTGGGATTTAAATTGCTTTAAGTGACAACATTCCCGTTAATATTTTTTTAACAAGTCTAGTTTTAAACTTTTGCACAAAAATATTTATTCAGTATTCTTCACTTCTGATATGATCATCTTCCTGACTATATAGTATTTAGGTATGATCTAAATTTTTGTAACATTAAACTTATGCTTTGTTATGTGTCGCATAGGTTCATAATCACGCACATGCTTATTAAATCTTGAGCAGCGATACTAGTGATAACAATTTAGCTATTCATTTGACTGTATTTTGATTAAGTAATTTTTTGTTATAATAATTGACACTGAAATGGCTCTATCTGATATTGGATTTCATTTTCCAGGGATAAAAATCATTTTCAAATTGTAGTACACACAATAAAATAAATCGAAACTTGCGAATGTGGCTGGTTTCGAACCAGAGCGATTCCTATATTTTCAAATGTTTCCAATCTTAATTACTTTACCCGAAACACGCATAGATATTTTGAAATTTAAAACAGTACATTAGGGACCTATAATTAGTTAGCTGAAAATACATCTTTATAGTTAATATATTAGATTAACCTGGGAATATAAACATAACGCATTCTAAACATTGATATAAATATAATTTGAGAAAAGAAGTAACACAGATCGTAAATGATCATTCATGGATATTTTCCACATTTACATACACTTGAACTTCCCATCAATGTAGTTAAAAAAAGCTACAATTTAAAAAAAAATCAATGTTATTACATACACATGTGTAATCCTTTACTGCTATTAACATACAGTAAAATTCTCCAAATTTAGCAAGTTATTTATATTTATACAAATATTTTTTTTTAATTATTAGAAAGTAAGATAGATAAATATTTTGAAAAAAATCTTTTTTAATTTTTATACTTTTAAAATGTCTGATAATTGATAATCTAGCGCTTCTCTGTAACGTTTACGAAATTTGCAGGTGAAAAATAAAAAACATATTCTATTCTCCAAACAATAAACACTATAAATTATTCTCATTAAGTAGATGAAAAAATGTCCCATTTATAGTAGTGTCTATAAAAAATGACTATGCGTAATATTACTATTGATAATAATGAATATAGATAAAACATTACTATACACTAATAGAAATCTTTGGTATTACTGACTCTCCATGTCTGATATGTGTTTATGAGTTTTTCCCACTTGCAATACAACTCAAGCATAAATAAGAGTGTTTTATCCTTGACAGAAAATTCATACTTTAAGTGTAGTTATATGATGCATAATATAGTTTATAAATGTACAGTATACGACATTAAAAAAAGTTGCAGTTAGAAAAATATCTTGTACGATTTTCCGACTGAGAAGCTATTGACAGATATGGATTTATGCATGTATTTCAGAAACAGTTGAACTGATTATACGATTATAAATAACTTTTATAATTCTGAAAGTGACTGAGATAATAAATGTTTGAAATATCTAATGAAATGGAACGCAAAGGTAAATAGGATATTTCACAAAAGGATGTAAAAATAAAGCATATACATGTAAAGGCTTTTAATGGACAAACCATTCAAAAGGAATCTAAGCACGGACTTCTTTGATTAAATCATGAGAAATATATAGTAAATAGTTTGAGGACGATCCGAATCAGAATGAATATATTTTGATACCGGGGGAAAATCTTGAGTATGTATTCAAATACGCATTATTGTCAATATTGAACAATGGAATTTACTGCTCCGTTCATTTGTATCAAATTCTCTTGGTAATTCAAAGTAAGATACTTTTTCTCATCACAAAACAATAATAAAGGTACTTTCATTAGAAAACTGCAGGGAATGGAACTTGGAGTTGCATTCTAATCTAAGCAACTTTAATTTATCTATCTCAGAACTACATAACACAGAACAAAAATATTGTTTACTAAATGAGCAGCATTTCAAGAAAACAACAAACACACGCTTTAACTAAATATTTTAAAAGTTTCAAATACAAAGAAATAACTTAAAATTTGCAAATGTACATACCTTTGTTAAAAATTTTCTACCAATTGTGTATGTTAATACTAATATAAAATCCTAAAATTTATTTTAAAAGGCATGCTGGTGTTTAAAATTAAGAAAATTTTCACATTTTATCGAATTTCTTGAAAATTAATGGACGGATTTTAATGAAATTTGGTATGGATACACAGTTATATAAGAGTCAAATTTATACCATACAACAATCATGGTACGCACTTATAATATTCAGTAAGCTCATCAGCACAGGATTGTCCAAAACCACAGGTACACTGGTGTTTAAAATTAAGAAAATTTTCCCATTTTATCACATTTCTGGAAAATTAATGGACGGATTTTAACGAAATTTGGTATGAATACACAGTTATATGACAGTCAAATTTGTACCATACAACTATCATGGTACGCATTTATGATGGTTAGTTAGGCTCATCAACACAGGATTGTCCCAAACCGACATTGCAAGATCGAACATAAAATGACTTTAATAGGGGTGTGGACGCCTCTTATAGTCATACAGCTCTCACAATGCGATTCCATATTGGAAACGAGGCAGTTTGTTGAGTCCCTGTGGAAATAATTCCCACTCCTGCAACAACGCAGTTTTTTTAGCTTCTAGATGGTTATCGGATGGAATGGGGAACTGCAATTGCCCTCCCAAGAGAGTCCCAGACATGCCAAATTGGGTTTAGGTCTGGATATCTGGCAGGACAATCCATCCCGCAAATATCCTCAATTTCAAGATAAACGTTGACTAGGTGAGCCTTAAGGGGACGAGCATTGCCGTCCATAAAAATGAACCGACGGCCAACCGCGCCCCTGAAATGCCGACCATAGGCCTGTTTGATCTCCTGCCTGTACCTTTCACCAGTCAGGGATCCTCTGTCAAACACATGGAGTGATGTGCGAACGATTAGCTTGGTGCAGACAAATCAGCCTTGGACCAGACTGCAGTGAGGTAATGTTCTTTTCCTAGACAGCCTGGACACTGATTCTCTACGTACCTTCATCTAGAGAGAACCTGGGATCAGATATATTTCCTCCAAGATCCGAGATAGGGACTGCTGTGGCAGGGCAGGTGACATAGTCTGGGTAGGCATTGTGTTGGACGCTTCACACATCTCCATGTGTTTGACAGACGGTCCCTTACTGGTGAGAGATATAGGGATGAGATCTTAGAGCCCTATTTTCGACTTTTCATGCGCACACTTGGCTTCCGGTTCAGTTTTATGGACAATTCTCGTCCACACAAGGCTCACCTAGTCAACAATTATCTTGAAAGTGAAGATATACGGATTAAAAGTGAGTAAAGATTGGCCAGTCATATATCCAGATCTAAACCATACTGAACATGTCTGGTACTGTCTTTGGAGGACAATTGAAGCTCACCATACATCTCCGAGATCCATCTAGGAGCTGAAAACTGCATTGCTGCAGGAGTGGGACAGACTGTCCCAGGGTCTCATCTAAGTACCTCGTTTCTTATATAGCAACACGCTGTGAGAACTATAAGACTGTGTGATGCGTCTATACTCTATATTAGAGTCATTTTATGTTCTACCTTGCAACGTGGGTTTTGGACATTTCTGCGCTGATAAAGCCTAACTGACTATATTTCGTGCGTACCATGACTGTTGTATGGTATATATTTGTCTCTTATCTAACTGCTTATCCTTACCAAATTTCATTAAAATCCGTCCATTAGTTTTCGAGAAATTAAATAAAATGTGAGAATTCGCTTAATTGCGAACAACAGTGTAATTTGAATACAAACGTAAGGCATGAAATACATTTAATCAGAGCTTATTGACGTAATGAAAAGTATTTTATGTAAAGAAACATACAGAACTTAAATAAGATATTTTGACTAAAACTTACTGATATCCAACGTTGTTGTCTCGTGCAATTGTATGTAAAGCCTTTCAGAGAGGACTTATACCACCCTCATCGTATAGTGGTTAGCGTCACGAACATCAGAGGAGTGGTTTTGGTTTCAGTCCCAAGGCTCAGACGTTTCTGTGCCGTCCCCTTATAAGAATAATGGTTTCATTACATCTCATAGTAAAATAACCCCAAAAGGTCGTGGTGGTGGAGAGTTCGGTATCGACAATGCTCGAATCGAATCCCCACGATGCCATTAAATACCTCTATATCGGATATTTACATGTTGAATTTGTAGACCGGAAAGTTCTATGATGTCAGAGAGAGTGGAACAAGGTACAAGATCACCTGATATCGCACCTGGTGTTGCTAGTCTAATTTGTGGTGGCAGCATTTACACTGCCAGGGATTCACTCTGGGAAGGTCTTAGTTGCTACTTCGTGCTCTGTCCGGTGCATTGGAAAATAGAAAGTAGCCAAAACAATTGATAGATGTTTGAAGTTGGCATTATTCCTAAGATGGACAGATTAAAAGAATTTCTAACCAAGAATACTGCCTTTCCTCGGTATATTATAAAAAGTTCTTCGGGTGCAATTAAATTTAAATTACTGGTGATTTAAACTTTGTTGGAAAAAGTTAAGAATCTAAGAAAGAAATAAAATAATCCCAAATCGCAAGCCTTTATATCTGTTGACACTCTAAATTTTCAAAAATATTTCCATTGCCAGTATCTGCACAGTAAAATATATCCTTAGAGAACGTCGATTATTTAAAAATTTAGAGATCATGTGTTTGGGTTATATTTTTTTAGATACCGACACCTCTTGCAGATCTCAAATTCAGTCGGGAGGGAAAATGTGTCAAAGAAAGAAATGTAAGTATTACGAGACGAAAAAATAATTTAGCTTAAGGGGACTCGACACCCGAAAGAAAAAAATATTTACTATCAACCTTAAAAAAAATATATTTGGACATTATTATGTAAATGTTAAATACAAATAATTTAAACGTTTCAAAAATAAAATTTTTTTCCGCAAAATTTTAAAAAAGATGAATCTTAAACACCGATTTCAAAACACTACTAGTATTTTATTTTTTAAAATTTTCACGTGATTTTTTTATTTCAGGTCAGCAATAACAGTTTAAATAGATTTAAATACCGGATTTTTTTTTAATAGCAATAGTTTTAAAAGAAAAAATAATAACTATATACAAGTGGAAAAAATCAGAAAAAATAACTAGTTTTTGTACATATGCTTTTTTTTTAAAGTTATCAAAATATTAAAAATCCCATATTTAAATCTCTTACTAATAGTATGATGTACCAAAAAAAATCAAATACTTTTATGTATATCTAAATATACCTTAGGGTTTTGAAGACATGAAAAATCTGAAAAAAAAAACAAACTGAGATAAACACAATTAAATATTTTCTTTGCTCATAACTTTGTTAAATTATCATTTTTAAAGAAAAATATTTTTTATGCCTACTCCAATCGCCATAAAAAACTCTAAAAACTGTTAAGGAGGTTATACATTATTATTTAACCATTTATTATAGACTTTTAACTGAGTGCTAGCAAAAAGTTATAATTCAAGAAATTTGTACTTTTTTTAAAGATTGGCTGTAAATAGATAAAAATATTATGAGTCAATATTGCTGTAGATTAAACTTATTACAATTTGATTGAAAATAAAATGATGCTAGGTGGATGTAAAAATAAAATTGTATATACAAATTCAGAATGGGAAATATCAAATTGTTTTCCTTCGCATTAAAATCTTAGAAGCAACCTGGACCGTTCCTTTTTAAGCATAACATCTTTTTCATAAATATATGCTGGTCAAATAAATGATTAAATGTTTTTTCATCACCATCTGATAATAAAGTGGTATATCGAAATTCATAATCAAATTAACGTTTCCATATAATTGAAGCAGCTTCCATTTCCATCGAATCTGATTATCCTCTATGGTTTAGCTCACACACAGGGTTATCACCTACAGATCTCTTTTAGAATTATTATATAATCGAGATATTTTACTCATAACTTAAAAATCAATGACATAACCTGTTAAAATATCAATAACACACCCTACCCCAATCAAAGATGTATAGCCACGACTAAGCCATGTTCTATCCAATGATACAGCTAAGTCACAAACGTGATTTTGCGAAAGATCCAAACCACGTACAACTTTCACTTCTTTGTGAACTTCTGTGAAAATAGTTTTCAAGGCAATTGTTTGTGCTACATATAGTTTATCTAAATACTTAGAAAAATTGCAGAAGAAAAATGAGTCATAATCATCACCATGCAAAAATTTTCTATAGAGAGTAACCTTAGCCAATATGCCAGAAAACCTTTGTAATTCGCATATTTACATCTGATGAATTATTTTCAGTTGATGTGTATATGAAATATTCACAGATGCAGTTTTCTGATTGCACGCTTTGCAACTCATTTTTAAATTAGTTGAAAATCCAACTTTTCTACAAGTTTGTAAAATTGAACTTTTGTTCACATATTGAGCACTTTACAGTGTCTAATTCTGTAGTATTTTGAAACTGACAATAATGTACTCATCACTGGAATCTGCTTCATATTTATTCGAAAAAGAAATATTTTGCTGTCTGGAGTCAGTATTATTTGAAACTAACACAGAAGTATTTTTTTCAAGATGTTTCTTACCAAACCAACGTGTTTTGATCATATGTAAAACTTTTGCAGATTTTTTTTTACTTCCGTGAATTATTTCTCAATTATAATTAATAAAAGCGATAAGTATCCCGTTTTGATGCAAAATAAAATTTAATATTATCTTGAAAAATGCAATATTACAAAAGAAGATATCATTTATCAAAAAAGGGGAAATTTGATACAAACAAAGCAACGAGTAAAACGCTTCCTTTTTAATTCAAACAGATAAACAAAGTTATCAGTTACAAATGCAGGCATACCGAATGAAGCAATGATTCCCCTTTCTCTCTGCCTATTTTTAAAAACATTGAGTCAACCGAAGGAGAAATGCAGCAAGAAATTGACTGAGACTTGTGAAAATGAATAGGTGAGTGTGGGACTTAAAGGGACAACGTGATAACAGATGTTTGTTAAATCAGCCGTAACTGTAGTTCTATATGCAGTATCAGTCTGAAATTTCGTCAGAATGTAGTCGAAAGTATGTGGTATGTGATAAGACAAAACTCTGAAAATTGAAATTTTTACAAAATTTTGATATTGGTAGGGTGCGGAGATCCCCTAAATTTCATTTTCCAGGTTCTCGTTAATTTCTTTAATATAAATATCAACAGAGATAGCAAGTAAATTAGCAAGTAAATGTGCTTTCTCCACATTTAAAAAAATGTCTACAATAGTTATTTATATTTGTTGTTCAGATTTTTAAAAACAAGCACTAACCATTACTTGAACCGAAAGCATAATAACACACACCGTAATTTTGATGGCTTAGATTATTTCTATTATTCATACGTTGAAAGATATGTTGCTTAGAAAATAAACTCTAAACAAAAAATCGGTGTATGAAACACAAAGAACTAATTATTATCTTGGCAATGACTGAAAACTGAGAATGGCATGCGTATCAACCGAAATTCAATAACATCTCTGGAAAGAAAAATCAATCAGTAACACGATTTCGTTAATCCATAAGATCTTTTCATGACATATACATCGATTTTCCGGGGTTGATTGAGGAGATTGCTGCAGGCAACTCAAGCTAGTCTAGGAAATTTACTGGACGACAAAATACTTACTTTGCTTCGAATATTCAAACGAATACTCTGAAAATAATCACAAATATATATATATATATATATATATATATATATATATATATATATATATATATATATATATATATATATATATATATATATATATATATGTATATATATATATATATATATATATATATATGTATATATATATATGTATATATATATGTATATATGTATATATATATATATATATATATATATATATATATATATATATATATATATATATATATATATATATATATACATATATATATATACATATGTATATATACATATGTATATATACATATATATATATATATATATATATATATATATAATATATATATATATATATATATATATATATATATATATATATATATATATATATATATATATATATATATATACACACAGAGGCTGTTCGCACATTTTTTAGACGATTTTGGTAAGCGCTAACAAAAAAATCATTTGCTGCAAAAGAAATAATTGCAATTGTACTATGTTTTTAAAAGTCAAAATTATAGTCTGCGGCTTGAAATTTTGTTTTTATTCAAAATGGCGTTTTTAACAAACCAGTGGATCGAAGGCTACATTTATGCTCTTTCCGAAGAGAAATATACATACTCCGTTATCCAAAAACGATGTGAGAGTCATGGTTTTGTGATATCTAAAGCGTCGATAGGTAATATCGTCAACAAGAAAGGAAAAAAACGTTAAATTGGAGCCTCAAGTGGGACAAAAGTTCCAAACAAGTATCGAAGGAAAAAACGGACATCTTCGACTATTGCAAAGGTACGTTGTTTGATGTTAAAAGAAAATCCCCCTAGTCACAGGACAGTTGCAAAATCATTAAAATGCTCGGTTTCCACTGTAAACAAAATGATAAACGTTGATTTAAATCTTAAGAAAGTGAAAAAATGCAATGTGCATCGTCTTCTTCCAAATCATATCGCTGAACGCAGGACACGCTGCAGAATTCTATATGAGAAACACTTATCCAAAGAAAAATGGAAAACAATTGTCACAATAGATGAATCATGGGTGTATTTAAATGATTGCAACAAAAAAAAAGAGCCACTTATTATCATAAAAGGGGAGAAAAAAATTTAAGTACATGGTTCAAAGAATCGAAAGAAAGTTTTTCTAAGGGATTCATGATGATTGTTGCTGGTTTTTCTTATATTGACAAGTTAAAAATAAAGAGAGTGGAAAAAATGTCAAGGTTAACTCCAAATACTATCAGGAAAATATTTTATCGCCAATTTTTCTGAATGAAATACCATCGCTTTACCCACAGTGCCATCAATCTGTGAGACTCCATCAGGACAAAGCTAACAGTCACACATCAAAATCCACTGTAAATTTCCTAAAAGAAATGGAAGAAAAAACTGGTATCAAGGCCATACCCTTCACAGATATCCCTACTAAATCTCCCGATGTATCACCTATGGATTTTTGTGCTTTCGGACTTTTAAAATCTGCATTATCCAAACGTCGTCCCAATACCCTTACAGGACTCTGGAAAGCTGTTCAGGAGGAATGGGATAGAATACCTCTTCTGACTCTTCAAAAGGCATTATTATCCTGCAAATTGCGGTGTCGAAAGATAGTTCAGAATAAGGGATGTCAAATAGAACATTTTAAACACAAGATTTTTATGTAATTTAGTTTTGTGAATACGATCTACATCGTCTAAAAAATGTGTGAACAGCCTCTATCTATAATAATATATAATATATATATATATATATATATATATATATATATATATATATATATATATCAGTATAGATAAACGATAAAGAAGTCTGACGCTTTAAAAATAAATGTTTTTTTGTTTTACCAGTCGTATTATGGAAATCGTAATTAATTGAAAAGGACAGAAATCCAGGACAATAATTTATTTTCGTGTAATTTTACAGTCGCAATTGAACAGTTGTCTGTAAAGGGCTAACACTTCAGAACAGCTTTTTCTATTATGAAATTGTAGTTCTGGTAAATTTACTGTGGTAGGATAATTCTGGATTTATTATAAGTGTCACCATAGGTTGAAAATGGTCTGCAAGGAATCCAAATATACATCATTTGTAGATTCATCCAAGATTTAATCATCGCACCGGGTAAGATGCTCAAAGCACAGACTGGTAACATTGAGGTCATTAAGTTCTTATACTGCCGAATGTCACGTTATTACCAAACACAGTCTAAAGTATTCTCAAAACTTCTCTAATTATCACAATAAAAGATAGCAAGTTGCACACCACTTGATGATCTACCTGTGAGACGATAATTACAATTATCAAAATTTGCTTTACCACTAAATAACGCATAGAAAGAAATGTCCTTGATGACGAAAAAATCTACGCTGAAGAAAGCTGATTTTTATAGATGTAGAAGAATGTTAAAAAAAAAAGTTTGATGATTTTATTTTTTTTTGCTGGGGGGGGGGGGGGGACGGGAGCTAAAACGTAGTTCAGACTATCAGCCAAAATGCATTAACATAAATCAGAGGTAAATGTAATCACCCTTTTTTCCTAAATTAAAATGGTATAAATATTTTCTTTAGTTAAATTTATTGATCCAATACCATTTATATAAGAATTAATCCTCAGAACCTATTTTCCATAGTGATATATAAAAGTTCACTGTGCCTTCTGTATACAATCACACTGATACCAGAATGGGATGGATTTCTTCAGATATGACTTAACGACTTGACGCAACGATAAAATTTTCACCACTTACATTGTTTTTTTATCTATTTCTTATTAAATGTTCTTTTAATATTTCAAGTGGCATATCGAACGGTGTACTAGTTTTAAAAAAGAGTTGAAAAACACAGAGCAAAATTGTATATTATCAGCTTAAATAATTTGTAAAAACCTTCTGTACTACTGAGATCTTTAGAAAGGGGAAGGAAATGTATAAGATATATCTTGCAGTTAAATACAAGCAAGTTTAAAAATACCCACAAAATAATAGTCAACTCTGTACATGCTTATACAAGGCAGTAAGAAAAGGTTCAAGGCAGTAAGAAAGGGGAAGGAAATGTATAAGATATATCTTGTAGTTAAATACAAGCAAGTTTAAAAATACCCACAAAATAATAGTGAACTCAGTACATGCTTATACAGAGGCTGTTCACACATTTTTTAGACGATGTATATTGTATTCACAAAACTAAATTACATAAAATTCTTGTGTTTTAAATGTTCTATTTGACATCCCTTATTCTGAACTATCTTTCGACACCGCAATTTCCAGGATAATAATGCCTTTTGAAGTGTCAGAAGAGGTATTCTATCCCATTCTTCCTGAACAGCTTTCCAGAGTCCTGTAAGGGTTTTGGAACGACGTTTGGATAATGCAGATTTTAAAAGTCCGAAAGCACAAAAATCCATAGGTGATACATCGGGAAATTTAGTACGGATATCAGTGAAGGGTATGGCCTTGATATCAGTTTTTTGTTCCATTTCTTTTAGGAAATTTACAGTGGATTTTGATGTGTGACTGCTAGCTTTGTCCTGATGGAGTCTCACAGATTGATGGCACTGTGGGTAAAGCGATGGTATTTCATTCAGAAAATTGGCGATAAAATATGTTTCTGATAGTATTTGGAGTTAAATCTTGACATTTTTTCCCACTCTCTTTATTTTTAACTTGCCATTATAAGAAAAACCAGCAACATCATGAATCCCTTATAAAAACTTCTTTCGATTCTTTGAACCATGTACTTAAATTTTTTTCTCCCCTTTTATGATATCAATGGCTCTTTTTTCGTTGCAATCATTTAAATACACCCATGATTCATCTATTGTGACAATTGTTTTCCATTTTTCTTTGGATAAGTGTTTCTCATATAGAATTATGCAGCGTGTCCTGCGTTCAGCGATATGATTTGGAAGAAGACGATGCACATTGCGTTTTTTCGCTTTCTTAAGATTTAAATCAACGTTTATCATTTTGTTTACAGTGGACACCGAGCATTTAATGATTTTGCAACTGTCCTTTGGACTAGGGGGATTTTCTTTTAACATTAAACAACGTACCTTTGCAATAGTCGAAGATGTCCGTTTATTCCTTGGATACTTGTTTGGAATTTTAGTCCCACTTGAGGCTCCAATTTGACGTTTTTTTCCTTTCTTGTTGACGATATTACCTATCGACGCTTTAGATATCACAAAACCATGACTCTCACATTGTTTTAGGATAATGGAGTATGCATATTTCTCTTCGGAAAGAGCATAAATGTAGCCTTCGAACCACTGCTTTGTTAAAAACGCCATTTTGAATAAAAACAAAACTTTCAAGCCGCAGACGAAATTTTTGACTTTTAAAAACATAGTAGAATTGCAATTATTTATTTGCAGCAAACGATTTTTTATTACCGCTTACCAAAATCGTCTAAAAAATGTGTGAACAGCCTCTGTACAAGGCAGTAAGAAAAGGTTCAAACGACCTAGGAACCACTTATTCAAGGTTTGTTAAATAGGATAAAATTATTAACGTACAACCTATTATATTCTTCAAACTAGGAATGACTCTTCGGCCTTCAGGCATTTTTTTGTCTAATGCGAAGGCACAGCCATCCTGATATATTTGAAGGATTTCAATAAGATTTAACAATCTGAGATTACAATAAGTTATTATCATTCTTAAATTATATTTAGCCCTATAATTATTTATCTGTGTTTATGTTTTGTAGATCACTTTTAACATTTTATATGGTCCTGTACAAAGAAGATAGGTCATAACTATTTTATGTGGGCATTTTTTAACGTGCTTACCTTTGTGTACACGCAACCACTTACTCTGTTCCTCGTGTTTGATTCAGATTTCCCTAATACAGACGGATATTGCGTAAAATGTAAGCTGGGAAGCATCTGGTGATTGTTTTGTTGTGTTTACAACTTTGCTTCTGCCACTTTGCTTACATTCCCTCTCACGCCATAATTAGTATAAATAAGTTTTCGTACTATGAACTAACTCATTGAAAATTAATTTTAAGAAATATTATGCTGTAAACTATAGACCGTGCAAAGAACCTGTTGAAGAACTCTTTGGTGAGTATTGTAAAAAACATTGGTAAATTAAGTTTCTGTTGAAAACAAAAGTTTATTTTTTCAGCCCGCAAAACATGGAGAGTTACTTAAAACTTTTCCCCGGAAAGGATATTTTTAACAACAGGAAAATTTTTACTGTACGAAACTTTTACTTTTTACCAGACAAAAATAAATTAGATTTTTAAATTAGAAAAATACTATAACATTCTAACCTTACACCATTTCGTAATGAAATAAAAAAGTTGAAAGTATATTTATTATTAATTACAACCAGAATTTCCATAGATTAAAACATATGGGTTTAAAAAAATGTTTCTTCCGTGTAAAATTAGCACAATAATTATGCTTTGAAATATGAATACATAGATAGTTTGCTTGAACTAAACTTTATAATGATGTAGCTGTTTGGTTTGAGAATTAATATTTAATCCTACGTTATTCATGCAAAACTTATAGACCATGATAGGGTTTGTTTAAATAAGTTTCCTGGATGTATAAACTAGAATTGTTATGATGCCAGGAGAAAATAATGAAGAGAAGAAAAATATAATTACAACAGCTAAAAAACTTTTTGAAATTTATTTTTTCATCACTGAATTCCCCACTCTCTAAAATATTTTAACAAGAAGTCTGCTTTAAATATAATATTAGCAACATTTTAGATTCATTATTAAAAAGTTTCTATTTTCTATATGATTAAAAGTTCAGATATAGCACGTTTATAAATATATTTATAATACTGAACAGATTTTTATTAATAACATAATATTATTATTACTACAAATAAATTACAATTTGGGGCAGTTTTAAAATCAACTTTCAAATCCCTGTATTTATAAAAATAATAAAAAAAATCAGTATATAAATTAAATTAAAAGTTTAAAATATGATTCATTTCATTCAAGTTTTGTGGCAACAAAAATTTTCTATACAGCATAGACACAATCATTTTATGTTTTATAGATTTTTATATTTTTGACTTTTTAAATGGAAATTTATGTTAAATTGAACTGCTATAGAGTAAACATTTTTTTTTTCTAACTCATACAATATCTATTCCAAAATTTCTGATATAAATTCTATTATAAGCAAGATTTTAAATTCCATAACTAGTTAAAAGTCATGATTAACAAAAAAGAAAATAAACTAAAAAAATGTTTATCATGGAGACAGAAAAAAAAATCGGCGTAAAAAATAGATATGGAAAATGGTTATGATTTTTTTGTTTGCCAAATTCACAGTTTCGGTGTATTTTGAAGAAAAAAAAAGCTAAAAAATAATTATTTACTAAAGTGTAAAAGACTAAATGTATTGCTAAATATATTAGTAAAAAATGCATATAATAATCTATACAGACAAGCATAAATTTAGTCCATTTGTAAGTGTTTGTGAAACAATAAACTCCTGTTTTCAAACAATCTAAGCCAAATCCGTAAGTGACAAAATGAAGTTATATTAGAAAATAAATCATGACATTTGTAGAGAGCTGCGATCTCAGTATCTCGGACATGTACTACTTGAGGTACATGCTGCACTTTGGAGGGGTACTAGGAAAATTATTAGCAATAGCAGAAAAACTGGATTCTCGTGGTTTAAAAAAATCGAATTTTTGTTTCTGGATATATCATAAATCTCCAGCCAAGAAAAATTTCCTATAACCGAAACAAGAAAAATTTTTAACATCTGCGCAAAGTGTCTGACATCTACGTCACGTAAATTTTCGATTTCCCCACGTGATGCACATGTCATTAACAGTTTTATTGGTTGCTTTTTTAGAAAATATTTCCTATAACTTTTTTCGGTTACTTTTCCTCTTATAGGACTTCATTGACCTTAACTCTGGTTTGCATAATCTCTATGGCTTCCCCGGGGTACAATCCGTGAAACATTTTTACCAAGGAGTATCAGGTAAAGAAAAGTTTGAGACACGATGGTCCGAGTATAGAGGAACAAAATAGGTCCATATCTAGCGCACATTCACCTGAGATCATAACAACGTTCAAATGAGGTTATAATTTTACTTCTCTAACTGACATATTTTTTGGATCTAATTTTGCTGTATTTCATACAATAAAATCCTTCGTACAGTGAAATGATTTAAGGGGACAGTGGACCTTCAAACCTAACTTTTTTTGTTTTGAATGGATTTGCTAGAAACTTCAATATATAATTAGTATCATAGATATGTAAAAGTGGTTAAAATTTAATAATGAAATATTAATAATTTATGTATTATAAATTATTAATAATATCAAAAATTGGCCTAATTAAAAATGTTCCCTGCGCATTTCTTTTGCATTTAATATGGTAATTTTTATTTACAGGATACCTTATAGAACTAACAATGAAACTTAATTCTTATTTTAAGCATTCATTAAAAATATAAAGCGAAAAAATAATAATAATGAAAACACCCTTTTTATTACGCAAAATACCTTTAAATTATCTTTTCAAGTGCAAAATTTAGAAATCCCGAGCTACGAAGCATAATTATTTTCAATAAGGTTTATTTGATATACAGTTAAGTATATAAAACTTAAACTTCAAAGCAATACGATAATTAGAAATGCGTCTGGAGCAGTTTGAATATTCGTATGACATGAAAATTTTTATTTTGAGAAAAACACATTTAAAGTTATTGCTATTAGTGACCACATAATATATAAATTAAATGCAAATGCCTATAACTAGGAAAGTAATCACAGAAATAAAAAATTATTTTTGCAACACATTCCTACTCGTCCGTAGTTTCACAATTCAATAAAATAATAAAATCGAATTTTTGGACAAATTTCACAATTTTAAAAGTCTACTGTCCCCTTAAGAGATTGAGTTCTTTAAGATGAGTCAAAAAGTAACAGTCTTCCGTATTCTTTACGGTGTTAACATAGTAATATAAATTTTCATTGTATAGTAATGTTTACATGGTTATCACTTCTTCTACAGACATTTGTATCACCTATAACGATTATTATTAGCTTTCAATAAGTATTTATGATATATAAAGTAGCTGTCAAGACAATAGGCGAGTTTCAATATATATAGACCTAATTATTCTTATGGAATGTAGGGTAAATAAATGTATTCAATAAATTGCATAGCGTATATCCACATAATTCAGCGAAGAAAATCATCCACAAAGTTGTAAATAAAAATGTAAATGCGTTTAAAGGGACCTAAACAAAGAATTCTTCAACAAAATCGTTTGCATCTATGACGATTTCATCGCCATTTTTAATTCATACTGCTCATGCTTACCCCATTGTACAAATGCCATTAGTTATACATTGTCGATGTCTATTTATCTCACAATGGAATTTTTTTTACTGTTTGCCAAATTTAAGATAATATGTTTAAAATTCCTTTGAAGCTATATATACATATATATATATATATATATATATATCAATGTCGGCTCCGCAATCTATGTCGGCTCCGCGGATTCTCTATGCTACCTTGCGGGGTTCAGGCAATCTACGTCGGCTCCGAGGATTCTCTAGGCTAGCTTGCGGGGTTCAAGCAATCTATATCGGTTCTGCTGCTCATTGATGCTCCTTTCATCGTTGAGTTGCCGGCTTACAGCGATGCGCTACGTCGGGGCGCAATCTCCCATATATATTCTTTTGCCTTCTCGCTTACGAGGCTACCACTCTCTATTTTGGGTGCCAACTCTCAGAGTCACCATCAATCTGATATTCTTCTTTTTTATTTTTCACTCTCTCTATTTTTTATTATATTCTCAACGCCCCGCCTTTTACATTTTTATTCGTCTCTCATGTTCAACCTTTTTCTTTATACTTCCACTTTTGATTCGTTAACATGTTCCTCCCCTAATCATTCCTTCCACCATTTAGAGTGAGGGGCGTTTTATACTCGAACAATCCCGTCCTTGACTCATTCCTATTTTTCTAGGAAATGTGTTTTCCCAGAACATCTCCTATGTGTGGGGTCCTCTTCTCTTTGTCAACAATTCCCTTTTCATATCGATGTCTTCCTTCGCTGTTTCGACTCTTAATTGTTTCCTTTCAAATTCTTCCCTTCATCCGGTTCTTTTGTCTGATCAATTGCCATTCCAATTTTCTCATAGCACCACCGACTGCTCCCTTTAATTGGGTTGTCTGCCCTTTTTGAACTCCTAACACATCGTATCCCCACGACATTCTTCTCGTATTGTCTGGCGTCATTTTACTATTCCATTTTCCGTCCCGTTTGTTAATTGGGTTTTCTGCACCTTTTCTATTTTCTTTATTTTTTTTTTATATGTCGTACCCCACGACATCAGGGACGATGGACTTTAACAGGTCTGGGGGTCCGAGGTGTTAAACTCAAAGGTTCCCTGAATTGTCTTTCAAAATTTCTAAGTGAGAGTAAAAGAAAAAAAAAATATTATAAAAATATTCATCGTTAAATAACTACTTTATAAAAAAATGTGTTTTCCGTTAAACGTAATGATAATTTTATACATAAATAAAAAATACAATTCAGACGACTGATCTTTTGAAACATTTCTAGTGCAATAATGTGAAAGAAGAAATGCAAAGAGAGCGATTGGTTCATAAGATGTATAAAACACCTAACGTGCTTTGAATTCTTGAGTATTGTTTGAGTATTTTTATATCGTCGAACGTCAAAAATTGCTAGTAATATTAAAGTATTATGAGCCTAACCAAGAGCCAAACTAAGAGACATTTCAGGAAATAATAACATTTGGAAAATGATTGTAAGCAAGAAAAGTTTAATTTTGTATCCCGGTTCTTCTTAATTTTATCGTGAATTATAGAAATCCTTCTATTATTAAGAACTATAAGAAATATAGTTTTCAAAATGCAGTATCTATAAATAGATTATTAAAGATAAAGCAGAAAAGAGCTAGTAATACTTGTATCGTATTGCCCTAATATAAAGGCATAATAGACATTAGGAAAATAAATGAAAATAAGAATACTTGAATTTTGTATCCTGGTTTATCTTTAATTTTACTCTGAATTGTAGAAGTTAAGCTATGATTAAGAGCTATTATAAATAAGCCTTTCAAAATGCCTTATATTTGAAGGGATTATGAGAGTTAACATAGAAAAGCGTTATTAGTTTTGATGTGCTTTAAACCTTATATAAAGGGATAATAGAAGAAAAAACTGTCGGAAAATGACTGAAAACAAGAACAGTTTTTATTTTCTATTCTTTTAAAAAATATTGTGAAATTTATAAGTTATGCAAAGATTAAGAACTAGAATAAATATAGGGTGTCCATAATTAAATTTCCCTATTTTAAAGTTGTCTACAGTCGAAACTATTGTTCAGAAACTTATCAAATTGTGTATAGGACATATTGAAGGCATGGGACTTTGTTTGAGCGAATAAAAAAATGAGTTCATAATTTTGACACCAGAGGGTTTTTGATGAATTACACATTTAGCCCACATTTACTATAGTTAAAAAGCGTATTACAACAAGACTTGTTCAACATGACGGCCATCATTTTCAGCTACCATTTGAAATCGTAATTTAGCATGTTCTACAGTTGACCGCAGTGTGTACGGGGAAATTCTGAGAACATGTCGTGAAATGCTTTCTTTCAGATAAGGTATAGTTCTTGGTTTATCAAGACTGACTAGATGTTTGACATGCCCCCAATGCCAAAAACATATTTGTTTCTTCTTCGTTCCTTCAAATCTTTTGTCCGAAAATTAGTTATCGAACAAGTTTCCGATCGACTTTGCAATGACTTTAAAGATTTAAAATTTAATGGGCATGAGCTATTGTGTTAGGGTTACCTATGGATAAAATTATGGTGAAATATTAGGTAAAGAACCAGTCGTAAATGTGTAATTCAACAAAAATGCCCTCTGGTGGTGAAATTTTGAACTATTTTTTTTTTTTTATTCGCTCAAACAAATTCCCATACCTTCAATATGCCCTACAAAAAATTTCACAACTTTCTGAACAATAGTTTCGACTGTAGAAAAACTTGAAGTAGGGAATTTATGGACACCCTGTATGTATTTCAAAATTCATTAGATAATGAATTTATTACAGCTAAAGTTGCTAATATTATTATTAAATATAATATTAATACAAGCTTTAAAACTAAATACATGTCAATTCATTCCTGCAGTACCTTCATTAATATATATATATATATATATATATATATATATATAATAAAATTCGGTAATTTCCTGTAGCCTCATCCTGTTAATAAAATCTTCACAACGTTAAAATATTCAACCGCGACTAAATTTTCCAAGCCTTTGGAAGACAGCGATATATCTTAAGTCACATTATAATGATTCTCACACTTAACTGTAACTTTTGAATATATATTTTCGAAAGAAAGATTGTTGTTACATTCCATTTTGCTCGGTGTAACTCAAGCTGAAAAGCATCAAAAAGAGCTTAATCTTTTCCCCCGTGACACAAAATACTTTTGACCTCCGCAAACTAGAGCGGAAAAAAAACCGAGCATATGCCATAATTCATGTGCACATAATTGATTCTGTTGCGACACATAAGAGAAACTGATAGGAGATATTGGTTAAACATATTTTTTAGCAGTGTTGTTTTTTATGCTCTTTCGTAGTTATTGAAATATTTCAGACGGCGTTTAATCATGTACAAAACAATTGTCGGTTCGGGGGTGGGGGGAGGGGGGAGGCAATTTTGTTGAGAATACAAAATGGTGGCAGCCGGCGACTCTTCAAGACAATATTTTTTTTTTTTTTATCGTCTGGAAGTTGGGAAGAAGAATGAGTTAGGAATTTTTTCCCCCAGAAAGAAATTGTTTACAAATATGTTGCTGTACCAAAATTTCAATTGAAAATTTGTGCAGAAATCTGTTTTTACTTTTCTTTTTTTCTTCATCATTAGTGTTATGAGTTATCTCTGAGCATTTAAAAGAAATCTTGGTGTATTGTAAAGAAATTATAGTCTATAGAATGGATAAAAAATGAGAAAATTAATTATCCATGTGCATTTTTACCTTTTTTTAACTTATATAAGTTTCAGCATAATTTCCGGACATTAGCTTTCGGTTTTCACATAAGACTGCCCCTTTGTTCCCACTGCAGTATTTTTATTGCGCATTGTAAGCTACGGTAAAATTTCCTCCCAGTATTTTTGAGTCATAGATAAGCAGATGGCAATTTTGAATTATAATTTTTGTACATGAAAGTAAAAAAATCAAAGAAAACCCATGCTTTTCTCAAATTTTCAAATTTTCTGTTTTAATTTGATTTAACTAAAAATAAACTAATTTTTGAAAAAAAATACATGAAAATAAAAGGTATTTTTAAAATCCTGCTCATTGCTTTTATATACCGAATTTTGATAACTAAAACCATATATATGCTTTAACTAATCTGTGGTAGTAATAAAAATATAATGAAACTAATTGGAAATTACCCTGTAGTTAATTATACTACTCATACATATTGTACTAATCTTAAAATTTCAAAATATTCGATTTTTTTCAAAAGAAATAAAGTAAGTTTATTCAACCTATAAAATAGTAAAACAATTTCAGAGCAAAAAAATTAGCATTACTGTGAAGTTGTAAAAAATGCAGGTATAAAAAATAGAAGATCTATTTTATAATAGATATAATTCATAAATTTAGAATAAAAAAGACTGTAATGGCAGGTTCCCCTAGACAACAAAGTTTATGAATTCCCATTAAAAATTACTGGTTTTTCTCGCGGAAGTTTTACCGAGCTGTATAATATTCCTGAATAAATTTTAAAATTTATAAATTTTTAGGAAATTTTTAATTCATATAGTTTATGTTACTTTTAAATTTACTAAAAACTTTTTTTTATTTAATACAGTTTTAAACGTTAACAATTTACTGATAGTTAATTTAAATTGATGTTTAAAATATATTCTTATAGAGGTGTTTATTTTAAAACAAATTTCTATTGACAATTTGCATAAGTCTTCCAAAAGTACATATCTTAAAGAAAAGACGAAATTTACGGTAATTTTTTGCTTTAAGATATTTGCTTTAAAAAATGGGTATTTTGACGTCTAGAGTATTTTTTCTAATCTATATTTGGATACTTAGAGTACAAAGGATGTATTTCTTTTGTTTAAGAACAGCAAAATTATCATGCTGTATACATATTGACCCCTTGATCCGTAAATATTGTACCACTAGTTATGCTATATGATTCTTGTTTTCTATGTAGGAGTGTTGACTGCAATTGCCAGTAACAGAAATAATTACAGAAATTAAGTATTAGGAAATTCGTATCCCTTCAGCGTACTCAGCAGTCGTAACATAATGAGAAGCACTTAAGAGTGCGAAACCTAGGTTTAAGGCTACATGTAATCTGGAGATGTATGTTTCGTTTCAAATTTCTATTATCTGAAGTAAAACCTCTGCGAAACCTCCGTAAGGAATGTTGTGAGATTTCGTTTAAAAAACGAAATTCTTTCAACTGATTATTTTTTTAATCAAACATATGCAGTTTTGAATATTTTGTTACAATAATACAGATTCAAAGAAAAGAAATCATTGCAAAATCAATGGAATTTCAATGCTTTATCAACAACATGACTGCTTAATATGACGAAATATTTCTTAATATATTAATCTGATTTATTATTTTAGCATAGTGGTTGATACCCAGTTAATAAATTACGCTAATATGAGTACAGCGAGAATACTTTTAATTTCAGATTTTTGTTACACTTTCAGTAGATAATAATAAACACGCTTTTAAAGCTTTTATTAAATTTCAATACCTATTTAGTTATTAAGTTAAATGCATGTATTTTTGCCGCTGTATACCCTACTACATAATATCTTAAAAAATTGATCTTTATATGTATAATATTCTTCAAAAGTTAATTAACATAACAAATGTGAATTATTTTGGAAAATTCAGAGATTTATTTAGTATTTATTATATGAAACATTATTGAAATCATTACCAATTCGTAAAAAAGTAAGTATCACATAAAAAACTCATACAATTAACCGCAGAAATAATTACTCTAACAAATAATTAATCTAAAGTAATAGTAATCATAATTTGAAGCAAGTTTTTTTAATATAAATCAGTATAATCTGCTATTATAGCTGACTACCCTGTCTATCTACATATATCTATATATACATCCAAAATAAAACACATATAAATGGATGAAACAAAATTAGGCTAAAAAAGGAACGAAACAAAACACTTAGTTCATTTCAAAAACAGTATAAAATAAAACATAGTAGCCAGAAATTAAATGAATTATTGTTATTAAGTTTGACTACGGTCATAAGGATATTGAATTAAAGAAAAATACTAATTTATCAATATAAAAAAGCACTAACGGGTAAGATAAACAAAACATATTGTCTACGAAGATATATTTGAAGAGTAATAGTCTAATTGCAATTCATAGTGCCTGAGAATCTTATGAAAAATAAATAATTTGAAAATATAATATCCAATTGGGAAATGAGAAAGTTTTAGTGCAAAACATAGATGTGAATTTATCTAAATATTGAAAAGATTCACATGGAACAAGAGTGATAAAAGGGAAAGTCAAATAGTATTAAAGAAAAAAATATTATCTAGAAAATTAATCAATTTTGCACTAAAACTGTTATTGTGAGAAAATAGAGCATGCACATCAGATAACACCAAAAAATATAATTACCTATGATAAAAGAGCTTGCAAATAACTCTGAGCTTTTAGACTCATTAAGAGTCTTAAAGAATGTTTTTGTGTCCTAGAGACGCGAACAAAAGCCGATTTCTACTCCCAGATTCGGAACAGAATATTCACAGAAAATTTAACTGTCTAGATTGAAGTGCAAAATAAGTAATTTTCGTTGAAAGTTTGTGTTTAGTATCATAGTTAAATTCAGCTTGAAATTCAGAATGCACTCATGAGGAGAATAATGCATCGGGTTATATTTTCACCTATAAAAAGGAAAATACCCCGCTTCGAGAGTTAAGTTACTTACCTATTTTCAGGTCTGTTATAGATTTTGGAATAAATCAGCTTCTTTTTCGAACTTTTTGCATACTGAAAGCGCATTTTAGATCTCCGATAAAAGATGCAATTTAATACCCCATTTCAATATTAAAACTGGGAAGTGAATTTTTGGAATTCTAAAACTGAAATTTATTCATTAACTGATTTACGGAATATATTTATCTAAACACAGTTTATGGCTAAAAAAATAAATATTTTGAACCATAAATATAAGAAGTACATGTCGTGTCCCTATGAAAACTTTCTGTTTCTTTGCCATATTAATAACAAGTAATTTTGAAATGTAATTACTACAAAATAAGGAGACAAATTCATAATAACAATTACACACTAACTTTGTGTGTCTGTAAAAACATGGCAGAAACTGAGCATAATACACTCTTTATTTAAGAGCTTTAAGTCTTAAAAATGCGCCAATACAGAATAAAATATTGGGCCAAATCAAAACAGGGGTGACTCATTAATTGTAGAATCATACCTTGATACTGGTCTGCTTTGATACTCTGCGAATTCGGTACTCGTCGCATTTCGAAGTGTAAAAAAATTCTTCGGTACTCGACGTTTAGTCGTCACACATGCTGAAATATTTTTTAAATGGGGTAAATTATAATATTTTGTTCAAAAGTGTCACCCTGACAAAGATCTAGGAATCCATAATGTGGAATTGTTTAATGATCAATTAATGACTCGTTTTAGAAACATTTTGAAATGAAGGCAGATTCATATTTCTCTTGATTAATTAAACAATTTGGCTGATCAACGATTGACAGCTGCTCTGTTCTCGGGTAAAATACTTCTTCGTAAGGGACATTTTGGCCTAACTATGTTTCCCGCTGATTCCCGAGATTAAAGACGCAAAACACCTTCCTTAGATATCAGTCAACTCTCAAGTAATATGGGGATTTAGCTGAATCGTCAGCCTATTTTCAAACCGTATATTTTCCCTGGCTTTCTCCACTATGCAAGGGATGATTTTCACTTGGTTGTCCCTATCTCAATGAGTTCTTCTCTTCTTGCTGAGCATAGGACTCTAGCAATAGCTACTATCTATGACAGATATCCTATTGAGCACTGGAACCATGTCTATACTAATGGCTCTGCGGTGAATGGAATGCGTGTAGGTGTTTTTTCAAGCGTCTTTCAACTAAAGGAGACAGTTGGGGCACTTCTCTCATAATTTTGATGTTGAATTGCATGCAATTTTTGTGGCTCTTAGGGCCATTGAAAACATAGCTGAAGAAAAAAAATTGTTGTATTTGTTGATTCTGAGGCTGCTATACGTACAATTACAAACTATAATTTTCTTCCCTTGAATTTGATTGCAAATTACGGATTAACTTCTTAATTGAGTCAGGGAAGGATATTAACTCGCAATGGATTCCTAGCCATTGCGATGTTCCTAGCAATGAGTAGGCTGGCGCACTCACTGAAGAAGGATGTGGTGTTCAACCCGACTCACATGTTCTTCTTAGAAACACTAAACGTACTATTAGACAGCACGTCCATAAAGCCAGACTCTGTCATTACAGGGATGCTGCCATTGGGATAAAATGGTCTTCTTTTTTGAATAGACAGATATATACCTCCCTCCCTGCCAAGAGCTATTTGTGTGGCTTGCTTCAGTTTTGAAACAGGACATAATTATTTACAGGCCAGCCTTTTCAGATTTGATCTTGATGACTATCCTGATGGTATTTTTTTGGACTTTTGCTCCAATGTTTGGGGAACACCTTTTTTTCCCTTCCCTGATCTACAAGATGTCGTTTCTTCGGACATTCTTACGACTCTCCCATCTACTGGGGCAATTTCTTTTGTGTATTGGCTTGTAACGCGTCATATGTTCGAAAGAGTTTAGGAGGGCGTGGTAAATAAAAAACAAATAACTAAAATCCCCATCCTTTTATAAATTGCCCAGTACAGAGGTTGATCAAACATTTTTGTAACGATTTGAAAAATAATATATACACAAAGATAAGAATTTTGTTTACTAATTTGTTCGACCTGATAGCCCTCTTCTTTAACTATCATATTACATCTTGACTTCCACGATAAAAGAGATTTTCTTAAAATATAAAGGTTGATTTTGTTCCTCTCTTCGTCCACAATCTTCCAGAGTCCATCTAATGATTTGGGATGCTGCTAATAAACAGCTTGTTTTAAAAGTCCAATTGAACAGTAATCCACAGGAGACACGTCAGGGATTTGGGTGGGATGCATTTAAATCGAATAGCCTCAATTCTGGTTTCATTTCTCATTTTACTAAAAATGTAGCAGTAGATTTAGAGGTATGGTCTGGTAGCCCTATCCTGATGGAACTTAACACAATGAGAAGTTTGTCTAAAGTGATTGGAATGCATTTTTGAAAACAGGCGTTAAAACATATTTCTGATAACAATCTGTGTTATTTCACAGGCAAATGTAAATTTTAACTTTTCTTTCCCTTTTTATTATTCGTGTCACTTATTTTACGTGTAGATCGAATTAGAGTTTTCCTCTTCGGAAAGTTCAAATACTTAGCCTTCGATTCATCGTTTATTTTCCAGCGACATTTTAAAGCAAAGAATATTTTTAATGGTGAAGACTATAATCAAACCTCATTCCGAATTGCTCCCAGTTAGGTTTGAATTTTGTATATTTAAATTTAAATCATAAAGAAAGACAAAAATGTATGAACACCGTCTGTAAAATGTGAAATTTCTGGTTTTAAAGAAAGAATTAATTCAGTTTACATTACTCTTTATTGGAAAATCTGTTAGGTAGTCGTCTTGCCTTCTGGAACCAAAAACTGTCGATTTCCGAGGTACCACTGTATTTTACTGGTTGTGGGTTGATACGTTGCGATGAATTTTGACGATAGCTGATAAAAGATGAAGCGTAGTAATACAAATATTAAATGTTGTACGAAATAAGCAACCTGTAAAAAAGATAAGAATTTAAACATAATCAATATGGAACTAAATCTACTTAGATTATATTTCCTAAGATATTCCACATTTAGTTTACAAAAAAGGATCATTTAAAAATTTCATTGCTGACATATGTCAGGGCTGAAAGATTAAGCTTCTTTTATTGTCAAAACGATCCCATTTAACACAAAAGGAAGGGTAGTAGTTAAGACATTCGTCAAAGAAGAAGGAATGATCATTCAAAAACTTAGAAAATCAGTAAGAAATAATTAATTGCAATGCTGGAATTCTCAACAAAACGAATATTTGAACTGAAATATTTGAATACATGTCCCAAAACAATTTTTAATTACGAATGATTATTAAAATTAATTTGAATTCTTCGGAGGCTGTTGGTATCAAATGAGTGCGTGGCATCCATGCTATGGGTAAACAAACGATATTTTAACTTAAGTTTTGACTTTAAGTTTTAATTAACATTATTTTAGGTCCTATAGGTACGAAAATTCTTTGCATTCTTTGACGAAGAACAGTTGTATAAAATAACTACTGAAGTTAAAGACAATTTATTGCATTTGGCTAATTTCAAGTATGTCCAGTAAAATATAGAAATTACGACATTTAATATTTTTTATTAATCCAACATACATACGAATACAAATGATAATGTTATTTTCATATCTTTAATGAATATGGAAACAAATTTTAGCGTCAGACAACAAGATTTAAAAGCGTTAAGTAATGAATACGTATTGAATATCTTAATTTTTTAAATCTTTCTTTAAATTTTTAATTATTTCAAGCTAAACAAATAAAGTTAAGCTGCTTGCAGTTAGTGAAGAACAATATTTAATTATCATGTTACCTAGAAAAAAATGCTCCAGGATTAGATATTGCTTTAATGTAACTTTCGACTTTTTTTACTTACTTTTACTGCTCGCTAGTTTTTTAGAAAATTGTCAATGTATACTTTTTAGAATGTTTTTCATCACTTTGGAAACTGTTATAAATTTACTTAGACATTTATCGTAGTATTGATTTCCAATGGATTTGCAGTCATTATCATTTTATGTCATGTATAGCTAAAGCAAATTTATAGTTGATTGTTTACACGAGATAGCGCAATGATAACTTTATGTGTAGTAAACTGATGTCACTTTCTAGAAGGATAGATTAATGTTTCGTTGGGAATAGGTGGGTTCATTGGTAGCATGATTAAGCAGAGTAACATTGATATATAGAGAGCAAATATTTAAGCCTTCATTTGAGTTGAAATGTAGCTTATTTAATGCTCTGGTCGTAATTTAATCCATATTTACATGAGGAAATACGTAAGAGTACATTCTAATACTGAAGTCTTATCATCTTCAAATATGATTGATTGACACCACATTGAATATTGAAATTCAAATTGAGTGACAGTTATATTTTGTAAGGAATGTACAGTTTTGAGGTTTTGCGTTTGAAATCAGATCTGCAAATGAAAAGCAAATGATAAAAAGTATATTTTGAATATATATTTAAAAAATATAATTTTGATTTTCGCCGTCAGAATTTTAATATTCTATCCGAAACTAAAAGCCATAAATTTAAATAAAATACAAATAATTGTCTCTCGCTGCTTAAGATTGTAGATATTTTTCTTCAAAAAAATTCTACTCCGAGTGGTTTTTCGTAAATTGCAAAACACTTTTGCAGATAACAACATTTATAGAAAAAACAATGCATTTTATCATTATATCTCTAAACGAAATATAGAATTTTGCTATATAATTCAGTTGCACTTATATGCAGGACTACCAACTTAATCAAATTCCATTGATTTCTTAATTATTATTGTTATTATTATTATTATTATTATTGGATAAGGATAGTTTATAAACTCATCACCTCAATTTTAAATAATATGTCTATATGAAAAATAACTATTCTAATATATTGATCAATTTTCCTTTATCCTTAGTCATTATAGTTTAAAATGCATTTTTATATGGTTATGAAACTCATTTGACAACTCAGAACTACTTCCTGATTCTGGCCGCCCGTCAACACACTAACGAAACTCATTCTTTAGCATAATAATCTACCTCTTGTCTTTTTATACTTTCTTAATTCACATGGTATAGTTATTCAAACATTAACATGATTGATGCTCAGATTCAGATAAAGACTGGTTAAATGAAAATGTCGTTATATTCGTAATAAAAACACGAAAATTGCTTGGAAACTAATTATTAGTTTATCTCTCAGTTTATATCGACAGCATTATCTATTAGTTTTCTATCTTAAAACTATCTCTTTCTGTATATATGTATGTATATATATAATATATATATATATATATATAGTATATATATATATATATATATATATATATATATATATATATATATATATATATATATATATATATATATATACATATATATATATATATATATTATATAGTATATATATATATATATATATATTATATATATATATATATTATATATATATATTATATATATATATATATATATATATATATATATATATATATATTATATATATATATATATATATATATATTATATATATATATATATATATATATACATATATATATATATATATATATATATATATACATATATAAATTTATACAGGAATAAATGGATGCCATGGTCTTGTTTGAAATAGCTGTTAAAATATGATTAAGATAAATATTCGTGGATATATTCACAACTCTACTTGTTATTTAGCTCATCATTACTTTGGTCATTAAGTTTTTGAAAAGTTTAAAGGAAGAAATATATGTAACATGAAGTCATCTTACCAAGCTTACTAAAGTCCACTATTAGTATTGAAAAAAATATTCAGGGCAAGTATACCGTGGTAGGTATTAACAAATTTTGCTAGTAATGTCGAAAACTATAGTTTCAATCGTTGCTATAATTATATTTAAAAGTTCCCGTTATAAGAAACCATATTACGAGGCTCTAACTATTAAGTAAAATCAGGGATTGTAACTTCTCAAATACGCTTTACGTTTACGATTACTTCTGAGTGCAAAACTCCTAAAGCAATGCTACTTACATGTAACACCATCCTTATACTACGTCATTAGGGAGTTTAGTCGTATTGGGTTCGTAACAACATCAGTGATGTTAGGCATGCTGGATTCATTAATAAATCCTGACAACAGTGGTTTTAAGAGAGATTCATCATTGGAACCAATATTGTAAACCATTATACAAAGTATTTGCAAAAGTGTGTGGTAAATTTTCATTACTGACCTTCACTAGTAAAATATGGAAATACAAAATAAAAATACGAAAAGACACAAACGTGTTTATGATTTCAAGATGATAGCAGAAAAATAGGTGTAATGGCGGCTAAGAAATATATTTACTAATTTCTAAAGGATAGATTGTTGGATAAATCTCTGACCTGGAGTAAATAAGTCCCAAATTTGATTGTAATTATGTTCGATGATCCGGAAACTGAATTCTTCAGCGGATCAATTTCCCAAAACTATTTACCCTGGTTTTGAATAAAATAAATTTAAGATAATTGTATATTAATGCACATCTTAAACAGAGGATTATTGTCTTGTTAATCTGTTTTACTGGTACGAAAACATAACGTTGCAAAACAAAATTTTTAAATCTTGATAAACCCCCCCCCCCCAGAGGCAATATTCTTTGTAAGAGGGTATGTTTCGGGAGGACTTATTTAGCACAGATATTAATTTATTTGCAATATATATTGTATGATAATAATCCAGCAACAACACCTGCGAAATGATACAATTGTAACCTTAAGAAACCATACCTAGCGAATAATAAAAAATAAAGTTCCTCCTGAAACAGGATGTGAACGTTTTTCTTCTAAAAATTACACTTTTCACGTCAAATAAGTTGTAACAGTGGCGAAAAATAGATATTATTTAATTTTTAAATGCTTAATACTTTGTTTTAACATAGGATTACTTTCCTCCATAACGGTCCTCCGAAAAGCAAAATTTCAGATGTCATGCGTCACGAGTTATAATTTTGGCAGTAAGCCAAACTCAGTCTGTATCGCTTGCGTAAGCAATAAACAGTTAAACAGAAAAGTATGAGAATGCATCAAATTTAACATATATATATATATATATATATATATATATATATATATATATATATATATATATATATATATATATATATATATATATATATATATATATATATACAGTGGAATTTCGGTCGATCGTTCTCCGAATCATCGTTTTCCCGTATGTGTCGTTTGTTTCACCCAGTCCCGATGACTATATTGCTTTGTTATGTTCCCACATCTATCGTTTTCCCGCATTCATCATTCAGTTCAGTTGATCCCTTGAAAAACGATACATCGAGATTCCACCCACTCTCTCTCTCTCTCTCTCTCTCTCTCTCTCTCTGTATATATATACACACAAAAGAGGTAAGCAACGATAAATCATCGTACGTTAATAACTCGCGGTAGTTTCGTTAGAAGAGACTAACTGATTTTTTTTTTTATTACTTTGCAAAATCAGTTATGTACTTTTATACGTTTATAACTCTTTTCAATTTAAATAACAGATAAAAATATAAACTTGGAATTAAAATTCCAGTTATTTTTACAAGTTATGAAAAGTGCCGAAACAAATGTCTTGATATCAACTTCGTGTCCTTATATTACTCTTACAATCGGCGGGACACTTTGTCATGTGTAAGACTATCCAATTTCATCGTCGCTTGTTTACGGCAGATAATTTACTGACAGGTTATTGTTGATGTCCAGCAAATTTACGTCACTTTCTGCTAGAATAAATGAATGTCTAGTTTCAAACAGTTAGATACTGTTGACCCACTCCATAAGGTAACATTGATATGACAGGGCAAATATTTGACTACCTTTTCCTGAGCATGTAACATGTATGATGGTTACGTAG